>KZ506045.1:163299-179303 GCA_002844005.1 Limosa lapponica baueri
TTTTTTTTTTTTTTTTTAATATTGCTGTGTGCCTGGATGCTGTCCAAGGCAGCCAGTCCTTGCTTTCATCTACACCCTGGGATTCCAGAGGAGCGACGAAGAAGCAAACCTTTGTGTGAGATTTGGCTGGTTTGCAGAGTCGCTTGCCACAGGGGAATGGAAGTCATAACAAGGGAGTTCCCACAGATAGGTGGATGTCGTGGGGCTGTGCCAGGAAGTTTTGGTTTCCTAATAAAACTGTAAGATGAAAGTCTGGTTCTTTTAGAATCCTTGGGAGCTTTATAGTCAGCCTGAGCACTGTCTGAATTTCAGTGAAGAAGTATGGGGTTTTCTGGGTTAATCTTTTATAGAGATACATATGTATTTAGGCTTTCCACTGCTCTGGAGATGTTTAA
The DNA here is from genome assembly GCA_002844005.1 of Limosa lapponica baueri. Classification (NCBI taxonomy): domain Eukaryota; kingdom Metazoa; phylum Chordata; class Aves; order Charadriiformes; family Scolopacidae; genus Limosa; species Limosa lapponica. The sequence continues at coordinate 163,695 of KZ506045.1, forward strand.
ATTCAGAGGTTGGCCTCTTTATCTGATGTCCTGTGTTGGTGGGGGAGTGAGATGCTCTCCTGAGTTTGGAGCATGGGGTTGGGGAAGGGATTTCAGCTTCATCTGATTTATCCCATGTAACAGAGGCGCATTCATCTGTGTGTGTCTGTGTACCATTGTAAGACAGGTGTAGATATAACAAAGAAAACAGACCAGCGCTTCGTGGTCCTTGGTCAAGTTTATAGCTTCATAACAGAGGTAGTGTTTTTTGTGGGAAAAGCAAAATGTGTCCCTATTGAAATTAATTCAAGTAAAATACTTTCAGAATGAATCCTCTGAACGTTATTAAATTCATTCATTGATTTGAGTGAACAATAGATGTTAAATCCACATTTAATAAGCGTGTGCCAAGCCATTCCTTGTGGGTATGTCAGATGATCTTCAGAGTAGATTTGTACTCTGCTCAAACATCCATAATTAAAACTCATTGAAATTAGATTCATAGGTCATTGTTTACATTATTTTTAGAAGTATGACTTTGTTTTCCTTTGTAACTTGTATTTAATGTGAAAAAGCATAAAAACTGTCAGAAAACTCAAAACTTGTCACATTTCTGTATACTTTTTTAATGAAAATGTGTATTGAATAAATTCCACTGTTCCAAATTTTAGATACATTTGAATTTGACTTTTCAAAGTCTGTTTGGCTTTTCTTTCAGTGCAAATTAGTCAAAAATTTGAAACAAAGCTTTGGGTAGAATAGTTTTTGGTTTGTTTTGGTTTGGGGTTTTTTTTTTTCCCCAGAAAGATGAAACTGACCATTCTAGAAAATATTTCATAATGCAAAACTTGCTGAAACTCATCCTTTCCTCAAACATCTTAGATTTGGGTAATGAATTTACTGACTGGAGAAGTTTTTTGGCAGATTCCCCCTAGCAGCATCCTCTTGTGGGCACAGGAGCTTAAAATTTTCCTGGGGAAGCTAAGCGTCAGCCTAACTCAGGCCATTCTAAGCTGTGGAAAATGAATCAACTACTGCAGCCAAACAATGCTAGCTATGCCCTTTGGTAATATTAGAATGGGAGAAATGCCTAGTAGATCATTAAATAAAAATTAATTTAGGGTTTCAAAATACCAGAATATTTTAATGAGAGTCCCAGCATTGACTCCATTGTTAATGAGGCTCTGTGTACCTTCACAGCACATTTCCCAACCATAATGTGTTTCAATTTATTTTGCTCTGATTTTATAGATATGTGTTACTTGCTTTGGGGATAATTGTGAGGATAATGTGCCATATAATGCATTTTACTCTCCAGTACTGACGTGTAGTGTCAACTTGATTTCTTAAAACCTGTTTTTTATATAAGGAATTTTAAAGGACAGTATATGGTTTGATATGCTTCATCCAGTTCTTGTTACACAGGATTTGCAGTGTAATGCTTACAGCCCTTTTGATAATAACAGCACAGAGATTCTTATTGGCCTGTGCAAGGTATTCCCAAAATTTGTTTACTAGTGTGGTTTTCTGCAGCCTTCTGGTTTTCCTTGGCATTGGGCCTTAAGCAAGCTTTACTGTTGCACTGTTTGGTTTCAAGTTTTACTTCTGAAATGCAAATGAGGCATGATATAATTATAAAGCAAAAATTTGTAAAATTAATATGGCCAGCCATCTTAAATCTGAACTAGAAATGAAATATTACAACTAAAATTATGGTTTGTTTTGCCTAAGTCTTGTGGAGTTTAATGAGAAGGGATGTATCATTGCCCATTGCATATCTTCAGCAATCAACAGTCTATCAACAGTCTGATCAGTTACTTACTTTTTATTTTCTCCCCTATACATCTTATGTCAACAGCATTCAAGAGGAGTGTAGCATAGTTATTTTTAATGTATCTTTCTTAGTTGCATAGATCAAAACATAAGCGGTTTTATGGAGGTTGCATTTTTACATCCTGACAACTTCATATTTGTTCTTGTTCCTATTAAAACGTTTAATTTCCCTCAGACAACTTAACCTTTTTCTTCCACTTGAAATAATGAGAAAGACAAATATTATTTGTCAACATCCCTGCTCCTTCAGTATCTTGGAGGTCTGGAAAAGCATTCTGCCCCTTCCTGCAGTGGAGGGGATGGCCAGAGGTGGGAATGCCTCTGTCTGCCTTGTTCTCTTCTGCAGCCCTGGTGGTGATGAGCAACTGCCAGGGTATCACAGAATTGTAGAATGGTTAGAGTTGGAAGGGACCTTAAAGATCATTGAGTTCCAACCCCTCTGCCATGGGCAGGGACACCTTCTGCTAGACGAGGTTGCTCAAAGCCCCGTCCGACCTGGCCTTGAACATCCCTGCCTGTGGATAAGGCATCCACAATGTCCCTGGGCAACATGTGCCAGTGTCTCACCACCCTCACAGTAAAGAATTTCTTCTTAACGTCTAATCTAAATCTACCCTCTTTCGGTTTAAAACCATTATCCCTCATCCTATCACTACACTCCCTGATAAAGAGTCCCTCCCCATCTCTCCTGTAGGCGTCATTTAAGTACTGGAAGGGGCTATAAGGTCTCGCACCAGGTCAGAGGGCCAGGAGAGCTTGCCTTACCCACCCTTGCAAAGTCCCAGTTGGGGACTGTAGCCAAGAGCAGGCTTTGGGTCAGTTACGTATTGCAACTTCCTTTCTCCGGACGTGACACTGTGTTGTCCCAGACCCGTCAGCTGTGATGGCGTGTAACGTAGTGATGAAGTGAGGACTTTTATAGTACCTCCAAATTACAGTATGGTTGTGAAGTTCCTCTGATTTACTTTTGGATAAAATGATGAAAATTAGTGTTTTGAGTGAATGGTACCTGAACAGCCGCAATGACTTTGTCAGGATGTTTAGGACCTTAACAGAGGTATGGATTTTGGGAATCTGTAATGCTTGTGAAATAGAATTAGTATTTTTTTAGCAATATATTTAAGTTAAACTTCTCAGGAGAAAGGGACTAACTTTTCCCCCTGCCTTTTATATATGTCTAGCGCACTTCTCACTAAATAGGGTCCTGATCCTTCACTAGCAGACTGTGATAGGAACACCAGTGATTTCCCAGTGTAGCCTTCAGACTTGTGTGGTTATAATCCTACATTGTCAGCGTTGGGGTGACTGGCATTCCTTCGTGCTTTTAACTACTGAAGTTGCTGGTTAAAAAGGCCCATTTCTACTTAGAAGTGACCAAAGATCTCTGTTGCACTCTGCCTGGCACTGATGATGGATGTGACTGGTACCTTCACAGCAGGTTCGTGCTGTGTCTTTTCCTGACCGTGTGCCCAAAGGGAAGGTTTCCGCGGTTTTCGAATGGCCTGTAGCTGAAGACCCGTTCAGGAGGGAGAAGGTATTTTAAGGAAACTGTGGCAAGTACAAATCCTTATAATAAGGCTCTTATGGCCTGTGTATGTGCTGCCTGACAGATCTGTATTGGACTTCACTGATGGCTATTCAAATGCAGAGTTCAGTTTTCTAGATCTGACTGCAGTTGAGTGAGCCTTGATTGCAGGTATCTCCCCACACAATGTCCCATTGCCTTTTCATGGGCAAATACTCCCTTAATTGTTTTTATCCTGTTCTTTGACACTGTCTTTCTCTTGTAAAATGTGTTGAAGTGTTGCATTTAAGGAAGAATACAGTCAAATATTGAGTACTGTGAAATGGCAGAAAGGGTATTTGTTTCTGGTGGTGGGGCTTGCTGGCCTAGGTAGCTGTCTTGCCTGGGTTGGGGAGGAATGCTCGGGGGAAACTTGACGACCTGCTGTAGGAGGAGAAAGGTGCACGAGTGAAAATGGAGGAGGTTCTTGTGAACGCCGAGGTCTCTTGCAAGTCTGGAGCTCAGCCTACGTTCCCGTACATAGAGAGAGAGATGCGCTGCCAAGAAATTAATGTCTACTTTACAGGGATACTGAGGGTCTCGGTGCACCACGTTCAGAGCCCTTCTGTGGCTTTGCTTACAGAGCTAAGTTTGAGAACAAAAATAATTGTACCAGCTGGAAATAAAGTAATTTTTCTTTAATAAAAAAAAAAAAAGCCTTGGAGTGCTTGGGTGTGTTGGGTAATTGTGTACTCAAGAAATGAAGTTACATAAGTGAAGACACTCCTGTAACCCCAGCCTGCCGGGGAGACCGGCACTGCAGAAAAGCCACTCGTCGCAGAACAGCCCCAGTGGGTGCAAAAGGGGAGAAGCTTTCTCCTTTGAGCTGTATTTATTCACAAAGAGAAGTTGTCTTTGGCATGTCTGTTTGGCACCAGAGGAGTCCCAGTTTTTATCCTGTGGAGCTGCTTTTTCTTCTCGGTATTGTGGACGGAAGTTTCCTTTTCCACCGTGGAAGGGGTGAGGTCTGGGTATTTTCCATAGTTCATCATGAGGCTTCGCCACCGCTGGTTGAAAGAGTCCAGGTAAGCTCCTTCTGGAGGCAGGGTGGGAGTCGGAAGCCAAATCCTGGGCCAGCAGCTCTGGTGGCTTCCATCCCATTGCTGTCTGGTGAGAGAGAGGAAGGAACTGGAAGGAATTAGAGGCAGCACATAGGAGAAGCACGGTGTGTAGGACACCAGTCCTGGTTTCCCACTTCAGTAAGAAAGACTCACACTAATCCTAAATAGCGGACATCTACTTTTCATGCTTACCGGGTGTCCGTTTAGGGGAGTTTCAAAAGAAGGAAGCTTTCTGGGCAAAACTGGCTATACTGCATTTAACTAAGTAGGTACGCTTTCAGTTAATGTAGTTTATGCAACATATGAGCAGGCCTTCCTGTTGGCTTACGTTGCTTGGGGTACACGTGTCAAAATTAAATGCATGTGAAACTTTATTTTCTGTATTTATTTCAAATGTAATTTGATTTTACTGTGCAAACATTTCACGAGTTAAGTTTGGGATGTGCAGCAGAACGACAAAGACATTTAATACTCTGCTTAATTTAGAAAAATGACCTTTCAGAGAAAAACACTGTGCTTGTCAAAAATACACTGATGAATTAATTTCGTATGATGCCAACGTGTTAGTTGACTTTTGAGAGCAACCTTATAGATAATGAGTTTTATTTTTATCTTAGATCTGTCTGATTGTAGTGCCTCTCGCAAATCAAGTGACTTTACTGGCTTTTATGGTTATAAATACATAGCAAAATTTGCAAATGAAAAAAAAAACCAAGGAAAAAACCAAACCAAAACAAGCCAAAGCTGTCTGACCAGTGCGGATACCTGGAATTTTAACCAATATTGCAGTTGTAAGATCAGTACCCCCTTTTGCCCCCCCTCTCCCCACTCCAACCCTCCCCCAAACCACCCTTGAAACACCCTTGCAGTATCTGGAAATACTGTGCTTTCATTCTGATTTTAAATGGCGATAGAAACTATGTTGCATGTGACAGCAATGTTGTCCTGCATTAGAAAAGACTTCGATTCCCCGGACTAAGTCAACGACTTTCAATTTGTAAAAATCTGCAAGGAATTTGAAAGCAACTTCAGTACTTTTTGTAGGTTTCTGGCTGCTTAAATTGATTTGTGTTTAGAAGCTAATCTTGCTCGCTTTGACAAAGCTGGCAACTTCAGTGGGTTTATTTGTGCAGATAGAGTGAGAAAGATTCAGCTTTTGATATAAATACTTTAGCTTTCTGGTTTCTGAGAACTATTTTCTTGCAGTTAATTATGCATCCTTAAAAATGTGTACATTCATACACATATGTGGAGGGAGAGATGGCAGTCTAGTTTGCAAACTATTGAGCTTCGCTTTGCCTATCAGTGTTTTTAATTTTAGTTTGAGTCAGAACTATCTCCAAAATGTTAAGACAGACTCAGATCAAGAGAGTTACAAGTCAGGTCACAGATGTTGTCCCATGTAGCATCGTACACCTACTGTCTATAGGTGGCTGTTACCAGAACATCAGTATATTCCAATATGTTGCTTTAAGAGTTACTGCTGGGTTGGTTCAAAACGCTCCTTTGAGTGTTGCTCACTTGGGCAGGGACAGATGTCAAGTAGGAGGTTTGTGCTCTTGCGAGCCGTCAGTGGCTGTCGGGACTTGGGGACGCTAACAGGGAGAAGAACAACCCCGGGAGATGTGGATTGGGCTTGGGAACCGGTTTGTGGAAGCTAAAATATGACTAAAAATCCCACCCCCTTTCCGTGCTTGACTTCTAATAATTAAGGTAGTTTTAGGTAGAGGGGTGCCAACTTCAAAGCAAACAGCTTTTACAGGTTTCAAAATCTGTGTTGTTTAAATAGAAGTACTGAAGGGTCTGTGGTCAGGTACGCTGGTGACTAGGACTGAAGCATCTGTCTCAGCAGACAAAGTGAGTCCGAGTTCAGCAGTTTAAAAGGTTGCAATTTGAGTGAAGTGCAACTGTGAAGCTAAAAATGCATAATAAAATCATTTAAGGTTGTAGCTTAATCATTAAATTTTAGTAGTATTTACGTTCTTCTATTAAAAATGTCATATCAGTGATTTGAGTATTACATTTGCTGAAAATACAGTTGGCTTCAAATTCCTGTTGAAAATAGGAAAGCCGGTAATGCTATTTTGATTGCTGTGTTTTTGCTGGAGTCGGTGGGCAGCGAGTTACTGTCCTATTTTGGTGGTTACCGTCAGGTCACTCCGAACTAGGCTTGGCTGAGCATTTTTGGTAATATTGCAAATGTACTCCACTTTGCAACAGCAAACTTACTGTAAATCTGTGGTGATCTCTTTTTGGGTGGTAGTTTCTTAGAATAGCTTTAGTTATTGTTGGAAGAGTGGCAAGTTTAAAGGGTATTGCATGCCTGTAATGGTATTTCATCTCAACCAAAACAAAGGATGTCAGTTTCTAAAGCAACCAGAATTATTTTTAACTCTTTCCTCATTTCTTTAAAACAAGCCCAGAGTGATTCATCAGTATCCTGTCTCAAAGTGGCCCCTGCAAGGTGTTTCAGAGGGAGAATAACAAGTGGTTCAGTGGGAAATTTTGCAAGAACTGGCTGTGGACCATGGTGTTTTGTGTTGTGGGTTTTTTTAACCTTTCTTGCAGTGCAATTAGTAGCTGGGTGGTGTTCTGAAAATCACATTTGATCTCCACCGAGAACGTTATCTGTCTGCCCTTACCAGGGTGTGTTCTTCATAATGAGTGTTGAGATTCCCCAGTACACAGCTTCAGTATTTCATGACAAAAGCCCAGGAGCTAATCTCGTTGTGTTTCGAAGGGTTTCTCTTTAGTGTTTTCAAACAGAATTGATCAATGAATTCATTTGCAGTGGGAAAGCTAAGTCTCAAACACATGTATTTTAAATATCTGCCTGAAAGCAGGGAGGAAATGAGAGCTGAGATAAATTGTTAAGACAAAGCCAGTGAGAAGTTCAGCTCCTACGACCTACATCTTGATATCAGAAGTAAGAGTTATGAGGTTTCAATTTGGTCTTTTTTTCCAGTAGTGCTCAGTTTGACCTTCCCTATAACATTTATTATTTTATATACCCATATTATGTCAAGTATTTTCCACCTCTCTGTAAATTAAACTTCTGTAATCTTTTAGACTCTTTTCATATGGAATCATCTGCAGGCTCCTAAGTATTTGTATGAACTCTGTCTATTTCTGAAGTAGTTGTATTGTTATTGTCTGTATTTTTCCTGAAGCAAGCCAACATTTTATCTGCAAATACTGTCCCCTCCCACAAAAAATTAAAAAAATAAATCAGCAAAGTGCCCAGGAATGAACCTGATGCACTCTGTGGGTATTTTCAGAGAATCATCGAGACCTACAGGTCAGTTCCTCAGTGCCGCACACCAGCAGGTCATATATTGAATGTGTGAGTAGTTTAAACAGCTACAGGGATTCGACCTATTTGTTTCTTTCTGTATTTCAGCACTTTGATCGTGGCTTTTTGCCTTAGCAGGCTTGTTGTAACACAGCATTCCAGGTACAAACACTTTTCCATAGTCTGCAATTTGGGCTGCTTATGTCCTGGTTGGGTTGCATTGCTCTGGGTGTCCTATGAGGAGGTGAGCCCTCAGGTGTCATATCACAGACTGCAGTTAAACTGTGAATTAAGCCAGGAACTTAAACTATTTGCATGTTCAGAACTATATCCTGGTAATAATTTAAAAATTGTATCTGTTTTTCCATATTTCAGTCCCAATTTTACAAGGGTTTTTTAATGGGCACTGTTGGGTTTGTCCCTGCTTTTGTGCTAAATTTGCAGTAACAATTTCCAAACCTTCTATTTACTGTAGCATGTGAGGTAATGAAATTGCAGTCACCAAAATCTACAAAATTATCTGCTAGGAGAGTGAAAATGTAAATTTTATCCAGTTGATAATTGGTAATTAAGGTCAGATTCTGCTATTAAATCCTGGCCCGAGTTGCTAATGAATACTTGTTGAGTATTCAATTCAAATAAAGCTTAATTTCTGTAAGTTCTTAAAACTTAAACTGTCACAGTTAATACAGTTGGAAGTAATTACTAAACCAGTTAAAACAAATGAGAACTAAGGTATTTAAACACCAAAACCATAAACTTGACATGAACAGGGGTTGGTGTTGGCATTTGGGTGTTTTGTTTGTTTTTTTAAAATTTTTTTTAAAGTATTATATGCTTAAAATTATTTTGAAGCATGCAGCCAAAAGCCAAATACCTGACTACCTGTAAGAAATTGGTTAATTTTGCCTCAGGATTAACCTGAGGTAATTTGGTTTGTAATTATGAATCGTAGGTACAGAAAATGAGAGGCTGGACAGAAGGACTGCCAAAGATATGAACGCATCAGGTCATCTGCTGTAACCGTAGATATTTTTATTAAATTTAGTCAACAACAAAGTATTGTCCAATGTTTATTCACAAGGGAAAAAAAATGGGAAATCATCTGTTTAGTGTTTTCCTACTTGCTGTGATTTCTCCTAAGTACTCCTCAAAGTATGAACTGATCTGTCATCATCTCAGGAAAGAGCAAAAGAAGAAAATATTTCAGTGCATGATTTCTATAGTGCAAACACTATTTGTTGGCTTTGTATTGTACTTCATTTTCTTCAGGTTTTTTCTCCCTGTACTATCTTTTATCCTGCCTTTGTTTTCCTGTCTCCTTTCCTTCTCCCTCACCCATTTCAACATGGAGCAAACTATTTGCCTCTTATTTTTGAGAACCACAAAGAGAGAGAAATGCTCTCTGAGCTCTGTGCACAACCTGAGGTCATCCTCAGCTTGAAGGCATCAGAAGCTTTTGACCTGCTGTGGATCACACGGGAAGTACCAGATATGTGCATTCGGTGGTTGCCCACCTTGTCCTACCACTCGCAGCCTTAAATGTCAGCAGCGGGTGAATCTGGTGACAGTTGAGGGGAGTGGGAAGGTCTTACTTATGTGATTCTTGGCGTAGGAGGGGTCGGCAAGAGGGGAAACCTGAGAGAGGCTGAGGAACATCGAGCCCAGCCTTGCTCCTGGTTTTTCTGCACTGGAAAATCTAATTGTTCCAGCAGTTTTCTGTGATGGTTTATAACAACGAACAAAGTGAATTTGGAGAAGATAATAAGCATTAGGAAGAAGAATAAGTATTTGGAGAAGAGTAGGTATTAGGGAAGCAGCACTTGTTTCTTGGCAGGTGATCACTAATGTTTTGTCAAGGGAAGTCCAAGGAAAGAGCCCCCAAAGTGCAGAGGCAGAAGGTGTCCACCACCAGTGAGATCTGCCACCGGCTGCCATCCTGCTCCCCCTGGTACCTGACTGCAGGCCTGGCTCAGCTTGTGCATCAGTGAAAAGTGGTGCATCTCTTCTCTTCCATCACAGGATGGCCATCTGGTGAAAATATCAGGTTGAAAGCTATGGACTGTTCTTTCCTCTTCCCCTGACACCTTTTCTCTTTCCTTGGGTAATGCCCCTTCAGCATGTATTAGGTTTGGTTGAAATGTTCCTGGTGTTTAGCAGGGATTTCATAAGCTTCGCCGAGAAGTTGGTGGAGCCTTTTCCTTCGACACAACTCCAGGTGCCTAGGTCAGGGAGACTCAGGGGTTGGCTAGCCACTGTGAGCCTCCTCGGAGAAGAGAAACTAAAGAGCAAGTGAGGTTGTCCAGTTGGCCTCGGTCTCGCCTCCTTCCCTTCTTTGTGTGTGCAAAGTTTCCGATGTTATTTTTCTTCCTATTAACTATGCACAATTTTTCTCTCGGTTACCCTTTTTCTGGCTGGAAATATGGAAACTTTGAGCAGAAATGTATTTTAGCTGAGTTGTTGAAAAAGAGAAATAAGAAAAATATTTCTGTAAATAGGTAAGACACATTTAAAGCTGAAATAAACAGATTAGAGTATATAAGGGGGGAATACCATTTAAAATCTTCATAGTTTTGGAAATTTTGGGCTGATTCTTAAGCCATTAATTTTAGTGCTACCAAGAAGGTGTCCAAACAGGCATGTTAAAAACAAAACCGAAAAGCAGTTCCAGGACATTATACTGGGTTTGCATTTTCATTGTTTTAGTCAAGTAGCACATTCTAATAATTTCTTCTCCCACTCACTGTATTTTCCAGAAGTCATTGCTCCTGCAAAACAAACCAAAATAATATCTTACTGTAAATGAGTTAATAAAGTTGGAGGCAAGTCTTTTTACTCTGTTGTGGCACAGGGTTGATTTGTGTAAAATCTTTTTGTTAAAAGCCAAAAAATAAAATCTGTTTGAGGACTTGAAGTCCCTGGATGCTCACTTTAGCTCATCGCTATTGAAGTGAGCGAGCTCCAGGCTTAATTGTTCACTTCCAAATGCAGGGTGGGATGGTGTGTGCGGCAGCTTGCTGTGGCTTTCTCCCCCACGTTCCTCACCGCCCCCTCGTCTTCAATCAGACGATGCAAAATTGAGCGTGAATTCTAAATAAAAAAGGAAAAAACACCCGGGTGATGTTCAGATTGCAGAGTGCTATCATTTTGTAGGTGTATAAGAAGCAGCTAGTTAATTATCTTCCTAAGCTTGCAAGTAGAGAAGGAAAATTCCACCAATGAACCCAGAAAGAGGAGGGAAGAGGGCTAGGTTCTGCTTTTGGTTTAGTTTTTACTTGTTGGGTTTTTTGTTTTGTTTTGTTTTGTTTTAAAGAAATCATAATGATTTGCTGTTCCACAGCAATAGGAACTGTAGTTCCTGTGGGATGAGGGAAATGTGAGTGGATCGATAAATTTCGCTTTATTTTTCAAAACATTGTTTAGCATATTAATAATACACTTAACTATCTATATGCTACCATGTTTGTTTCCTATTCTTTATTTACTGAACAAAACCTTCCCGGCTTCATATAATAACTAGTTTTTTGTATAAAAATTAATGAACTAAATTTGCAATGTCAACATTCCAGGATTTTTTTTTCAAGAGATTATTTGTTGTCTAAGGGTCTCAGAGATAATCAAAAAAGGCTTGCCAGGAGGATACCTCAGCCTACTTTCTTTTATGTCTTGGGGAGAGAGAGAGCGAGCATTTCAGTATTTTTTTTTTCTTCACATTTGATGCTGATTACAATCCAGAGCACATAGCAAGTATTTCAACAACAGCTCCAACCCCCATAAAAAAAGAAAAAGAAACGAAATCGATTTCGGTCAGGATTTTACTTTGGAGGAGACATTAAAGATTTCACCGGTTTATTCCCTTTCTCTGTAAATCCAGCCCCAGAAGAGACCTTCTGGCGCTCCGTTGCGACACATTTTTGTTTGTCAGCGCTGCTTATAAATCATGCTGGTTTCTTCCTCTCTGCACCCTTTTACCAGGCTTGTTTGACCTGAGCAATTTAGGCTTTTTTTGCAGCGGTCGGGGATGGGGGAGCGCTGTCCTTGGCGGGGGAGCTGGGGCCGGCGGGGTGCCTGCGGGTGGCACCGGGAGCAGGGTGCCAGCATCACCGGTGTCCCCCCGGGGCCAGCCTCCGCTCCCGGGGCCAGCCGGAGCAGGCACGGAGGAAGAGGAGGAGGAGGAGGAGAGAAGGCAAGATGGGAGTTGGCTGCACCGGAGACAGGTTTTAACAAGCGCCTTGGGACCAGCACAGCCCTGCTCCCAGCGGAAATTTTCATTTTATGGGACTTGGGGAAGAGGAGCTTGAAAATGGCTCCTGCGGTTTGCAAGGTAACCGGGTAGGTGCTTAAAGCTGAGCGTGGCCTTAGCAGGCTGGTGTGCGGCTGTGACCAGAAAATAATCCCCTCGTAATAACGCGGACGTTTGTCACTTGGCTTCCCGTAAGAGAAAACTTGGAGTCCTCTATTTTTCCGGAAGAAACGTATACTTGTTTAGGTGAGAGGTTACCAGCTGGCAGGACACGGGCTGAGTCTGGCCCCCAGGATGTTTTCGTAGAATCAGAGAGTGGTTTAGGCTGGAAGGGACCTTCAAGATCACCTAATTCCACAACCCCTGCCATGGGCAAGGGACACCTCCCACTGGCCCAGGTCGCTCAAAGGTGTTTTCCTACACTCCATCCCCTCTCTCTGAAATATAAAGCAGTTGTTTTGTATAGCCTCGCCTTACAAGGCTTATCTGCCATTCAGCCCCTGAATGAGCAGCCCAAATAGCGGGACACCTAGGTTTTCACGGCGCCGGAGGGTTCTGGTGTAGGACCTGTCGCCGTGTGCTGTGGGGCACTCTGCAAGGTCAGCTTGCAGTTTCTACCTCAGTTAATGGTTAGCAACTTAGTAACTCATGTATAATAGCTCTTTGAAAGTGGTAAAATAATAAAGCTGCGGCATTGCTTTGCTCATTTCAGCTCAGCCTGATTTGCGGGGAGTGTATGGGTGAATTATACGATTTTATTTCCATTTGTTATGGAACATCTCCCTTACGTGCCTGATTTCCTCTCCCCGTGCCTGCCGAATGGCCCCCTCCTTCCCAGAGTAGTGCTTCGGGAAGTGTCTGGCGAATCGGGATGATTTAGGGTCATCGACCCACCACTTCCCTGCCTAACCCTGCGTAGGGCGTGCCCAGCTTCTGGAGAGGTAGTTTTTCCTTGCTTCCACCGCCTTGGATGGGAATGGCTCAGGGACTGGAGAGCACCACATGCTCAGTGGGGTACTCCGTACCTGGTTTTCTTCTCAGGTCTTGGGGGAGGATGGGAGCAGTTAGAGGAAAACAGTAAAATAAATCACTGATGTAAGGTATTGGCTGAATATGTATATTTTCCACCCCCAACTTGTGTTTGCCCTGAGAAGGGAACATGAACTGCCTAGGGCTGTTTGGTTTGTAAGCCTCTTAGAGCGGCTAAGCCCCAGTTCGTGGCTGGAGCATGCTATTAACAAGAAAATATCCAATCTTTGTGCCTTCCCTTAAGTTTTGTGTTTCAGGTTACACCTAGTCCTACATCAGCTTGTATTGACTAGTTTTTCAAAGGAGTTTTTCTTTTCATCAGTCCAATTTGTGTTGCTGTTTTTCACTTTAAAGCTGCAGCTCGTAACATTTCATCCGGCATATTAAAAAAACAGGGCAAAAATAGAAGATGACTATGGAAAGATAAACTTGCAGAGTCCACAGAGCAAGGTTTACCGTAACAAGTTAATTGTGGATTTTTTTTCTGGTTTTTGAGTTTTTAGCACTGAGACCCTCTGATTCCATTTTGAATGTTCATATGTTGGACTGTATTCACACACTTTGGCTTGTAATAGTAAGTTCTTGGAAAAACAAGCAAGCAAAAGATGAGATACCTTAGTTAAATTAATGAAAAGCTTTAACATTGCATTTAACGTTCAGGGATACTAAAGAAGGATTTTGAATTTGAAGGAGGGTGTGATTTTTGCAGCCCTGTTCAAAAAGTGGATTTACCAGATAGCATAAAATGGCAGCTGACTTTTGGTCTGGAAGAAGTCCTAACCTGTGTGTTGTAAAGGAAGGTACAAGGGGATGCTCCAGCGGTGACAGGAGCTGGTGAGGAAGGACGGGCAGGGTGGCTGGAGATGATGACCTAGAGGCATGTTTTTTGAGCTGCGTGGTGAAGGGATGATGGCGTTTGGGGAGACTGGATTTTAAAGACAGGCTGGAAATAAGGACAGGTTTTTAAAGAAGAATGACAGAGTATCGAGTGAAATCCCCTGGCACACCCCTGAAGAAAAATCTCTTGTGTGTAAGTTTATTAAGAGGCTGATATTTACACATTTTTGCAGTCAATATCCGTTCCGTAGCAGACAAACACTGCCTGCTGTTTTACAGTTAATAAAAATGTGCCTCTGTCGATTCCCATTCTTTTGAGTGATCCGGGAAAGAGCCCATGTAGTGAAGTGGCAGCGCTGCTGATTTGATGGAGTCATCCATGGTGGTAAAGATGAAGATGCAAATGGAAATGCAAAGGATTGCAAAATGACAGTACGTTGCTGTGCAACCATATTATAAAATGACAAATGAAATTCAGGGCGGATAAATGCAAAGTGATGTCCACAGGACAAATATTCTAACTTTTCATTTAAATTGAGTTGCTTGTTAACACTTGGGCCTGAGATCTGGGGGTCATATATTTGTGTGGAGAAGTCAACTGTATAGTCACTAGCTGTCAAGAAGCAAATAAAACATTAGGAATGTTTATGGCAGAAGTAGAGAAAAACATATCTGTCATCGTACGTGTCTGTGCTGTGCCTTCATCTTGAAGAGTGGGATCAATTCTGGCGTCTTCCTCCTAACTGTCTCTCCCTTCCTCACTTCCACCTCCAAAGAGGATAAAATAGTACTTGCAAAAGCTGCAGAGGTTGTAAGGCTGCTGAATAGCTTTTGTATAAGGAGTGGCTAAGTAGATGAGGCCCTGCAGTTTGGAGAAGAGAGATGTGAAAAGCTCACACAGATTCAAAGCACAGTTGGAGAAACTAATGTAGGAGTAATTGGTGAGACCCGTGAGGTTCAAATACAGCTTCTGGGGCATGCTTCAGAGCTGCGTGGTTTTAGAGTCCGGGACTTACTGCGTGTCCTCTTCTGCTTTTCCTCAAATTCTGCTCTTGGCTGCTGCTGGAGGCAAGATGTTGGGCTGGACTTTTTGGCTCGACTTGTAGGCTTTTTCTTTGCTTCATTTTTTGTTAGTGTCATCAAAAAAACCCCTCTTTTTTCTTAGCCAGCAGTACTATTTATTGTCCATCTTAGTATCTGGAATTATAAGACCTTCAGTATCTAAAGTCCTACTAAAGATCTAATAGTTTAAACCATTTCCATCACAATTATAGGATCTCAGTAGAGAGGTATTTTTTAAGGTATGCTAAGCTTAAGAGAATGAAGCTGTTTTTCAGCAGGGTTGTTGGTACTTTAGGTTCCTCAGTGCTGAATTCATCTAATTGCATGATTTCTGCCTTGTAAACTCGGTAGCATTTAAGGAACTCCAAAAATAGAAGGAAGAAATTACAGAGCTGTTTGACCCCTCGGAGAACTTGAAGAAAGCCTCTGCGCTGTTGTCTCAGGTGATGAAACATCAGCTCTCGATGTTGTTCTACCTGTTGAACCAGTTTTGTGCCTTTCTGCAGTTGGACGAGCCCTCCCTCAGCAGTCTTGCAGTTGAGGACGAGTGCTTTCGGAGTACCAGAAAGATGGATGGAAAGTTTTTCCCCTGTTTGGCTGGGGAGCGGCTGGCTCGACTGTTTGCTGCTTTGGTGTAGGATCTGTATTTGAGAAAATACAGAAATTAAAGATATCTTTTGGGCCCCATGTGTTGTTATTTTTACATACG
>KZ506045.1:179365-194349 GCA_002844005.1 Limosa lapponica baueri
TTGCAGGGGCTTTGCTGGCATTTATTCCCTATGTGTCAGGCTTTAAAAAAATGAATACATGAAAAACACACTTTCTTCCAGGCTTGGGACATAAGATCAAAGGCCAATAAACCTGCCAGGGGGAGGGAATTTGTCTCAGTGCAGAAGGGATGAGGGTGCTTGGAGAAGGTGGTGAGCTAGAGCGACTGGTGGTGGGCTTTGATATTTTGTTTTAGCTTTTAACCCTGACATGGGTTTAAGTATAGGAAAAAAAAAAAGAAAAGCCAGAAAGCCAAAATTAAGCCTGGAACAGTGAATGCCCTAGAGGCTGTTAAATAATTATTAAGCAGATTTTAGTGATAGTAATCACCCTGTCCTAGGTACACCCTTGGCAGTCAGTCGGGTCAGAACAATGCTCCAGCATCAGCATAGCAATGGTGTAATTACTGTGCTAGGTGGCTGATTAGGAGCTATGCAAATGGAACTGCAATCAGTACCCCTGTTTGTGCTTTGTTGCAGGAGTGAGACAATGTGTAAATGAATTATCTCTGGTGGCACAGCTCCTGGCTCTCAGAAAAACACATAGGGTCTAGGGCCACCTGGCTTTGTGGGGCAGGTGGAAAAGGGGCTACCTGTGGGAAGTGCCACCCTCGAAGGGTGGCTTACACCGGGTGAAAAGGTGGTCAGCAGGAGATGTTTCTGAAGATGTTTCACCTGCACTTCTGAATTTTTGTGCTTGGCAGCTCCTGTGCCTGTCCCCACAGGTGCATCCCTGTCCCCTGTATCCTTCTGCCGCCAGTGCTGCAAGGGGACAGCCATCCAAAAATCCTCTTCCCCCTGCCACCACCTCCTGTGCTCAGTTTTTAATGAGTTTAAAGGCCTCATAATAAAAAATTCAAATCATGTAAACAGCAACAACGAAAAAGTCGAAAGCTCCCCAGTGGTAAATTGATGACATGGTGACACAGGGACTGAGTTTGGGTTCATATGCAAAGCACTTCTGTAATTTATGCGCAAACACCTTGTCAGCCTCATCAGGAGCCCTTGCCATGCTTAAGTAATATATGTGATGGCAAAGATAAAGCTATTATATATTTAATTTATATGCAACCTCTCCATTGACTGTTTTATTGTATATACAGTATAGCTGTTCATTGCTGATACTAATTTAACCTGCAGATTACAGATTGTATTTTCAAATATGCAAGCCTCTTCTTTTCTTAAAATGAAGAAGAATAAGAGGAGGATTTTTATCTTCTATTTTCAACGGGGTTATGTAAAGTATCTGTCATGGGTTTTTCATTTTTAAATGCAAATAATTATATATGGCAGGGAGTATGATGAGCATTCAAAGTTGACATTAAAATGAAAATGCATAAAATTTTCCTGAAAAACTGATCAAACAGGTCATTAGTCAAGTATATAATGACTAGTAGAACATTTTAAGATGTTTTAAATCTCATTTAAGATGTTTAAAAAAGTAGTTGATATTTTTTTAAAATGACAGCTGCTCCTGCATCATCCTACTAGTTGCTAAGAGTTTTGAATTCACATAATATTTAAGAGTTTTTCTCCCCCCAACTTGCAGCTGTATGAGCAATCTTCAAAATGGGTAGCATCTGATGAACTGAGATTTAATCTGTTTTACCTTGCATTTATGGTAGGCTGGGGACATCCGTGCTATCAACTATCAGGCTCCGTGTTTGGCAACCCACTAAGCCGTGGTGCTGTGACTCTCTGAGCCCCAAACTGGAAAGGAGAAACCACAAAACAAACCGTAAGCCAAAAGGTATCAAGTTCCCACACTGTAAAATTGCAGAGGAGACGTAGGGATGGTTTTTCCCTCATCTGATCTTTTCCTTTTAATCTTGAGTGCTCCTCAGTAAATTAGAAAAGGGAAATATATGGGGACAGAAGAGTGGTTTCTAATTAAAAGTAGATTTAAATTTGAGTGAGAAAAGTGCCTCATCTTATGGGTTTCGTGAACTGCCTTTTGCTGCTGCTTGCCAGCTCTGTAGGCGTTCGTTTTGTGGCAGGAAGGGAGTGGTGGGATCTCAGGGCCATCAAATGCCTTCTCAGGTGCCTGGCTCTGCCAGCTCCTGCACCTCCCGGCCACCGGGTCCCCTCCTTCTGCAGCGAGGGTGGCCGGTGCTGCCTTCCTGCTGCGAGCCCGGGGTGCATCAGGACCTGCTCCCCCAGCCCTGCCCCTTGGGTTTCGGGTTTGGAGGCAGGAAATCCTGCGTGCAGGAGCCTGCCAAGCCTCCGCTCTTCCCGAGGGACGGGCAGGAGGCAGCATCCACCCCACTGCCCCACCAGCTGCGCCGCGCTCTCAATTAACCTGATGGGCTCATTGTACAGACAAGACACTTGCTTTTTTTTTTTTTTTTTAAATTAGCTGGTTGAAGGAGATGTTGGGATTCATCTCAGTTAACCAAAACGCATTAGGACTACAGCGTTCTTGTTTCAGCAAGTTGTAAAGAGCCTTTCCTCCTCCTAGTGAAAGAGAGAGAAGCCAAGCATCCCAGCCTGCTTGCAGTGGGGCATGGGCGCTTCTGCATCCTCCCCAGCCCCTGGTGGGTACCGCAGGTGGGCTGTCTCAGGGCTAACGCTGCCTCTGCTGCTGCCATGGTTCCAGCTGGGATGGAGTTAACTTTCTTGCTAGCAGCTGGTGTGGTGCTGTGTTTTGGATTAAGGATGAGAGCAGTGTTGGTAGCACACTGGTGGTTTTAGCTGTTGCTGAGCAGTGGAGGCCTTTTCTGCTCCTCACACTGCCCTGCCAGTGAGTAGGTACACAAAAAGTTGGGAGGAGACATGGCTGGGACAGCTGACCCCAACTGACCAAAAGGGATATTCCATATCATATGAGACCATGCTCAGTATATAAAGCTGGGGAAGAAGAAGGAAGGGGAGGATGATGTTTGGAGTGGTGGCATTTTGTCTTCCCAAGTAACCGTTAGGTGTAATGGAGCCCTGCTTTGCTGGAGGTGGCTGAACACCTGCCTGCCGATGGGAAGTAGTGAAGGAATTCCTTATTTTGCTTTGCTTGGACGTGTAGCTTTTGCTTTACTTATTAAGCTATATCTCAGCCCAAGAGTTAGCCTGGTGGGTTTCGATGGTTTCAAATTCGGAGAGCAAGTGAAACGAGGCTGAGACTCTCATGTGGAGGATGGAGACTTCCACATGAGAGTCTCAGCCTCATTTCACTTGCTCTCCGAATTTGAGCAGTGATGGGAAAGGCAGTGTTTTAAACTTTCGTCAGTGTTTTTCTGAAGCTGTGGCTCGCCCTCAAAAAAGGAAACCCCACTGATGATGCTGTTTTCGGTAATACTTCCCAATGCATACGGTGTGATTGCGCTAATGCTCTTCAGCTGAAGAGTATTTTGTCACTGCGGTTCTCTTCTCTGCTAGTGATCTAGATGATGAACGCAAGAAAATATGATTGAAGCGATATCTTTCTTTATGTCTGTTAAAAAACATGCAAAGTGATTTTTAAAATTACTTTTCAGATGTCTTCTGATGGAGTAAGGTAAGAGAGAGTGAGTTTTTTGAGAAAGCAACAAGAAATAACTGTTGCCACCTGAAGCTGTTTGGCTGGAGGTATTTTTGGGATGACTCAGCCATAAGGCCCAAGAGTTGTTCTTGCCTTTAACCGAAGGGGGAAAAAAAATGCTGGCATTTTCCTTCCAGCTGTTTTATTAAATATTTGAATATAAAACCCTAGCCCTTAAGGCAAGATATGAACTCATATTTTTTAAAGTTTTGATGAAGTAGCCTGTTCCTAGCATCCAGTATGGTGTAAATTTGCTAATTTTCCATTTATCCATAAGCAAAGTACATGAGATTAAAAAAATAAAAACAAAGCCCTTTTTATTGTTTTAGAGCAGCAGTTTTGTATCTTCATCAAGAAGCCAAAAACCCCAAACTTTTTACAGTGATACAGATACATGCAAAGATGGACAATGAAAAATATTTGTGTTCGGGCATTTTGCTTATGATTAATGAACGTTTCCCACCCACCACCCCCATGTGAGCTTTCCTGGTGGCTTAAAAGTGGTGTTCCTCAGTGATTGCTACTCCATTCCTCTGTGTGTTGTCACTGTACGGGACGACTGGTTCAGCAGGATTAAGTCATCTCATTACTCTGGCATGGGAACTCTCTTTTGTGGACAAAAAAGAGAGGTTTTTTACATGCTTTTTTTAAAAAAAAAAAAAAAACCCAACCAAAAAACAAAACCCACAACTGGAAGATTCATTTTGCTCCAGCTTAAATTACTGTCAGGAGTTACTGGTTTCATATTTTGCAAACCTTACACTTTTCACTATTTCTGCTTTCCTTGCTGAAATTCCTAAACCTTTATTTTTCTTCCTTAACTGTCCATCTAAATAAGGCCTTTAAATGTTTTGTTGAAAATTCCCTGTAAACGTGTTCAAGTTTGTATGTGTTGATATACTGATGTCTTTAAAAAAAAGATCTTTATAAACTATGTTTCATTTGTGGTGTATATATCTCTCAGTGAAGATAAAAAAATAGAGAATATAAAGCTGGTGAAAAATCTGGTTTATTTTTTCATTTAAAAACCTACCACAGCACCACCGTATCTAACTCAGACTGTTGGTATCCATTTAATGATCTATCACAGCAGGAGGCGTGTAAAACAAGAAGCATATTTTACTGCATGCCAGTCTCTTTCCTTGCATTCCTAAAAAGCGCAGTTACATTATATATTTAAAACCCCAAGGAATTTAATGATATTTTCACACAGCACATACCTGCTGCGAGAGCAGTGTTGGACAATGACCTGAAAAGGTTTAATACTGGAGTAAGGAAAGCCATTGCACCCCTATTGTTTCATTTTATTTTACATAAATACACATGTATAGATGTGTGTGTATATATATATAACTGTCATATGATGTTACCTGTACTTTTCTTTTTTGTGGTGTGCCCTTGGCTGGGATAACCAAGAGCTGGCTCCGTGGCTTGTGACACTGCTACCACATGGAATCTCCTCTCTGTACAGCAGCACATATGAAGATTTCCTCTTCTGTTGTTGCTCTGCTTCTCCCCCCTTTAGTAAGCACTTAGTGAGAAGCATCCCGTCTCAAATCAGAGTGTCTGTCACCATCATCATTTGCTTCTAGACGTGTGCTGCTCCAGAAGGCTGTCTGCCGAAGGTTGGGGACATTAGGATAGGTCTTAGAATAATCTAGTTGTCAAGATATGTACTATTCTGTCATTTTATGGGAAATAAAGAGAGTGCTATGCCTGCCACGTATTAGAAATTTCCATTAGTTAAATTACTTTCTCTTATCCTAGTAGAAGTAAATAATACTCCAGCAATAAAGAAATATTTCCTTTGTAAAATTTTCAGATTAGACAGTATCTTCAGTATCACAGGTTTAAATCCAAAATAATACTTAATCAAGTGAGTATTGGATCAGATAATATTATTGGCAGTTAACAGTGGAGTTTGCAGTTTTCAGTTCCTCCTGGGTTTTGCAGATGATTTTTGTGTAGTGTGTTTTTGCTTATGAAGAGTTTCCAAAGGTGTGTACCGTTAGTGAATCTATAATATAATTATGACATAATACGGTACATTGTCTGAAATAATTTGCCTCAAAATGTTTTGCGTAAGGCCAGTTTAATGAGACAATAACTGGATAATAGAAATTTGATGTTAGTTAGCGAGTTATTGTTGGGAGCTGTCGGAGGAGCCGGGGGGGCTGCGTTCGGGTGTCACTGGGGTGAGGGGTTGGCTGCCTGCTCTTCCCGCCTGCTCCGAGGCGGTTCGGGATCACCCGGTTCTTCCCTCCAGCCCTAAAGGCAGCAGGTTGTAAGGTGGTTGCCCATATAGGATCTGCAGTTGTGAAATGCGGCAGGCTGGGGAGCACCTGCCACCAGTTTTGGTCAAGGGTGTTAAACCTCCCTTGGTGCAATAAGACGAGGAGGTACCTGTGAGATACAGGTGGTTCCCAGGATGTAGTCCTCAATCAAACATTTAGCTGGCAGTCCCATGTAAATACCTGTGCCTCATTTACAGCCAAAATCAATGTCTCTGTGGTTTCCAGAATCAACACTGATTTTTTTTCTAGTGTTCGTGATGCTCGAAAGTGTTCTGTACACACCTCTCTAGGAAGACGTATGTGCAACAAATATAATTCTTTGGGGAAAGTCATTCAGGAGATGCAGGAAGTGCAGGAGGCTTTCTGGATGTGCACCAAGCATATCTTTACCTAGTTATTATTTCTGTTACCTGTGATTCTTTGTTTGGGCTTACAGTCTGACAAAGAAGTGGTTGGGAATTTCTGATAAGAACTCAATTTTTTTTTTTATTATTTTTAAAATTTTTTTTAAATAGAGAGAATTCAGCTTGGGAGATTAAAGCATTTAATCTTTCTGGCAATCTAATGTGGCATGCTTCCAAAATACTTAAGTAATTTTTCTCTATAAAATAGGATGATCACGAATTTAAATGCATATGTTTATTGTAGCATTTATGTGAAATATGAAGGTAATTCTTTTAAATAATGAAACTGCAGTTGTCTATGTACTTAAGTATAAATTTCAGTGACAAATCTCTTTACATGCTCTCAAGAGGTAAACACCATCTCTTGTGTGTTAGGTATATCTCTAAAAAGGAGTGGAAATGAGTTTTCTAGCCAATCTGTGGTTTTGATTGCTTTTTGCTTAATCTTGCAGCTCCATTTACGGGGTTAATTTGTTGATATTTATTTTTTCTCCTGTGTGTTCATGTATTTAATCAAATGTCACGCAACTTTGTAAGTTGCTCATTGCATCACCTTCCTGTAAAGCAATAATCTGTGGGAAAACAGTGTAAGATACGCTTTTCTCTAATAGCATTAGTGGCACATGTATATAAAAGATGCTTTGTTTGTGTTTCCTCTTATTTTTGTTAGAAATGGTTATTTACAGCACTTTCTGTACAAAAAAATGTATAGATAACATGCAGTATTTCAGCTGAAGCTGAAATCCAGGAAGATGTTAAATATCAAATCTTCATTGTTTAAAATGTGTAGCTGGGATGGTAAAGACCTAGCGAAGGGTTGTTCTCTTTGAGTTGCTTGTCTTTGTCTTCAGCAGCCAGTAAGTCAGTACAAAAGAGACTGGGTATAAAAACTTCTCTTTAAATATATACGTATGTCTCGCTAACTTCAGAGGAACAAGGGAGAAGTTGGGCTTTTAAAATTGCGGTGACGGTCTTTGTCATTAGCCGTTTCATTTGCTCCGGCTCTGGGGGTCTGCCCGGTCAGCATCCCCGTGAGATGTTTTGGTGCATTCTCTGGGACAGCATACAGGAGATAAATGGTTGAGCTTTAGCCAGGAAGGGAACCTGGTACTAGTTTTGAAAGGCAGAAACGCAGAACTGGCGCGAGCTGCTGAACAGAACCCAGTCTTAGAAGGATTTGTTTCAGTTATAATGTTTTGGTCCTACTGAGAAAATAATTGGAAAACAATTTCAGGCTTCGACTGTGAACAAATGGTTCCAACGTACTTGGGTGGTTTCACTTATAAATATTAGAGAAGTCATTTAAACTCAGTGATTTAAAAGTCTGTTGAAGAAAGGATCATTTTCTAGGAACTTTGTGTTTCTAGACATAAAAGGCCACGTAATGGCCAGCACACTTGTGAAGAATGAGGTGAGGACTTTGCAGAGCTTTGCTCCTCCTTCTACGCTGAGAAGTCTGTTGTTTCCAGAGTTGTACCAGCCCAGGCGGAGAGGTTTGGGGTGAATCCGGTTATGTTCTAAATAATTGCGCTGTGTGGGAATTTGGGGTAGTTTCACAGAGGAATAAGCACAGGGCTACTGCTCACCCCCCGCTACTCCCATGTGAGAGTATCAGCTCTGCTGCTTCATGTAGCAAATCCGGCTTGCTCTTTGTATCCCCGTGTTTAACGCTGCATTGTCTTGTTCTAACAGCATTTTTTCAAAACCGTATTAAAATACTCTGTAATGCACCGTAATACCTATTCCAAAGAGTCCCCTGACTGTATAAATTATTACAGATGGTATGAAACTACGGCGGGATTAGCTGCTGACTGCAGATCCAGTGCCAGCGCTTTCCTGTCTGCAGTTCCGTGTAATTTAACATGTCAATAGCCTTGCTGGTAAAACACAATAAAATTTTATATGGCCGTATTACTCATAATGTACTGCATATTTACGTGTGAATGGTATCACTCCTAAACATAAACAGATAGCTCAAGACAGATTTCAGTAAATTACTTTCTAAAATCTTGGGGGTTTTATATATGTATTTTAATAATGATGTCTCTTTCTTGCAGATAAAATTGAAGAAGCACAAAAACAACTTAATGGAACAGAAGACCAACAGAGAGGTAATAAACAAACCCCAAAAATGAAATGGAAAAAAAAAAATAATGCATTGAGATTCTAGAGGCTGATCCGAAGCCTTCCTGCACGAATGGAAAGGCTCCATCAGGCCGGGTGCTGGGTGAGGCCCCGGGCATGTCTGTCTGCGGATCAGGGGCCGTGATCTGTAACCCCCCAGTTCTGCTGAGACACAAAGGCTTTGTTTTAACCCCTTGAGTAGCTGCGTTGACCTTGGTGAGACGGCTGAAGCTGTAGCGTTAGGGATGCACAGAAGTTACGGACTACAGCCTGGGCAAACCGTTTGGTTCATGATTATATGATTTGCCTAATCATTAATAACCATGTTTGGTTTATGGCGAGCAATATGTGATGATTTCTAGCAGATGCTGACGGGGGATTGATCATCACAGGTTATTTTAAGAAACAGACGACCTGTGACAGATTCAATCTGTGTGTTAGGGCTTGGAAAGCTGGTGGAAAGCCACTGCATTTCAAGGCTGGCTGACTGCGGTGGTACCTGTTTGCTTGTGTGATAAAGCTCATCTGCACACCCGCAGAGGAGCCCAGGGAGACACTGGGCGGGGGGAGCCCAAACAGCACCTTGATGGGCTATTCCTGGGCCCATCACGGGAGAGCCATGAAGGGTCCGTGTCCACAAGCCCAGAGGAGCACAGGGGCAGGTGGAAACACGAATTAAGGACGCAGAAAAAGAGAGACTCTGTCCCGTCCCTTCCCAGGGCTGTCCCAGCAGTGTCCAAGCATGAAGCCCACCACCACGACCCATCGGGAGCAGCTCTCTGTGTTGCTTTTTGGACTAAAGGCATTGCTACCTGGAGATGTGGGACATGTTGGGGGATGCAGGGGAAGAGCCTTATGGGACTGCACAGTGCTTGTTATGGGACGCCTGGGGCAGGAACCAAAGGTGGGAAAAGGCGAGGGATTTAGGTGACATGGGCAGGAACAAATGTGGGAAGTAGAGGGATAACAGAATAAAAGGGTCTGTTTGCATATTAGCAGGTGCTGGCCAGGATTCTTATCTGGCAATGCTCTGCTCCTGACCAGCACCATCTCCCTGTCTCCTCATTAAACTCCACCTTCAACTGTTTTCCAGCGAGGGGATCTTTACTGCCTGTGTCTGGTATGGGGGTCTGTGGTGCAGTAGCTGGAGTGAGTGTGGGAGATTGTCGGCAAGGATCAAGCTGGACGAGACAGCGAGTAGGTGGAGTGGGCTGAGGGCAGGATGGGTTTGGTGGTCTCCATAGGTCAGCTCTGGGTGTGAGAGCAGCTTTGTGTCTGGAGGGGTGAGAACACAGGGGGACCAGCTTTGTGTGTGTGTCTGCCTGCCCACAGCCTCGAGGGCTCATACATCCGGGTGGCAGCAATTGGGGAGACTGAGGCTACTGGGGGATGGCTACTGGGCAGACTGAGTGTCTGAGCCCAGCTGCTGGAGGGGTACACCTTGGACACATAGGTATATTCACATTAATGGACTTCCATCCTGCTCAGCTGGAGTGGGAAGCAGAATGATGCTGTGAGTGTTGGTGTGAGTGCTCTGAGTGTCTGTCTGGGATCTATATGTCCATCCATATATATATGTATGTATGTGATGTATGTGTGTGCTTTGTGTATGTGCGCCTGTTGGAAGAACATGCTCAGACCTCGCTACTGGTTGGACCTGGGGACACGGAGCAGCAGCAGCCACATTTGGCTTGAGATACTTTCCTCTAAGCATATCCTGTGTCAGTGCTTTCTCTTGTTCTGGGTAGGCATTCACCTCTGGTAGGAGGGAGATGTCGTTCTGGCCTGTGACACATCTGTGAACACTGTTGTAAATTGTTGGTGCTCTGTCCTAGAATCAAAGTTTATTATCTTTTGAAACAATGAACTGCAAAACTTTTTGAAGATTAGAGACCATAAGAAATACCCGAGCGGATCTCAGCAGGGTGCATCTGGCCCAGCATTCTGCCTTCAACGGAAGCAATAGGACATACTGTTCAAGGACAGCACATAAGCCTGGCCACATTCTGCAGTCCCTTCCCCTCATGCTGTCAACGGACACTGGATTAGGAACGTTTGCCTCGTCCCTTTAGTAGCTAGACATTTTTGGACCTGTTATCCATTAATCCTTTTGATCAAATGCTGTCTGCTTCCCGCATAATCTGGAAGCATACTGGAGAAGTTCACTACCAATCTCATTAAAAAAGTACCTTATTTTACCTTTTTTTCTCAATTTTCAACTAGTTTCAACAGACGTCCCCCGGTTCAAACATTGTGCAATTTGTTAAATAGCAGTTCTACATTCACCTTATCCACTGCCTTTGTGATTTCATGAACCTCGTCTGTGTCCCGCTCAGCGTTCTTTTCTCCAAACTCATGACTGGTTTAGTTTCTTAAGGGATGGTTTCATACAAACTGTCTTGTACAGGCACCAGGACTGTGATGTTGCTCTATGTATTTGTAAAAGGCGGAAGAGTAAAAAAAGTGTCTAGGTGGTAATAGCAGTCCTTCAAACACTTATAAAGACTTTTCAACAAATTTGACCTTCTACTAAATAGTTTGGACGTGGCTTTGTTTAGTGGAACATAGATAAGTGGCACTGTCATCCAAACATAAAAACTTGTGTGAGGTATTGCTGTCTGCTCTTGCTGCTGTTGGTCTTGCAGAAGTAATATTGGTCTGGATTATTCTTTTGTGATGGACACGTTCAAACTAAAGATGAGCTAACCTCCGCTTTCAGGCGCTTGTTCTCACATGTGGCCCAGTAACACCTTTGCACAAAGGAAGACAACTTCTCTACTGTAAACTTAATGGTGTACTCTGAAAAGGATGGGGTTGCAAAGATTTATGTGATGGTAGCACCCGGCTTTCAGCAACTCAGAAGTCAAAGAGATCATCACTTAATTTTTGACTGCTAATCTAAATTCATATGGCTGACAATTGAAAAATAAATTTCTACATAGAAAATTGATACAGAAATAACTGAGATAATAAGGCTACTCTTTTCAAATGAAAAATGTTCTCTGCCATTTTTTTTTATTTCTTAAAGGTCTGAATAGATAGATTTCTTGGTAATATGAAGTAAAGGAAATTATTTATTTGAAGCTTTAGAGTCTTAAGGCCGCTGTAAAAAAGAAAATATATGTTTTGAGCTAAACAAGTAAACAAAAATGTGTGCATATTCACTTAAGTTATTTTAAATTGCAAACCAGTGTATACAGATTCATGTGAAGTATGGTTGTTTATTTTTCTTCTTTGTTTCATGTATTTTGTCTTTCAGTTCATCTAGATCACTTTAGATTTGTTTATTCCCTATCCAAAATGAACAGGGAATGTAATTTTGTGGGATTTATCATATTAACTACTGCTCTATCGGTACCGGAGCTGTCAGTGGCACAGCATATTTGCAAGGAGGAATTTTTCATAAGTTTAATCATCTGTGTTTCTGCTGACTAGCATTGTGCACTGATCAGTCAGAACTTTATACATGTGTGGGATTTAAGTTAAATTTAATTGACTGCTAAAGGATATGTATTTAACACCTCATTTTGCCATTAGCTGTAGTAATCCAATTAAGTGCAAGTTGGAATAGGTCTCAATAAAGCATAGAGGAGACAGTAAATGAGCAGATGTAGTTTTCAAGTTTGCAGACTTTGGTTATTTAATATGTAGCTGCAACTGGAAGACATACTTTTTTTTTTTTTTTTTGGAGTGATAGTCCACAAATACGTTCAGGTTATGGATATTCACGTGGCCTGCCACTTGAGGCCAGAAACATGTTCGTTAGGGGCCATCCTCACCTTCCTGCTCAGTGAGTATGTAAGGTGGATAATTCTTGTGTCATTTCATTTTCTCTCAGCTTCCCAATTGCTGCTATGAATTTTCAGTAGGAGAAGCTGTGCTTCTCTTTAGCTTTCATGCTATCTGCTGTGGCTGCTCTACACCCCGGGTGTACCCCTGCTTTGGGGTTGAATTTCATCTTCTAACACACATGCAGGGTTTCATTAGTGTGATGGAGAAGGTCTTGCTCCCAATGAGTGCTCCCCATGGTGTTCTTTAAAACCTGATGGTGAGCTTGAGCTACAGGAAATTTCTCCTTGAGAAGGCAGTGAAAGCTTTCTTTCTGTGATATGGGACCCAGTGGGTGTCATGGGTTGGAAGGCATTCAGCCGAATCTGACTGCTTTGTCTTTGATCTACCGCTGGCCATCCTCCTAAGAAAGCCATCCCAAGAAAGTCTCTCTGTCTTCTCCCTTCCAGACTGCTAAAGTCAAGCCCTCTCAGATCCTTGTGATTACCACAGAGGCTTCTGATTTGGTCATCCCCAGAACCAGTTCAGCCACTGAAGGCCAATATGAAGCACTGTAAGCATTTGTTTTCTTCTCTATCTGTTGCAGCAGTTCTCTGCCTGTCACAGCAGTCTGGGTCCTAGGTACATCAGCTCCACCAACACTGGCATTGCATCAGTTAGGACTGGTGGAACTAACTTGGTTATTTCTGTACTTAGCACCAGCGATGCTAAACCTGCCACCTAAATCTCTATCTTGGCTTCTGAAACTGTTCAGGGAACTGAAGTTGGTGACAAACTCCAGCAACACCAAGATTCACCGTAAAGTGGATGGCAGATCCCCAAAGGAGCCATCTCGTGGCCTGATGCATACTCTGCATTGCCCACTGATCCCTGGGGACTCTTCTGGCTCTTATGAGTACTATTCTAGACTCAACGACACCATTTCAAATAACTGCTTCTTGCTGCATCACAGCTGAAAGGATCAGTGATAAATGGCTAGATCAGATGCAATATGAATTTCCTCATTCTTCTTCTCAGTCATGGCAATTGCTGTGTCCTCAGAGTATAAGGTGGTCAGGGATGATCGGGGGACACACCTGTGTTCCTCAGCCTCATTGCAGTGTAGACTCGCAGACTGTCATAGCTGTTTGTCAGGTGTGAATTCATCCCTCTGAATAAGGGAAGATTTGCTTGTTGTACACCGCCTTTCCTTCAGGGTCTCCGCTCTGTAGCAGAGACCAGGATCGATGTTCTGGTGGCTCTCTCTGTTACAGCAGTCCTTGGTCTCGCCGCCAGAATAGACGATGTCGTAAATCACAGAAAGGGTAAGTTGTCAGTTAAGTTTCAGATCAGTGTGTTATGTTGGTCCACTCCAACTCTGATACAGTGAGTACTCGTTTTGGAGTACCCACTTGAGCTGAAGGGATGAGGTATGTCCTTAAAATGTGTTAAGGTCTATTTGGCACCTATTGGAGTCTGTCATTTGCCTATCAACCAAGATGCCATACTTTCTCACATTTTCACATTCTTTACAGAGCATTTTCCATTTCTTGCCTGCTGCTGGAGATGCTGCATGTGGAATTTGAAGACTATGCTATGTATTTTCCTGCATCCTTTGTTTCAGATCCTCAGCATAGCTGTTCACTTCTTGGTCTATGAAGGTGGATTTCTAGGTTGCTCTCACCTCTTCCAGAAGATCTGTCTTGATGATAGAGTTCTCTTCCAGAGGTACCACAAGTTTCTCCCTAAGACAGTATCAGAATTTCACCCAGATCAGTTCTCTTTCCATAGTCTCATGCTTTGATATTAGTAGTGCCCTCTTCACTTGCGGCCTTAGATACAGAAACATTGTTGTCAGGTCCAAGAGTTTTATCTGACTCGATCAGTGGTTGTTTAAATGGCAGCAGGCTCTGTCGGTATTTGCTGAGAACCACCAAAACAGAACCATTCAAAGCCCTGGTTTGGACTCCAGCAAGGTCCAAGCAACTTCTGGAGTGCTGTTGAAAAATACCTGTATTTCTGTCTGCACTTTCAGCAGGTTCTAATCTGTCTCTGAAGCCTTCAGGTTGACACGGCTTTTGGTGGAGCGGCTCTGTAGTCACTGTTTGCCTGCAGGACTGAGACTGTCCATTCGCTGGCCCACGTCCACGTATAACCGGGGGGAACCACCCAGCGTGTGGATATGCATTCGAGTTATTGCGGAAGGAAAGAGTCAAGAAAGGAGAGATTACGTTCCAGCAGCAAATATTCTCCGAGATGCACAATCCACATGCACATATGTTCCCCTCCCACACTCGCAGTCCCTTCAAAGTAGTGTGTTGGCATGGAGGAGAGGCAGCTGAAATTAAATGCCCTTTACCTTGTTTGCCCATCTGCTGTTTTTTTTCAACCGGAATATTATTTTTCTAGTAAATTGAACGGCACTGAGATTTAGGTGAGGAAGTTTGTCATTATAAATAGAAGCGTGTGACATTAGTTCAAAAATGTAGATTCTGCTGCAGATTCGTGGAAGACAGATTTTGTCTCTTTCTGAACCCTCCCTACTTTGTCATCCCTCCTGTTAAATGAGTCCACATTATTGACAAAATTATAGAGGGAGTTTTGAATACATTATTATAAATATACCAGCATTCTCCCTAGATAAACAAGACACTCCGTATGTCTTACCTTAAAGATTGATGCCTTTTTTATGTTGCCACGTCCCTGCTTACAGCCGACTCTCGTCGGCCCACCATCTGGCTTCAAAGGAGCAGCCAGATCCCTTCCCTCCTCTCCCCTCCCCGCAGGGCACTCCCGATCCCGCTTCCTGCCACCGCACCTCTCCCTGCCAAAAAGCAGGTGAGAGCACTGCGTGCTGGTGATGGA
>KZ506045.1:194414-241203 GCA_002844005.1 Limosa lapponica baueri
TTCGTTCAAGGGGAAATGGGAAACTGAATGAGAAGGGGAGAGATCAAATGAAAAAAGTCTGGAAACGTGGTACGAAACAAATTTAAACATTTTGATTTACCGGCTTAAGAGTGACCTCATCCTCCACAGATGTTTCCCTGATTTTTTCCTGTAGGTTTGCAAGCATGTGAGCTTTCTGGATTCTTTGCTGCTGTGGTACCCATGTACTGTCACTAGTCCAAAACATATTCTTTCCATTTTGTATTTGTAGGAAACTGTGCCTTACTGTTTGGGCAAGACATGGAACTGAGATCCAAAGTTTCATTTGATTCTTTTCATCTTTCTGTCCTTATCTTCAGCAACCATATGGGCTAGAAATATAGTTGCTCTAAATGGAAGTATATAATCTTCAAAAGTTGCAAGTTACAGTAGTGTCCCGTTCGCTACTTAACGCTGGTGAGAGGATTATCTTGCCTTTTTATATTTCTGTTGACTTACACCAGAGCTACCTACCTTTTACTTTCCAAATGTTCAAAAATACAAGCTAGCAGTGATATCTCATGCAATTCAGTTTCGTGCATTTTCTTGATGTCTGATTTCATAAAGTGTTTGCATCTACATTAAAATATGTCAATACATGTGTCTGAGAGGTAATTTATTTAAATTGTTCTGTGTACGTCAAACTATAAGGCTTTAAATCAAGACTGAATTATCTTCCTAAAATATTTACAGCAGCTAAGACAGTCATGATTGGCTTAATGCAGGAACTGTTTGTCTCTGTAGCTCATGTCATGCAAGATCTCGCATTTTTCCAAGTCCCATCTAGTCTTAAAATCTCTGGTGTTTTCACATTGATGGAGCATCACATGCTGCTAATAATAACAATGACGACTTGAAAGATTCTTTCTGTCTTCAGGCACATTCAGTGCAGGGGTTTGTGCCCACCAAGGACAGTGAGAAAACTCCCCTGACTTCTGTGGGAGCAGGAATAGTCTCTGCTATCATTTAACCTCATTTTTCATTGCTTTTGTCTTCAACAGTTAAGCACATTTTAATGTCCTCGTTTTACCAGTGGGGCAAACTGATAAAAATTGAGATGTTTACATGTTCTTTGCTCTGAGAAACACCGTTAGAACATGGGAAGTTTTCTGGCTCCTGTAAACCTCCTGGGTTGTGAGTCAACATCTCTATCTGTTATTTCTATTTTCGTTTTCTTTGGTTAGTACATTTAGTTTAGACTACTAGCAGCTGAAATCTGCTTGGTAAATTCACTGCTGGTGCTAGACACAGCAAGAACTGGTATTGTTTTGACAGGCAGACAAACAGATTTACAGTTTTAAATTGAACATTTCATCCTTTGCAGCTATTACGAGAACTTGGTTAAAGCATTAATGGGATGTTAAAGTAATAGTATTTTGACTTTTTCTGAGAAGTATAGCAAGTTTTTTGAGTGACAGTTCAGCAAGAGAGATTCCAACCTGCAAGTATCATTTTCAAAGGGACATTATACAAATTAACTTTGTAAAACAATTGTCAAAAAAGCTTCTTCCTGATAGCAAGTGGAAAGTGGCTGTTCCAAATCATGGTACAGTATGTTGTGAAATCAGTGGCTATGTTTTCAGATGCAGTAACGTTTTGGGCTTGACTGTGCTTTAATGAATAGAAGGATTTCTTGCAAGTTTCTAAAATGTGAGGCCAGAACAAGCTTATTTTTGTGGTGGGAGGATGCTGAACTAAGGAATTAGCTAATTCAAGAGGCGTACCTACACGCGTGTAGTAAATGCAATAGGTTGCTAATTTTAGTTGATGTGAGCTGGGAGCAAGCCAGTTGTGGAAATGCAAGATTTTTCACTTGTTCACTTCCTTGTAGTCTGCCTTGCTTATGAGTAATGAGTGTTTTTTTAATGCTTTCCAGATACTCCTTTAGCTCATTTAGCCTTGTTCTGAAGGGAAAGCATAATATGTAAATGCATGGTGAGTTAGGTACAGTGTACCATTCCCTGGTAGTTACATGCTACTGGCTGACCTGGATGGAACCTCCTAAAGAGGTGGCACAGGTGTATGTGTGGAAGGGAGAAAAAGAGAGACCGTGCACATCTCTGGAAAAGGACAAGCAGC
This sequence comes from Limosa lapponica baueri, assembly GCA_002844005.1. NCBI lineage: Eukaryota > Metazoa > Chordata > Aves > Charadriiformes > Scolopacidae > Limosa > Limosa lapponica. The sequence continues at coordinate 196,512 of KZ506045.1, forward strand.
TCCGGGGAAAGGAAAGAGCTCTGAGGAGCCCGGAGGTCTCGGCATTGAGGACGTCCCACTGATGCCAAAGCAAACCTACCCTGGGGGGAGATCATCATTCCCACCTCTGGCACACCAGACTGAGCTTCCATGGTTAGGACATTCCTCATGTCTAGCTTTCCATTAAATCACCTTCTCCTGCTTTTGTCATGTCCACAGCGCCATTTAGTCCACGGAGAAAGGCCTGCTGTGTAAGACTTTTCCTACTCGCTTTGCCAGAGCTCCTATTCCTTTCTCTGTTTTTAAATAGTGTGGTTGTTAGGTCTGAGCTCTTTCCTGCTCTTCATTTCTCTTCAGTTGCTACAGGCAGTATGGAAATTGCTCCATTTGATCCCTGCTTTTCAAATGGAAGATTATATTGAAGAAATGCAGAGAATATGACTAAGGAGCTTGTTCTGTTTGAACATCATTATGTGCAAAGAGAGTTTAGTTAGCATCTTGTTCCTTTCATTTCTGTTTTTTTCCCCTCAGACTCATGTTTGGGGATTTTATATTCAGTATCTCATCCGACCAGATAGCAGTTGCTCGTCGCTGATAACCCTTAAACTGGTTGCTGTTTCATGAGCCATTCCATAATTCTGTTTTAATGGCCTTTCTTTTTCTGTGTGTAAGGGATAGAAGTCGTTCTAATGATTTATTAGCCGAATCCTAACTTCCCAGTAATAAGTGATAATCCTCAACTTGGAAACAGATAATTTAGTTGTGAAACTGTTCACAACGTTGCCTGACGCTCTAGGAAGATTTCCAGATGTCCCTGAGGTATTTTAGCTAATTTCTGGCAACATACTTTCTCTAGCTGGTTATATTTAAACAGCTTTATTCTTACATGGATAACTGGGTGGAACTGGTTTCTTATTAGGCTGTTACTGGGAGCTCATTAATTTGCCTTTGGGGAGGCATCCTGGCTTTTTTCATGTGTTTAGAGTGCCCAGCGAGGAAGAACTTCTCAGCCTAGGATTGCTGGTGATGTTAGCTATCATAACGTTATCTCTTATACTCTTATAAAGAAGATCTTTCTTGATCTCGTTAGCGTAAGGTAGTTACGTCCTTACACCCCATCAGAAGTCTCGCCGTCAAGGTTATCTTGATGTGAGTAGCCGTGACTTGAAAAGAAGCCGTGAGAAAGCCCCAGAGTGCAACGTGTCATTTACTCTTTACCTGTCCCAAGGCCAAACAGGAGTTGGCAGGCTCTCACCTCTGGGATGAAACTGTATCACAGGGGAGCTCCCTGATAACTCCAAGCTGCGTGCCTCGGGGCGAAGGCGTCTCGCTTACCTTATGCTAAAGAGTTATTGCACAATTCATAAAGCTAATCCGCTCTGCCCTCGCTAATGGTGCCACGGTATTCCATGACGTGCGTGAGGAGTAGCCCACAGTGGGCCTTTCTCGGTGGCTGCACCTTTAAAGCCTATCATTTCCTTTATTTCACTTACTAGGTTGTGTATATTCTTGGGGAAGAAACTCTTATGTTTTGAATTAATGAGTGCAATATTTCTGTATCTATTTATCCTAGCTTCGGTCAGTCCAGGAAGTTATTCTGCCCTTTCAGCTTTAGTGTCTCTTTGCAACTCAGACACTGGTGAGAGAGATGCCGAGACGTGGGGTCTGGGTAGCCTCTTCCAAACTCCCGTCCCAGCTCTTGACTCTCTCAGGCTGCTTTGAAATATAGGCAGGCCTATTATTTCAGGAAAATGCTAATTAAAGACAAGAAATACTTCTTCCTTTTCCCGGTGTTACCTTCAAAGTGACAATCCACTCCTGGTAACATAGAATTTGTGGAAACAGTAGATTGCGTAGTTTGAACTTTACATTTTGTACTAAACTTGATTAAGCAATTTTTGCCTGTTCTTAATTATTACTTGCTTTTGGTAGCCAGCAATATGGCTATTCCTTGGAACATATTTATTTGAAAACCTGTAAGTTGCATACGAATAGGCCTAGGTATAAAGCCATGCCGGTGACATCTGTAGTTATGCTAAAGCATCAGCTGAAACAAACTGAACATTTTTAGATTGCATTGCTTTTGTTGAGATGCCTGTTAGTTTTGCCATCAGTGTGCGCAGAATTTACTGATATGATTTGTATCGTGGTGGAAGGTGGGAATGGGAAAAGGAATTCAGCAACAAGAAAACTGGAGAGCAGGATTCCTGGGGGATGCTATTCCCTGTGTAGCCGGAGAGTGTATCATCGGTATGTGTTCTGATCCAGATGACTTATTCAGATGAAGAACTGTAGAAGCATGCAAACAGTATATTGGGTATAAATGTGAGCAAAAGTACTCTGCAGACCTTCAGCTTTATGTATTCCAATCTCATAACAACGGAAATTGATGAAAACTGTGATAAAATGACTATGATAAAAAGGCTTGTATTATAAAGTGACTAGATCTGAGGACAAGGGGAGAGCAGTGGATGTCATTTTTGACCTTAACAAGGCTTTTAACACTATCTCTCACTATATTCTTATGTCCAAGCTAGGGTGTTAAGATCTGGATAGGTGGACAACCAGAGGAGTAATAAGCCTGGTTTCAACAGGTACAAATGCAAATCCCTGCACCTGGACGGGAGGAGTCCCTGCAGTGAGACTGGCTGGGGATTCACTGACCAGGGAGCAGCTCTGTCAAATGACCCATGGTGGTGCAGCGGACAGTGAGCTGGGCATCCAGCAGCACAGCTGGCAGCAAGGGAGGCCATATCCTGGGCTGTATGAATGAAAGTACAACCAGGAGATCAAGGGAAGGGATTGATTATCTTCCCCTACTCAGCAATCCTTAGACAATGTTTTAGATACCGTGTCCAGTTTTGGGCCCCCCACTGCAGGAGGAATGTCAGAAACCTGGAGTGAGTTCAGCATTGGGACAGCACAACCATCAGGGCTGGAACATTTTGCCTGTAAGGAGAAGTTGAGGGACTGGGGCTCACTCAGCCTTGAGAAGAGGTGTTTTTGGGGGCTGTTATCATGGAGTCAGGCTCTTCACGAGGGAACATGGTGGGAAGATGAGAGGCAATAGCAATAAGTTGAAACAAGAGAGGCACGGACTGGCTTGTTCTCCATGAGGACAGTCAAGCAGTGGAAGATGTTGCTCACAGAGGCTGTGTTGACTTTCTCCTTGGAGGCTTCCAAGACCCTACTGGACAAAGCCCTAGGGACCCTGGTCTGATCCCATCGCTGGCACCGATTTGAGCAGGAGGTTGGAGTACAGATTTGCTGAGATGTCTTCCCACCTGAGTTATCTTGTGATGGATGTTATGAACTACTAATTTTTAAATTTGGGAACCTTACTTAGCGGTAGAGGTACTGGGTATGATTTCTTAGTGTATATATCAATATACATTTTCTCTACAATTGCCTTTAATAGATGAACTTGAGACACTCTGATTTTATGGGCTCGCCAGGGTGTGATGGTAGAGAGCATTAAAATTTAATTTGATTTTACAAAAATGTATGCTGTCATTGAGGTTAATGGCACTACTCAAATGAGGGCTTATACCACATATTAACACAGGTGCACCTTTTCTGGAGGTTGTGTTAGTAGAACTTTTGCTATTTTGGTTAATAATGGGAAATTCTGCTAATACAATAGTCTTAATACAATAGTACGAAAACCTGGTGTGAAATGACCCTTAAAAGAGAATTGGGGAACGTCTCTCTTGCTGACAGCCCATACAATGCCTATAATGGGTCACATATCAATGCAGAGCTTAGTGATGTCTGTTAGAAACACCAAGAAAAATAATCATATGTTTACAGACAGTAAGAAATCATGAAACTATACTTTCTTTATCAATGCTTTATGGAATGGTCCCGTATTTGCTGATAAGAACAAAAGATGAACCCTTGATCCAATCCCTATCAGACTGCTTTAGCCTTTGAATGTCAAAGCTCCCCCCTCACCCTTCTTCCATTAATTAATGACACATTGTGATTTATGTACAGATCGAGTGGTTCTTAAGGACATGTTTAGACTGGTGTTTTCAGCAATAAAAGTTCTTTAGTGTAGATTAAGCCTACTGACAGGGGTTTTCAAATATTGCTGCTGTCTTGGAGTACCTCAAATTCTTAGACTTGCCTCCTGACCTCTGAAACAGGCAGTGACCGCCATGTGGCCAACTCAAGAAGTCTGAAGTTAGGCACCTGAAATAAAACTATTAAAATTGTTGGAGACTGACTTTCAAATCCTCTCTATTTGTGCTTAAAATTAAGCACGGCACTTGGGTTAATCTTGTTGAAATCTTTCTGTTGACTTGTTGACTATGAACATTTTCATAGTTGTATATGTGGTTTATGTAATCAGAGGGGTTGTTTGGGTTTTTTTTTTCCTTTTATTTATGGCTGTACTTAGCATGTAGAAGGTGGTATGCAGCCAAAGAGCTAATTTAATAACAAATGAAAGTTTAGTTATTCCCTGCAGCATTTAATGTAAGTTCTGGTGGCCTTATATTTGCTGGCAAGACTTATTTCTTTATCTCATAATCATGTTCTTTACTTATTCATGGAAACAGACCCAGCAGGGTGATTCATGAGTACTTTTGATAGTTTCGGTCAAATCAAAATTACATAAGTATCAGATGTAAAGAATAAGAAAATTTTGAATATCTAAAGACAATGGGAAGCTCAGGTTTAATCAGAATTAGATCCTTAGTAGTGGTCTCTCTCTTTTGAAAAGCCTTCCACCTTTGAATCCCTACCATTATTAGGTGTTGGAGTAACCTTTTAGCTTTACGTTTAAGACATCAATTTGTATTTGAACACTTTCAGAAGAGGCTTGATCTTACTTGCCGTGTCCTGGGAGCAAAGTACAAATTTAGAAGCTAAAGTTTAGGCACTTGGATTTGAAAACCTGGTCTCTGTGTGTAAGCCTACAGTGATTGTTTGGTTTTTTTTCTGAATTCTGCAACATAAAGTGAAGACACGAGATTAAAATTATGCTGCTTTTTGGACTGTAGGAGCAGGTATTGGTTGCTTGCTCCATGTTTCACAGGGTAGCACTGAGAAGGGAGCTTGGCGCCTTGCTTCGGTTCCCTCTTACTCTCTTCCTTCTTTTTAAGTACAAGCACGTAGCTCTGTTAGAAGGGAGAGAAAGAGAGTGGGTGTTATAATAATACGTAGGCTTTGAGACAGGCAGTTCTGAAAGTTACTTAAACAAAACCATTGAGATCATTTTGTCAAGACACTGTCTAGTTCACCAGTGAATGCTACGGAAGAAAAAATCAGATCGCTTATACTTTTCCTTTATTTGCTGCATGAGTTACTCTCCCTGATTGCTATCTACACCATCACACTTTTGCTCTATATCCTGTGCAAAGTGCAGCAGAGAAATTATAGGTGAACACAGTCATGTTTAGAAACATCAGCTTTTCTTGTCATGTTTTGAGTGCAGAATTCATACTGAAGCAGGAGAATTAAACAGAGAGTCCTGATGGCAAAGCAGAACAAAGCCAAGCAGGCAAAGCGTGAAGGAGATGCACCGGTGTCCCTGGGATGTGAAGAGTGAGGTGCTGAGCACAATGGCATAGTTACCTGTCCTCTTGGGCTGGGTAACTTAATCCTGTTTGATGTAATACAGTTTATGAAAAAGATACTTTTCAGCCATCTGGTAGAGGTGACAGCGCTTCTCACCACCACCACTTCACCACCTGAGAAAAAAGGGAATTACCACTGAAGGATGAGAAGGGCTTTGTGACTGCAGAGGGAGGTGAGCAGAGCGCGTGGGGTGGCAGGGAGAGAAAGAAAAGCGGATCAACTTCATATTTTCTCTTCACATGAGGATGTTTTTACGTTCTCTTTGTTCAGTGTCAGCTTGTTGATGTGGCTGCAGGGCCCTGGCAAGTCATCATGCTCCTGAAAGTTTGTCTCCTCTGAAAGGCGGAGGAGTGTTTAGCATTCCGGGACTGGTGCTTTCCGCCAGTTTTGTTGTTGCCTCTGGAAATATTGATGCAGTTGATCTTTGTGCAAGCACGTAGCTGCAGATTCACAAACGTGAAATGGAATATCTTCAGCATAAACGGGGAATACATGAGGAAGACTGATACAAAAGTAAGAAAAAGCTAAAAATAAGCCAAACGAAGTTGTCAGGGATTCCTTTTTTCCCCAAATATGCTAGAAGTTTGGTTGTTAGCAAATATAAGGTGAATATTTCCATTAATAGTAAGGATTTCTAAATTATCCAGGAGTAAAGTAGAGCACAGGACATAAACGGTTGTTAAGCCATGTCAAGTCATTGTCAAGAAAGTACATTTTAAAACATGTTCAAAAAGTAAAGCAGTAAATAGATCATGGAAAATCCTGATCTTGAATTCATAATTAATTTACATTTTTAATTGCTTGATCAGTAGATTAGAGATACATTTTTACTTTCTTTAAGCTGCATTACATCTTTCAGCTATATTGGCTTCCAGTTCACTAGCATGGTGCAGGTTGAGCATGCTTGTTCCTCTGAACTGGTTGAAAGCCAGGAATATTAGTTGTTTAATATTCTGAGGCATCAGGAAGCAGCACATCATTAGATTGTTCAATTACTGCAGTATAAAACACCCTAGTCTTTTTGTGTACGTTTGTCTGCTTGGATGTTCGCAATTCCTGGTGCTCTTATCTTCTTCTAGCTCTGTGTAATCTGCCCAGCTCTTCCCGTCGCGCTACGGTACAAACACCGGCAGTATGATCGGTGTGGAGGCGTGATTGTGATGGGATAAAAGCTACAGCGTGCGCATAAAAGGAACCAAATTACTTACGCTCAATTAACGTGGCCATGCTTCAGAGAGATCACCAAACCATGGCTAAAAGCACCCTTTTATATAATTACCTTGTTATTTTTTCTTTGATTTGCCTAAAACTGTTTTTTGTTGTTATTGAAGTAAAAACAGTTGCACTAGACTATGAATTGTAAAGAAATCACCATGTTGATGATAACTTATTAGTGTAAGCCACTCATTTAATTGTGAAGCAATAGGAAGGACAAAGCATTGTGATGGAACACTGCTCAGCTTTGAATATGTTAAATCCAGTCTAATACGAATAGGTTTTGGTGATAAAGCAATAAATGTAAAGTTCATTTTAAGGTTAAGTGAACAATTACAGCAGAAATTTCTTTCTGGATGTACAAGAGGAGCACGAAGCCCCCGTAACCAGGATTCAGAGCCAGTAGTTCTGGCGAGGGATTCTAGTGTCTCTTTTATGGGACTGCAGAGCATAACAAAAGGGTCTCTTAGTCTTCACAGTTAAATTTCCTCTAGTCAGGCTGTGAGAGGAATAGGTCAGTCTCTGCAGAACTTCCACATTTGCAATACGTTATATGTGATGTGTAGTCTTTAATCTTTCAGTTTGCAAGGAAATGTCCTGAATATCCATTCACCCTAAATGAGTATCTGTGTACATTAAGTTGGCATTAAGTTGGAAATGGGATTTTTAACTTTCAAATATCTGGCATGAGCATGCATCCCAGTGGGGTTATGTTTTGGCATGGAGAAAACGTAATGTCTTTCTTTTCCTACTGGTCACTTTGCATTTTCTTCTGCTAGACAAGCTTTAGGCATTGCCTGGATTTCCTGTACATGGAGCAGGAATTGCACCGTGGATTCATCAGCTCCGGTATCTCTTGTCAGATGCACTCTATGCGTTGGCTTTCCTCCCAGCATGGTATAGAAGCCAGATGGTGTTTCTGCAAGAGGACAGTCCTCATGCCACTCAAAGGGGGCCGTAGGCTTGATGGGTACTGGAAAGTCTGTGCTTTCTCCACCTAGCTTCTTGTGAAGTTGACTGTGACAATTTTGTCCCTTTATGCGTTGTCTTAAGGCTGTTCTTTATCTAGAAGTGCACGTAAGCCTCTGTTCCTGAGTACCTCTATGTGCAGGTAGACATACTCTGTGGAGTTACTCAGTAATGCTTCCCAAAAGGTGTGTGCAGCTGCACCTTTTCAGAGGCATCAGTCCTCTAGTCACATCGGATTCTTCCTTTGCTTTGAATATTGGCAATCAGACAAATATGGTTTTGGCTAACAGACTAATGAATGAGTTGTAAAAGCTTAAGAAAATGGATTTACATCCACTTAATATTTGGCTTCCTCTGCACTATCGGTGGTGGTAGCTGAGGCAGTGGCTATGTCTGAGTGGATGTTAGGAAAGAAGAAAAAAAAATTAAATAATTAACTATCAGAGTAATTATCTCACTGTTGAGGTAAACAAAGGTGAGTAACATCAGGTATCTATTTAAAAAATAAGCTTGTAAGTATCAACACTGAAATTCAGTCTATATGTAATTTTTGTTATAGAAATTGGACTCTGTACAAATGTAAGTACTTGCTACAAAATTATTCTGCTGAATAATATTTCAGTTCATTTGCTTTTCATCACCCCCCTGAAACTCTGCATGCATACCTGCTTAAAATAAGCAACAAGTGTAGCTAGTAATGAAATAATTCAAATTTAGTTTATTTTGTTTCATGATGCACAAATAGAAAATCATTTAAGTGTGACTGATTTTATTCATCCACAGTAGTTGCTCATCTGAAATACTATTGAAGTTCAGTAATTGGAGTCTGAAATACAGTATTTGACAGATGGTGTGGGTGGTTGTGCCATTTCCATGATAAATCTACTTACAAATATAACCATGAGGAAGTTGTCTTCATTCCTTGACTACTGCAACATATAGATGGAAAAAGTGACAAACACGACTTGAAAACAGATTTGTTTCTTGGTTCTTCATTTTCCTGCTACAACGATTTGAATTTTTAAACAAGTGCAAGAGAGGGGTTTCTTTTTACTTTCTCTGAAAAGGAGTTGCTATAAATGCTAAAATATTCTTTCAGTAGGTTTTCTTTTCTTACATTTTCTTTGAAGCTTTTCCTATAGTGAATTAGTTTTGTAAAGTCTTACAGCATCAGTTAGAAAGCATTGCTCTTTTAGATGAAAACTAAATAGATCTTCACTAAGATACAATTACTGTTAAAAAAATATTGGAGGTTGGAGAAACGGACAGTCTTGTTGCCCCAGGACTTGCTCTTGAAACTTAGAGATGATAACATGGTATAAATAAAAATATACTGCATTATCCAGTTTTAATATTCTTTTTTATCCTCTTTGTGTTTTAACAGAAATCACTGATGCTGGTACTAGAGGAACCCAAGATACAATTAAGGGTGTGAAAAGAAAAAAGATTGTGACTGAAAACCATCTAAAAAAAATACCAAAATCGCCTTTGAGAAGCCCTGCCGAAACCAAGGTTAAGCAAAATGTAGACCCTTCGCTGCTAAAATCTCTGCCGGATGCCTCCGAACGCGCCACGGCACAGGAACACTTACCAGTGCAAAATGGAAATCAGTGTACCAAACAAAACGGGGGAGCGCTTAGTAGCGAGATAAGTGCTGAAACAACCAAATCTGAGACATCAATGCAGACAAAGCTTTCATTGACGCATCAGTCCTTAGATTTGGGTAAACAGGCAGTGGAGGATACTGATGCAAACCAACTGAACTCACCAGAGAAGAAGTCTCTATCAAACTCCTCATCAAGTAAAACAAAGACTGACAGTAATGAATGTATTAATTTTGCTGATTGCAGTACGTCCTCCCCATGTACACGTACTGCATTCGATGTCTTATTAAAAGCTATGGAGCCTGAACTGAACACCTTAGCACAAGAGTGCCCCCCTTACGGGATGCAGATAGAGAAACTGAGACCAAATAAAACTGTAAGCACCTCTTCTAGTCTCACGTCCAATACAATGAGTGTCCAAAATCAGTCGGCTTTGTCACAGCGTGAGTTTGCAGCTGGACCTCACTACTACCCCTGTGCGTTAAACAATGTGCATGTAGCAACAACAACCAAAACTGGACAAGCACAAGGCCAATCAGTTTCTCACTCACAAGACCTTGTTACAAAAACCAGTCAACCAAATCACCAGGTTGTTATGTGTCCGAGTTTCACGAGACCGCTGGTGCAACAGCAGAGTCAAGAAAGCCCCAAGGTCCAGCAGATATACAGCATAGCAGTAACTTCATCTGTCGTTCACACCTCATCTTCCACTGTAACTCAGGTTTTTCCACAAACCCAGTTAGTAGCTAGTTCGTCTTCGCCTTTGTCAATTAGCACATCGAGTTCAACACACTTGTCTATAGGTCCCATGTATAATTCAGCCCAGATAGCATCAGTTGTAAACCATGGTGTAGAACAAATATGTAACCTCTTGAAAGACCAGAAGCCTAAAAAGCTAGGGAAATACGTCTGTGAGTATTGCAATCGGGCCTGTGCCAAGCCCAGTGTTCTCCAAAAGCACATCCGATCCCATACTGGAGAGCGACCGTATCCTTGCGTGACATGTGGGTTTTCGTTCAAAACCAAAAGCAATCTGTACAAGCACAAAAAATCTCATGCACATGCTATCAAACTTGGACTTGTCCTACAACCAGATTCGAGTGGCCTCTTCTTATCTCATGACTCAGACAAAGCACTTAGCATTCATTCAGATGCGGAAGAAAGTGGTGAAAGTGAGGATGAAGGCACGGCTGATGAAAGACAAGATGACCAAGAACTGGAACCTGCGCAAATAGTGAAAGTCATTTCGAGTGCAGAAACGTTGCGGAAAGGAAGCCCTGTTCCATTAAGCAACCCAGATTGCATACCAGGTGACTCTTCATTACACGATACAGAACCTCAAGTAAGGGCAGCTTTACCAAAAGTAGTAGTTCATCCTGTAAATGTTTCTCCGTTAAGGGCCGATAGCCCAAAAGTAACAGAACCAGCACCTGAGCTTGCTGCAGCACAGAGGAAAGGAGATTTTAAAGTGACAACTCTTCAGTCAAATTTAACACATACAGCCTCGTACAAGGAGAATGACATAAAGCAGCATCAGAAAGTAGAAATGGGCCTATTGGAGGAACAGCTGGGATCTGCAGTCGGAGCAGCGCATGCTCAGCTCCAGAGACAACAGGCAACCGACGGTTCCCAAGATCAGCAAGGAAAATGTCTTTTGAGCCCTAGAAGTTTAGGTAGTACTGATTCTGGTTACTTCTCTCGTTCTGAAAGTGCCGATCAAACAATGAGCCCACCAGCTCCTTTCGTAAGGGGTTTGTTGACCTCTGAGAAAGATCCAATTAAAAACCTGCCCTGTGTGCCACGAGCAAGTGGCGTCGTAGCATCAGTGGTACAAACTGTTTGTCCCGAAAAAAATGTGATTCTTTCTGGCCAAATGCGTCCTCCCATGGCAACCAAAACCCTTGAGGAGCGTATCTCAAAGTTAATTTCTGATAATGAAGCTGTTGTGGATGACAAACAGTTGGATAGTGTGAAACCAAGAAGAACATCTCTTTCGAGAAGAGGCAGCATAGATTCACCAAAATCCTACATATTTAAGGATTCTTTCCAGTTTGATTTAAAGCCCATGGGGAGAAGAACTAGCTCAAGCTCTGATATACCAAAGTCTCCTTTCACACCCACTGAGAAATCAAAGCAAGTTTTTCTTCTTTCTGTACCATCCCTTGACTGTTTACCTATAACACGAAGCAATTCCATGCCTACTACCAGTTACTCAGCAGTACCTCCAAATGTGATACCTTCCTCTCATCCCCTTCGAGGAAGTCAGTCGTTTGATGATAAAATTGGCTCTTTATATGATGATGTTTTTCTGTCAGGACCTGCCACTCCACTGAACCAAGGTGGACATCCTCGGACCCTTGTTAGACAGGCAGCAATAGAAGATTCTTCTACTGGTGAAAACCAAGTTCTTGGACCAGCACGATCTGTAGAAGAAAGTTATCTGGGGTGTAATGTGTCAAATGAATCTTTGTTGCAAAGGAGCAAGTCCCTGGCACAGGCATCAAATTTAGAAAAAACAAAGAAGTCCCCTCAGGTGCGAGGAACAATGTTTGAGTGTGAAACCTGCAGAAACCGATATAGAAAACTGGAAAATTTTGAAAACCACAAGAAATTTTATTGTTCCGAGTTGCATGGACCTAAAACTAAAGCAGCAATCCGAGAGCCTGAGCATAAAACTGTTCCGAACAGTACACAGCCTCAAATTCTACACTACAGAGTCACTACTTCAACTGGCGTCTGGGAGCAGACACCTCAGATAAGAAAAAGAAGAAAAATGAAAAGCGTTGGTGATGATGATGACCCGCAGCAAAATGATACCAGTGCACCATCAAAAAATGCAGAAGGACAAAGCAAGCCAGTTGATTCTTCCAGTCTGTCAAAACACAGTGCGACAACAGTGGTAGGATCACAACAGCCAAGCCAAATTCTACACTACAGAGTCACTACTTCAACTGGCGTCTGGGAGCAGACACCTCAGATAAGAAAAAGAAGAAAAATGAAAAGCGTTGGTGATGATGATGACCCGCAGCAAAATGATACCAGTGCACCATCAAAAAATGCAGAAGGACAAAGCAAGCCAGTAAATTCTTCCAGTCTGTCAAAACACAGTGCGACAACAGTGGTAGGATCACAACAGCCAAGCAACCTTCTACTTCAAAGTTCCCAAATTCAGCTTGTGGCTCGAGGCACAGATCAGACTCCCGAGCCAAAGATGGCTCCGCTCATTGAAAAGCAGGCAAGTTCAGCTGTGCAGGAAAAGGTGGAGTTGAAAAGACAAGGGACTGGCATTTCAGTAATACAGCACACCAATTCACTGAGCAGAAATAGCTCATTTGAGAAATCAGAGTCATTTGAAAGAGTATCACCAGTTTCTTCTCAAGAGTCCAACAAGGTTGCAAAGCACCGCACTGTGAATACAGTTGTCATCCAAGAGGATAGACATTCTCATGTGAATACTCCCCAGCATCATCAACCCCTGTCGTCTGAAGCACTTAGAGGGGAAGTCCATGGAAGCCAAATAGTTTCCAACGAGAGAAGCGCACCGCTTCAGCCATCGAGGCTTGTTCGCCAGCATAACATCCAGGTTCCTGAAATACTGGTCACAGAAGAACCCGACAGGGACCAGGAAAACCAATGCAGCGATCAGGAAAAGACGGAGAGGTTTAATTGGCCACAGCGCAGTGAAACGCTGTCAAAATTGCCAACAGAAAAGCTTCCACCGAAGAAGAAAAGAATTCGCTTGGCTGAAATGGAGCATTCGTCTGCCGAATCGAGTGTTGACTCCACGCTTTCCAGAAGCCTCAGTCGGGAGAGTAGCTTGTCTCATGCCTCCAGTTTCTCGGCTTCACTCGATAAAGATGAAACTTCGAAGGCTGAGAACCCTCCCAAAGCAGAGCTCATTAGTAAGTCATCAGAGTTCCTCATGATTCCCGCAGGCTCACACGCACTGGCTGTGCCTGGCCCTCATTACCGGGAAATGAGACGTGCCGCCTCGGAGCAAATCAGCTGCACGCAGCCATCGATGGAGGTTGTGGACTACAGGAGTAAGTCTTTCGACTGTGGGAGCATGTCTCCGTCAAAACCTGCCTCGCTCGTAGAGATAGCTGCTCCGAAAGTGTCGTCTGCAAATGGAGTTAGTGGACATGTGCCTCTGCTAGAAAGGAGGAGGGGGCCATTTGTAAGACAGATATCTTTAAATATTGCTCCAGAAAGTCATCAGCCTCAAGTTAAATCAACTTCCTCATTTCAGACAGCTCATGCTACAGACGTGCCCACAGTGCCATCGCACAGGCTGCAGACCTCCGGCAGTTCTTCAGTGGAGTTTCCATTAAGCACTCAGCATTCACAGACTCACTCCAGGCCTCACTCGGCAATTCAGAATTGTAATCCTGTTAGCCTGTCTTCAGTTCAGCAGCCTCTCGATCCAGTGTTGAGTAATCAAGGACAGCCATCCTCGACACATCAGCCTTCCCAGACATCTACTAAAACGTCAGCCCATGGGACACAAGGGAGCACATACGCGCTTTCCAGTCATCCCGATGAAAAGAAGGATTGTTTTGCTCCAAAGTACCAACTTCAAGTTAAAACATTACATATAGGTCAACCATACTCTTCTAAACTGCTAAAAAATACTTCATCAACTCAGGCTGTTCCAGGTCAAGTTGGGGTGGACCAGAATGCATCCTCCTTTGAATTGCAGACTAAACTGTCTGACATGTCTAATCCGTACTCTGTGCCTCCTCTAAAGCAGATTGTCCCTAATAACTGCAGCAGTCAAATACATCCGATTCCTCCTTTTGTGGTTCCCGTCCGTATTCACAGCAGTATGCCCTCCTATGGCTTTGCGACTGTTACACCCCTCCCTCACATTCTAGTGACCCAGGATCAGGTAAATCAATCTGTTTGCAAAACAAATGTTGCGACGGTGCCAACACTTGAAGGCAAAACTCAGCTGCCAAAATCTCACAAAGATCATCAGGGGACTTTGCCAAATTCATTTGAATTTGAAAATTCACTACCAGAAAGCGGAACCAGAAATTCACCTTTGTCAAGCTCTTTGAATATTATTCAGAAAGTGCCAGTTAGTGGACTCTTCCCTCAACAAGAAGCTACAGCTTCAAGTAAACGAATGCTTTCCCCAGCCAACAGTTTGGATATTGCCATGGAAAAACAGCAAAAACGTGTTAAAGATGAGAGTGGAGCTGCCTGCATGACAGATGCAAGACCACTGCATTCACTGAACGTTAGATCTAATGACCCTACTAGTAAGCAAAAGAAACCAGTTTTGGTAAGACAGGTTTGCACCACAGAGCCCCTTGAAAATCACCTCTTAGATCCTGATGGTGTTACACAGCATGAAAAAAGCAGCAAAGCTGGTACTTCAGACCTGCTGTTGCCTGACTGTCATTCCTCTGACACTGGGGCTTCAGAAACCCTAAAGGAGTCACCAGAATCTGAAGACCTTAAGTCTTCAGTATCACCAGTGTTTGTAGTTAGAAAACCATCCGAATTGTCTCCCGTGAATAATCAGAGTTCTCTTCTCAAGGCTGTAAGTAGCAGCCAAGAAAGAAGGTCCCCAAGTAACAGTAATGAGAGCAAGCACATCAGTAGCCAGGGCCAAGCAAAGCCTGTAACTACATTGGCTGCGATGAATGCAGGAGAAATGCAGAGGTTGTCGTTCCCAAGCCTCAAGACCTCAACGAGTTTTACCTGGTGTTATCTCCTGAAGAGAAAACCGTTGCATCTGCTGCAAAACGATCAGAAGATCTCAGCCTATTCTACCTGGACCACCAGTCCCAACAATCCCAATCCACTTGGTTTGTCGACAAAGGTAGCTCTCTCCCTCCTCAATTCAAAACAAAAAGTTGAAAAACCACTGTACACTCAAGCCAGAACTACTCACCCCAGATCGGATGTATTGGTCTATTCAAGCAAGTGGAAGAACAGCTTAACCAAGGTACTTAAGCTATGCTCGATGTATGCTGATCGTTTACAGAGCGTTTGCTTTGCAAATCATGCTTGTTCATATTTTAGAGAATGTAAAATGCCTGACATGTATAGTCTATGTGCTTATTTATTTTAGTTATGCTCGATCAAACTGCTAAAAAGATCTTAAGTAATTCCATTAAGAAACCTGTTCAGAAGGATTTATCGCTTTTCATGGAAATTAGTTCCTGGGTTTAAATCCGTTTATGAAGTGTTTATCATGGCAGGAATGTGTTTGGCTATTTTTTAAATGCAAAGGGTGGAATAAAAATAGTTCTGATATAAATAATTTTTTAAACACTTTTAACTTAAAAGAGGTTAATTTAAGATCATAATTGCATATTTTGCCTTAAAAATCAGCTGGTATTTTCTGTTATAAAAGAGCGCTCAGCCTGAACAGGTGTCCATGGATACGCCATGAAAATATTTCTCGCCATCGCTGATCATCTAACTGTGAGCAGTGAACCGCTTCCCTTTCTCCCACCTAGGTTAATCGGTGGTGTGAAATAATGACAAAAATAGCCAAGTTTAAAACAAAATTACAGCTGCCATAAAAACACTGACAACTTCTTGGATCGATATGGCTCCAAAGATGACGTTAAATGTGGCGCAGTAGAATATACTCTGGGCAATGTTTGTGACCCACATGAAACACTGCATCATTCCGGATTCAGACATTGAAGAGCAACGCAGTCACTTGTTATTTCCTTAGCTGTCTCGGGGCTGCACACGTGTGATCAGGATTTCACTCACTGGACGGCTTTGTTGTGTATGGGACCAAAGCTGTGCTGGTTTGCACTGGATTTGGCCTTTCTTAGTAACTGAACCGCCTCTGTGAACGGGTACAGGATGCTCTCTGACCTATAGTATGGCAAGAGGTGGCTGGGTCTATTTAATGGATCTGGTACTAGCTTTTATTGTCCCACCTAGTGAAGCCGTAAGGCTTTCTGAAGAGAGCCTGGGTGTACAGCATATGGTTTTGCACGTTCTTCTTTCCTCTTTGCTGTGTACGCCCTGTGTGTGATGCCAAACTTCTTCGGAGCTGGCAAAAAGCAGGGCATTAGCCATGGACCTCCCTTTCTCCAGAGTCCTTCAGGACACAGAAATCATTTTGGGGGGGAGGGGGTGTGGTGGTAAATGCAATTGTAACTTGTCCTAATCCTGCAGCCTGCCAGCAGCAAAACTTTCTGGGTGTCGAGCTGGGAATTGGGGTCTGTAGGGCCGGCAGTTGCTCTAGAGGAGGCAGACCACAGCCTTGGGAAAAGAGGTGTATTTCTGTGGATGTCGAGTGACACAGACTGTTGCTGTCAGCAGTCACCCTGGGATGTTTCTGTGTTTGTTAAATGTTTTGCTAAGATACAGGGTCATCAGTGGGATAAAGGGCAATAGGATGAGAAACTCTGTGTAAGAGGAAGAAATAGTTTCAGAATTACAGGGGGAGTCGAGAAGATAAGCTGAAACCCCTCAGGCCAAAAGAGCGTTCAGAGTTAAACCGTGTCCTCCTGAAATCAGTGGGAGAGTTTGCTAGCATTTATATTGGGAGTCAAAACTTTATCTGCAGAAAATACATACAGGCTGCTGGCTTTGTGTTAGTGTTAGAACTGAATTGAGTTCTTGGTTCCACATTAGCGTGCCACCTTTCGATTAAACTCATACTATCTTTTTCAGCCTGCTCCCTCATACACTTAATGAGATGTTGTACTTAAATACTGCTAATTAAAAAAAAAACCCAACCCAACAGGATTCAAAGATTTAGCTTTTTTAATTCTACATAGTTGAGCGATTCTTTATAAGGCGAGTCTCACATCAGTTGTGTTGTTGACTCATGTTTGTTTTATTTTTAAAGAACAGTGTATCAGAAGAAATTCTCTGATAACAAAGCTGCTGCGTGCCTCTTGAAGAGCAAATTTTGTCTACAAACAAATTCTGTTTAGAATATAAATAATGGATAATAATATTTTGAAAAATATTTTGACAGCACCCTTTTAAACACTCTAGGAACACTTAAATGCCGTAATAGGCAGCTGTCAGGTACATTTACAGTGCTTCTGCCACAAAAGAACCACAGTTACTAATCTTTCTTCAGTCTTTCTTGCTGACGTTTTGAATGAAGCACACAAGCATGGGGAAAATGAAGAGTTCTTAAGCTCTGCTTGCGGCTGATTTACAGGTTTTACTCCGAGCCATTATGAAGGAAGAAAGTGCAGCACGAAAGCACCAATTAAAGTTTAATTGGCTTCTCAGATTGTATGAGCAAGGTATAGGATGGCAGAAATTAAAAATTTCAAAGACCTGATACGACCTAACACCTCCAGAGTTTGTCTGCTTTCCCTTTTAATGACTCAGGCAGCAGGATTTCAGCCGCTTTCCAGGCTGATGATGCTGATGCTGTTACAATATACCTTTGTATTACCAGTCTGCAGCTAGACCTGGTAATGGAATAACCGATGCCAACTCGGAAACGTCCTCAGGGAAGCCATGTTTAAAGAAAGCAAAATCTGACATTCCTCATTCGGTTCATGCCCAGTGATTCTCTTTTTTCTGGTTGAGACTGAGGATGGAGAACGTTGGAGGTCCTTTTGGATATTAATATTCCATTGAAAAAAAAAAAGAAAAAACCCAAACAACAAAGCCAACAAACAGATTGGCAAATAATTCTCAAAAAAAAATTGGTTGATTTCCCTCTTAAGAGCGTGGCAGATTCCTGAGTTCCCTTGGGAGCCACAGTTCTGAGTGCAAGTCTCTGGGGGTTGTGTTTGCTCAAGTGGTTTGCACATTTTCACCCTGACCTGACGGAGAGCTTTAAGTGCTACTATAATCCAATTTATAAATAATAACAAAAATGCAGCACTCTTATGCCTCACCTGCTCTCTTAGTCATAGCCCTTTCCAGAGTGCTTTGGCATATTCTGCTCATGGGGCTTTAACTGCTGATCTCACCAAGATAAAGCGACTTCCTGAACTGTTCCTGGGTTTGCCCCCAGAACTAAGTCATGTTTACAGAGACCTCATGCTGCTGCATAACCACTGCTAATCACTGCCACGAAACAAGGCGGTTCTTTCAACAATAGACACCATGGGAAATGAAGAGACATGTGAACAAAATGCAAACAATAAGGAACCCCGGGACATTGTTTGCTTTTCACATTTCGCTGCTCAGAGGCAATAGGTGAAGTTGCCACGTTCCAGTGATTCAGAGAACAAACCACAAAATGTTATTGTGAAAGAAGCTCCTGGAACGAGTATAGCACGTTAAAATGTAACAGGAGGCTCACCTGTATGGAAAAGGCTTATTTTATCCCCTTGGTTTTTTTTATTTTATTGTTTTATTTTATTTATTATTATTTTTCACCAGCTTTCCTCACCTGAAATCACTGGTGGTGTATCAGGAGCCCTTTCTTATGCCCCCACATTGATCTTGGCTTCCCTCTCTGAAGCGAATCAGTAATGTGTGCAGCATTCCAGGGTGAAGATTTTCAGGCAAGAATAGGCTGAAGAATGGAAAGTTCCTCCTAACTGGAAAGCTTTCCTTTCTTGGATGATGCGCCACAACAGTCCAGCTCACCACTGGAAAGTAGTTAAATGCAGAAGATTTTTATGTGTAAACTAGTAAAAGTTTAAAGATATTAAAAACATTTTCCTCAAGTGGCTATGTGCCAATGGGAAAAGTGTTTAATGAATATTAAAATCTGAAATTTATAACTTTGATGATTCAGGCTGCGAGCATGTTTTTTTTCCAAGGGATGTTGTAAAGTACCAGAAGTATCTATTGAACTCTGGTCTCTAGGCAGCCCTAAGAGCAGGGTTTTTTCCAGTTTCATACCAGTAATTGAAGACAGTGAAGTTAAATTGGAGCAAAATGAGTAAAGTAGAAATGAATCATGATCCTTGTCTCTACGAGAAAAGAGAGAGAAGACTATATTAGAAATGGAAGGCATAAGTAATCGTGGAGAGGAATATTTTAAAGCACTGCCATTTTTCTACCCTTTTCACCGGTACGTGTGGGGTTTTGGGGGGATTTTAGGTGAGGTACATGAAGGGATTTCCACACAAGAAACCCATGCTCCTTAGAGACTGGCTGCTCTTTAAAATTTACAGAGGACCCAGCTTCTTTTCAGGAGCAATTTGGAATTTTTCATAAAAACTAGAAAGGCTGCTTTTTTCATTATCAGTGAGCTTTTCTGTAGATTTCTGTGACAGAAACTCGGTGTTTCTATTAGAGCATCTCTGTGAGAGCAGCATTTTGCATGTTTAAGCCACTGAAACAACTCCTAAAATAGCATATAACCAGTAAATTAAAGTACATCAGTGGGAGGCAGATAGTAATTTGAACACCTATGTTAGACTATCTTATCTCTGTACATAAACATTTGTGTTAAAAAAAGCAGGGAGTGTAGAATCCAGAGGAATTTGGTCTTGTGTTAGTTTTTGCACTCTAGGAGCTTTTGTGAATATATAATATATTATAATGCAGTTTCACCGTAGCTTGGATAACAACATGAGCCAAATACTTCTGCGATCTTTTTCCTTTGTCTTTTCATTCTTGAAAATTAAATCTGGAAAGAATACTTAGTATTTAAGATTGAAAGATCAGGCACTTAAAGATTGCATTATTCCAGCTGTTGGGAATATTTATGTGGTTTTGGACTTAATACACATATTCTGTATTTTCCACTACTCTTTTCATTGTTAAATTATAAATGTCACCTTGTTACTCCTTGTTTGCTGTGGAAACAAAAGCAATTTGTGTGCCAAGTAGTGTGTAGGCACTACAACATGGTTGGGTTGCAATTACTAGAGTAGTCCCCGCATCTGATGTTTCTCATCCAGAACATCTTTCACCTTGTGTGAATGCTGCTAAAACATGCAGGGTGAAATTTCATTCTTCCTACACGCAGGCAGAGCTGTCATGTATGCTTTGGTAGAGCTGCTCAGCTATTTGAAAATCCAGCCCAAATCAATCAGAGGGCTGCGTGAAAGCACAGGGACTGGAGTAGTGCTTGCAGCCTGTGTGGATTCCTGGGGCTTTGAGTCAAACAGGGAGATGCTTTTCCTCTGATCTCTGTTAATTCCTCATCAGCCACGTGGAGGACTATGGGCAAGGACCGGGTGCCAGAATGATGTCACCTTTCGATATACGTGACGACCAGTGTAATTTATCAGTCGTTTTAAGTCAGCCAGGGAAGTCATTCCTCTTGCCAAGAATTCACAAGCTTACAGCATTAAATTTTATAATGAGTAGAAAACACAAGGCCAGACTTTTTTTCTCTCATCATTTTATTCACTTATCAATATGAGCAAATGTGGTAAGTGTGCCAGCTACGTGGGTAGAACAGTTTATAAATACAGCAGCAATAATTGCAGGCTAATTGGATCATTCCTTCATTGTTGCCCATTTTATAAATATCCTAGACTTGGAAGGAGTAGATTTTAATTGGCAAATGTTGGGGGAACTCATCCTCCTTTAAAAAAAAAAAAAGTTCCTTAATTAATAATCAGGGGAAATGGAAAAGTGTGTTTTCGTTCTGCTAGACAACTGGTATGCTTTTTCTTGTAATTTGGTCTGGCAGTGGGAACTAAGTGTGGAGTTCTGCCTTGGAAGGGTTCTGGAGCCCCTGTTAAAAACCTCACCGAATTGGGAACAGTCAATTCCCACACCTGCAGCCGTGGGATGGAGAGCTGTCAGGGAAGCCCTTCTCTCCCCTGCCCCTGCCCTACTGTGGTAGACACTGGGCAGCTGGAGCTGGGGATGTGCTACTGAAATGTCAGGACTTAAGCAGTGGTGAAAAAGCACAAATAACTGATTGTGCACTAAATTTTGTCAAATGCAGGGAGGGCCATGCTTCATGCAGCTGCAGAGCCTCGTCTGTATTGTCCAGATGTTGTCTCGAGGGCAGTGGAGCAAAGCTGTAGCTGTTCAGGAAGCAATTGGGTTTCATTGTAAGCATCTTCTCTCTGTAGAAGGGCTACCTGTGAGCTAAGACATGTCACCTTCAACTTCCCTGAAGAAGGAAGAGGCATCTCCTACTGTAGATTCAAAGCGCTCCTGGTTTCCCCCAGTGCCATAGTCTCCATGTCGATTTGCCAGCCCACAAATATTCCATGCATAGCAGAGAAGAAGTTTAGCAAAAGATATTTCATTTCATGTATCTTAACATTTTTTAAAAATCAGTTATTATAATTGTGGCTTTTATGCTGCTTTTATTCATCATAACTTACAGGTTTGAATGGCATATGAAAGATACTAATTTTAATGATATGCATATTGCATTTTCTTTCAGCGAGCATTAAACAGAAAAAAATTGACTGCAACTGAATTCAGCAATAAGGAAAACTCTGAATCAAGCACTGAGCATGATAAAGAAAACTCCTTTGTCAAAACTGAACCGAGAAGAGTTAAAATATTTGATGGAGGGCAAGTATTGTACTTTGTATACTAGATATTGTTGTGAATATATTTTTTCCTTGATTCTAGACTTTGCAGAGATGTTGCTTCCTGTTTGATTTATTTTAAACAACAGTTCCCTTACTGTGGTCTGTGGATGTTGGTTTATGTTTCCAAGAAAAATGGAAAGTCATCAGAAGCATGGAGCCATGAGAGTTACACGAGGGGGTAGTGAAATAAAGAGCAGTAGGCAGTGCAATACTTTTTTTTTTTTTCAAAAAGACTAACATTAATCAGCAGTAAAGGCAGCTAGATACAGCCATAGATGTAAATTCATTTCCTATATTTCTCTTAAGTGATAAATAATACCTGTTCTGCAATAAGGTTGTGTGACTGTAGGCAGAGAGGATGTAGTCCAGGGGCTAAGCAGCAGGCTGCGGTGCACTCTCTGGCAGTTCGCTGTGGCATAGACAGACTGGAGAACTCCTGATTTGAGAAGTGCCATGGAAATATTTACTGAGAGTCCTCGTCCATGCACTGTAATACTTGAAATTGGTTGCCTGTTATTACAGTTGCTTTAGCCACAATGTTGTGCCATGTACAACATCTTATAAAACAGGTATTTTTGTTTTAGTAGAAAAGTGCCAGTGACACTTCTAAAAATTTTGAGCACAAGTTGTGCGTATTTTATTATTCCCGTAATTGGTGCCGGGCTCTAGGGCTTTCCATTTATTGTTTTCCGGTTTGAATCCAGTCTAGGCCAGCAGTTAAGCCATTACCAGCTGCCCAGGTAAAACTGCTATCTGTCTCTGCTCCAATCCAAACGTTGCAGGGAGCAGGTCACAAAAGCTAAAGCACAGCCTTTGCCACCCTTGAGCAGAGATACGAAGCGCGGAATTGAATCTGAATGATTTTTTTCCACCTAGAGACGGTCCCAGCAGGCTGAGTCCAGAGCACGTTGACAGGGAATTTTAAAGACTTTCCCATTGTCGTAACTAATGTTGTTCCTTTTCTGCATCTGACGCAGAGCCTCAAAGGTGCTCTTTTAAAGCTTCCTCACGGTGCCCAAACCTGCTTCCAAGAACTGACGCTTTAAAAAAGTATGTTCCTGTGTTGCGAAGAGGAAATTTGAAATCTTGAAATGTCTAGTGTCAAACGGTACCTTTATTAAAAAAGATGTGCCATTATTCCTAAACAAGTCCATGATTACCTAGTGAAAAATCTAGATGTGAGTTGAACAAATAAATGCGTAAGTTGAGCAGAAAAAGAGCATGATTAGTTTTGTCAGTCATTCATTTTTATATATAATTTTTAAAATTCTGGCAGGTTATGGTTTCTAACTAGAACAATTTTCCCTTTACAACTAATTGCCTTACTCTTACGGTACTGTCACCAGGTACAAATCAAATGAAGACTATGTGTATGTTCGGGGGAGAGGCAGAGGGAAGTACATCTGTGAAGAATGTGGAATACGTTGCAAGAAACCCAGCATGCTGAAGAAGCATATTCGCACACATACTGATGTCCGTCCTTACCATTGCAATTACTGCAACTTTTCCTTCAAAACTAAAGGTAGGGGCAGTTTTCAGTGTGCATTTTTCCCCCTTTTTCTTTTCTTCTCACATTTGGCTGTTCATAAGCTAAAGGAGTTGCCTCTCTGTGGAGTTTTATTGTCTAATGCTTCAAATATTTGTAGTTTCTGACTTCCTTCTTTCCTTTGCCTTCTGTATGTTTATTCAGATAATCACATCTCTATATGAATGACCTATGTGGCATGCCACAGTGGGTGAGAAAAGAGAGTGGAAGAGGGAAATCATATGGGAGTAAGTTGAAAGTTAGGTGAAGTGAGCTGGTTGGCTGCTTATCCACGGTTGGGATGGGAATGCAGAATTTTAGGTCCCTAGCAGTGATCTTTTGGAGGTATGACATTGGCATATGTTGTACTCCTCTTGGCACTCAACTGATGTCTCAGGGAAAGAAGTTGGCCTTCATTAAACTACTATATTAAAATGTTTTATATACCCTTGAAGGATAAGGTGCACTTTCCACTTGACCTTCTAAGACCCAAAGAGGGACCCCTACTTTTCAAAACCTGTTACACCAAATACTTTAATGCACCCTAGCTTAAGCAGGTGGTATATTAAACAGTAGTGGGTCCAGGACTCAAAATAAGTGAAACAGACAGGAGAAGTTCAAAGCCAATATAGTTTCAGCGAAAAGATTCTAAGCAGTAAAATTTTTCTTGGCTTTGAACATCATTTAGCAATAATCCCCCCCAGCTGTAACCTCAGAAACATTTGTATTTTTAGTGGGTTTGAGACTACACATCACAAAAAATAACCCAGTGCTGCAGGAAGTGAGTTGGATAGTCTTTAGATGTGTCAAAACCTATCACTGCATCCTGACACGCTGGGTCATCATGTTGCCTTTAAGATGAAATGCCAGAGTGCGAACCAAATAAATTCCAATTATGGTTTTTGCAGAGCAGGCGTGCTGGCCAAGCTCAAGGAATGAAGTTCTGCCCATTTGAAGTTCTCCCTGGTTTCAGTTGTAGCAGATACAGTTCTCTTCTGCAGTTGCTGTGCCCAGCTGTTGCCATTACAGCTGGCAGAGTCAGTCACACAGTTGGGTGCTAGATGTTTGGTAAACCACCCTTCATGAAAGGGCAGTGTGGCCGGTAACTTCATGTAGCGTGTAAAGCAGGGAAATGCGCTATTTGTGAGTCAATATAGTTATATAGCTTCATAACAATTATTTGAAAATTTGGGGTGAACTCCTAGCTTCGTTTCAAAGGAGGAATAAAGCATTCCATAACTATGGAAGGGTCACCATTTCACCCACTGTAATTTCTTCCATTTGAATGCCTCAAAGAAAAAGGTTTTTGAGAGACAATGGGAAATGTAAATAAATGAGCAGATACTTGTAATAATATGCATTTCACAAATATCATTTACAGACCTCTGATCTACTCTTAACCTTTTCTTGATGATATTTGCCATAATTTTTTTCAAAGGAGAAGGGGAGAGCAGCCTGTGGTATCTCTCAGCAGCTTTGAATTCACTTTTGAGATTTGGCTAGAATATGTTCATGCTCTGATTTTTGAATAAAATTAATCTGTTTGTTTAGGTCGGCAGTGAAAATGATTACACTAAAAATAGAATCCATTAAATACTAATAGAGCTGAAAGATATGAACTTTAGTTTCACACAGTAGTTTTCTTTCAACATGACTTTGAAGACTGAACCGGCCCTTTTTATGCTTTGCCATAAACAAACGAGATCTTTTACACCAATGCAAAATACATCATTATCTAGGATTTCCATCCTATTCTGTTTTATCTCAATAAAAAACTTCATGAAATGTAGCCAGAGACCTAGTAGCATTCGGGATGGTGAATCTGCCACAGCCCTTGGCAGCTTGCATTGAGGGGCAAGGTTCTATCAAGTGTGAAATCAAATTATACAGGTGGTTATGAATGTAGCTGAACAAGATATAGGCATGTTGAGTGTATATTTGTATAGTCATAGAGCACTTAATTTTTTTCATTTTTTCTTAAGGAAATTTAACAAAACATATGAAGTCAAAGGCACATAGCAAGAAATGCATGGATTTGGGAGTCTCGGTAGGCTTAATAGACGACCAGGATGGAGAAGAAGAATTTGGTAAGAAATTAAAATCTTCTTTCTTTACTGCATTTTTG
Source organism: Limosa lapponica baueri (assembly GCA_002844005.1). NCBI lineage: Eukaryota > Metazoa > Chordata > Aves > Charadriiformes > Scolopacidae > Limosa > Limosa lapponica. The sequence continues at coordinate 221,931 of KZ506045.1, forward strand.
TATTTATTTCATCATCTCAGTTTCTTACCTTTACTTTTCCAAAGCTTTTAAATTCTTGTACAGGGAACAGATACAGAGATAAAAGTCTTAGAATCTAGTCCAAGGGAGTAAGGAATACTGGGAAAACCTTCACTAAAAGAAATGGCAAGCATATGCTAAAGATAAATTGCTGCTGAATTCTTCAGAAAGTGTTATGCAGTTTAACTTTATCAGTTTCACAGATAAATATGACAAGACTGAAAATACCAGAAAAACAGCTGTTCGCCTAGAAAAAAAATATAGTCAACTGTAGTGTTTCTTTGAAAATAGTTGTGCATGAAATTGTCAAAGTTTTGAGATACACATTTCATAAAAATTATATCACTAACATGCCACCCGAATCATAAATATGTTGCTGAGTGCTTTGCAGAGAGGCTAATCATCTTCCAGTGTAGAGTTCTGTCCTCCTTCGTAAATAATTGGGTATAAATCAGCAGATAGAGATCATTTAGAAATTATGACCATTTTTCAGCTTGACCTGTTCTAATTCTCCATTAGTGATGAGAGTGTTATCAAAATGAATGTATTTGCTAATAATTGGAGTTCAGCACTTCCCTCATCCTCAGATGGCTCTGATGAAGAGAAGATGAGATCAAGGACAGCCAAAGAGGACCAAATCGAGGTCATGTGGGTTTGGCTTGGCATGATAAGAAAGATGTAGCTGCACCAGACCCAGTGGGATGGAGAACAGGGTTGTGCATTTGGACTCTGTTTCAGATCTCGACATGTCTCAGAGCAGTGGTGGCATTTTCTCCTTCCTCCTGTTTCTCAGCAGGGAGATGAGTCCTGTTGCCTTGCCTTGTTGTATTTTTCTTCCTTTAGTGGAATAGTTTATTAGATTGCGGATGAGGTTTTGAGACAAGAAAGTAGTAGGGATCTTTATTTAAACAGTAAAGGGCAAGAAAGATGAGTGCACTTGCTCCCATATGACAACTGCGAGCAGAATAAGCGAATCAGCTTGAACCTAATTCTAAATAATGTTGGGAATATGACTCAGCTGGTATGATTCAGTAGTGCGCTAGGTACAAAGAAACCTGCATTTTCCCTTTTTTGGCATTCTTCGATAGATTCCTTTTTGGTAAGCTAAAAACATGTTCCCCTTTGCGATTTGAGGTACCAAATAAATAACAAAGAAGATAAGCAGCAGTACAAATTACTGTCCTTTTCTCACAGAGGAGCAGTTTTCATTAACATTTTCAGCCTTCACATGACAGAAAAATCGTTGCAACTTTTTTAAGCAATGTTCTGTAGCTTTTGACATTTTGTTTAGTTTTATAAACTACAGCTGAACAGGTATTTCCATTTACTGGGAACTGAAAAGATTTTATTGATTGATAAATCAATATTCCCGATTGCATACATTAAAATCTGCATTTGTGGTTATATGTAATGGGAAATGTTTCAAATGTTAACAGAATTATCAGTAACACCCAGTAGAAGTAAGCCATTTCAAACATTTGTTGAAAGATAGCTTTTCTTTGGCTCTAAGTATTTAATTGAGAGAGAGAGAGAGACACTCTTTTTTTACATAACATGTACGGGTGTGTGTAACCATAGTATAAATAAATTATATATTCCCTGAAATAGGTTCTTTGTTTCAGCACAGTAATTACTTAACAAAATAAATACTCTATTTTGGAAAAAAAAGCAAGATAAACATTCAACAGGATTTGCCACATAATCCATTAAACTCTTCCAGAAATTTAATTATAAGACTGCAATGGTTTTTTGTCTGGGTTGGTTGTTTTGTTTGTTTTATTTTTTCAAAATAGAGCAGGTAACACTTCTTTCTTTAATTAAGAACCCCTAAACAAAAAACAACTTGGTGATAAAATCCCTATCTTCTCTAAACCACGTATCTCAGGTACCCATAGCAAAACCAGCACAGCAGCACAAAGCTCAGCATAGAAGTTCCATCCAAGAAGCAGGGTAATTAAGCCCATCATAAACACACATTTGCTGCAGCCAGACCAGTCCAGCCTCTCCCGTTGCTGCCTAACACAGTGCATTTACAATTATCTATGTAAATTCAATGAGTAACTGTACACTTTTAAAATGCGGTTTCATCTCTCAGCTCACCTAGCCACACTTGAAGGTATTTCTTGTGATAATACAGAAAATTGCTTGTTGGCCCGTCTTTAAGGCAAAGAGTCAGAAAGGGCTGGGGGGAAAGTGTGAAGTATTTGCATACATGATTTTTCAAATGTAGGTGGTTCTGCTGCCCTCTCTGAAATCCTGTACATGCAAATTTTCTGGCTACATTTGAATGTGATTGAATATATTTATTTTTTTTGAGGTGTCTAGGCAGCCTCATTTAACAAAGCAGCTTCGACTACCTGTTTGGCTGCCTTTTCCCCAAAGGCAGTGCAGCAGAGCTGGCATTTGGGGCAGCACCCCTCATGCCAGGTCTGGGCTCTCGGGACAGCCCTGCCAGCAGTGTGTCACCCACAAAGGAAAACGTGATGGGCCTTGGGTATTGAGCCGCACTCTTGGCGTTACATCTTCGGCCCTTTCACCCCTCCTCTCTCTGCCGTGTGGTCGTGGCGGGTTTTTTAAATCACTTTTGGTGATTTAAAAACCTATGTCTTTAAACACGTACATTTTTTACTTCAGGAGTTGCTGTTAAAAATTATATCTTTCTTAAGAGAGTGGTCTGCTCAGTCCCATCGTTTTCCTCAGCTTTAAGGCAATGTGAGATGATGTAGAGGAAGGTATGGGAAATCTGATAAGAAGTAATTATCACCTCAGAAAAAAATTTTCTTCTTCCCGTAGGCCGTGTGAGATTGGCCTGTTTCCTGATCCAGAGAATGTCTGTCTGTCAGTCTCTAATTTGTTATCTGAACACTTGGAATACTGATTATTCTTATGGCAATAAAAACGTCTACACCTTTCCTTAAAGTAACTAAACTGAACGTCTTCCACCAGACTTTGAATCAGAGAATTAGCCAGAAACTTAACAGCCACCAATCTTTCATTTACTAAGGAATTTGCTGGTTCTGGTTTTATGTAGTTTGGTGTTTTTTTTTTAAGCATAGGCAACCACAATTATTTGAATGTATAATTTTTTAGATTTATAAGAGAAGTCAGCACTGACCTGATAGCAGTACAGATTAATAGTGCACGCGGATTGAGTAAGGAGTGCAAAATTGTGCGCAGTCCTGAAGGCAGGCCCACACACTCGCAGGCACACACAGAGCCTGGTTTTCAGTAATCTGAGAAGCTGAGATTTTGTTGTGCTGTAGCATCTAGGGAAAAAAGAAAAAGATGCTCTCTAGCTGTCTGAGACTATATGTGATCAGAGCTTTTAACATAGCATTCTTTGTATTTGGACTTGTCATCATTTGGGTATTAGTAAATACTTTCTGGCCTGGCTTTTTGTATTCAAAACCATTCCCTCATCCATTTATCTTTCATCTTCTGCTCTGTGGAATGTTCTTGTCACCAAAATACAGGGTTACAATGTAAGGAATGTTAATATCTGAATTAAATTGTCAGACGAGGTGAACTGTTTAGTGTGACAGACTGCAACTGGGGATATCCTCTTTGACCATGTTGACCTAGCATTTTGCTATGCAGTCTTAAAAACATCAATAATTTGTCTTCAAATTAAAACAGTTATGAACTTTAAACCTGTAATATTTCATATGTAAGCTAATGAATGAATGGTATGGTACTCCTGAGTAAACTTGCACAAGATAGTTATTTAATAATTAAATCAGTAGATGGACAGGACTTGTTTAAATAGTCTCTGCAGAGAAATTTTATCCCAAAAATTTTCATTACCAGTGAAAAGACCTAATTGTAAGTTTCAGATATGTATTTATATATATATGCACAAACGTATATAAAAAAAAAACTTTCATTTTCTGCAGTATTAAATAAACCCTTCTAAAGATGCAATGGTTCTAAGTTAATTAGCTATACATTACTTAATTAAGTGAGCTTCCATGGCCCTTCATTAGCTTAATCATGACTCAGTCTGTGTGTGTTTTCACTGCACCTATGTTTTAGGAGTGAAAATAAATGAAAATCCTTGCAATAATATACTCCATTTGCAAATAGAATGGCAGACTGGTTCTGTGTAACTTAATGCAAAATATTTTTAAATTCTTTTCTTTTTTTTTTTTTTACTGCCAGTGTCTGATCTTCAACTAGATGTACATCAAGCATGCTGGAGCCCTACACCTACAGCCTAGGAATAGAGTTGCTAATGCTAGGGTTGATTTACAATGTACAGGTTAGGTGGGAAGGCTTAGGTATAAAAAATCTCTTCAGAGAAGCAGAAGTTACCCTTCCTTTTTCTGGTTAGTTTTATTTTGTCACTTTCCATACTCTCAGGAATGAAAGTCAAAAGCCCGCAGTTCTTTTTTCTCATTTCTGAGGAGCACTGGCTATTACCAGTCTGAATTTAACCCAGTAGATGTCACTGTGAGTCCTGTTTGATGATGATGAGCAGTGGACAGTAGCTGAACCATGACTGAAATCAGTCAAGTAGAGCCTATGAACAGACTTAAAAAGACAAGGAGACAGCAAGTTTGGGTATAGATGCTAGTGTTGTTTCACACTACTATATTTACCCTTAGTTTTTAAAATTTGTTTAAATGGTTGTGGAACAGTCTATTGAAAGACTAATACAGCAGGTAAAAAAGGCAAGTCTAACTTTGTTATTGTTGAGAAAAATAGATAGTGTGTTGATGACTTGATTACTTTCAAGTTTATGATAATATGATGACAGACTAAAAAATATTTCTGCCTTTATTGCTGTAGTATGGTTTTTTTTCCTCTAGTTTGATGGAGAATAAATAATATTATTTATTATTAAATGTTTTTATGTGGATACTAATCCATAACTGAAGATACTTCCACAGTTTGAGGTGATAAACACTGCTTTGAATTACTCAGGTGCTAAAAGCCAATAAATTTAGTAAATTAGAATGTAGGTGGGAATAGATAGTGAACAGACCAACAGATACTTAGTAAGCTATGTCTTAAATCTGTCTAAGAGCTAGTAGTGATACCCATAGTTACCTATGTAACTGTCCATTTGCTTAGGAACATGTCAGCAGTCTGGACTTAAATTTTCAGGTCTTTCTTGTCTTCCTGCCAATGAAAGAATGGAAATTAACATTTTGCTCTTTCTGTGAAAATCTACCTAAATATGATTCAGTTATAAGAAAACATGATTAAGTTATAAACCATTGAACTTGATCACTGGATGTGGTACAGAAATTGCTAAGTCTGTAGGGGGGCCTGATATGTCAGGTCATGTAATGGACTAGTTGGTGATAATATCACAATTAAAAGCTGTAAGTTGAGATTCTGAAGAACCTTGCTAATGTTAGGGCTGATTTTCAATATACAGGTTACCCAGGAAGGCTTAGGTGTAAATAATCTTTTCAAAGAAGCAGAAGCTACTCTTACTTTTTTTTTGTTAATTTTTTTACTTTCCATACCCTTAGGAGTGAAAGTCAAAAGCCCACAGTACTTTGCAGTATGATGATAATTAGATAACCATTGTTAAAACCATGTACAGTAAGGATTCCTGTAGGAAAAAAGCTTTGGAAATAAAGTACATGGAGAGACCTATTTCAGTTACCTAAATCATAGCATCACAACTGGAAAAAGCAGTTCATGGACTTACTAGCCCCAGGCGCTTCACTAATGGACATATTAGGATGCCGATAAGTCCAGCTAATGCTATTGTGCTAAAGAACTTGAAGCTTTTTCTCTCCCCGCTTTGAGGTAAAATGTCAGTATAACAGAGCCTTAGCCAATAATCTCATCAACACCGCAGACACAATACGGAGCTGATTAGCTAACTGAGGACTGATGACAAAATAAATGAAGGACTAAGATGATTTTTGCCTGTGATTTGTATACATTAACTTCAATACCTAGGATTAAAAACTCAATTTTTTTAAATACAATTATAGCTGGCATGTGAGCAAAATCTCCAGTCAAAAGTTGTGTCAGCATTTCTGTTATACCTTTATTTCCATCTGTTCCTAGTTTTTGCATAGTTCATGTCTGTAGCCAAAAGTTCCACTTTCTCCTGTGAAGTCCAGGAAGAAGAAAGAGTCTTGCTAAGGGTTTAAAAGAAAAGATTGCAACAGTTGATAAGAGATGAGAAACATTCCCTACTCTTCCAAAACCACTCTTTATAAAAAAAAATGAGGCAGTCTTGAACAGTCTCTCTGTTAAAATGCTCAGTTACAAATTTGAAAGAGAAGTAGCTTTCATAAAGCAGAACAGCCTTCACTTAATAGTGTGAAACTTTTTTCCTGTTTTCTTTTTGTTTTTTTAAAAAAAAAACAACTGTGAACTTTCATGCCAAAAGCCATTTCCCCATATGCTAGTGGCCTTTAAATTTATGACACATCCTTCATTCTAAAATATCCCACACTGCTTTACAACCTCACACAAAGTTAAACACAGAAGTCATTTTGTTCCCTTTGGAAATTGAGTCAGTTGTAGTTATATATATCAGCTACATAAGCATATGGTTATAATTGTGCATAGTTTAAGATAGGAAGTGAAGAATTAATTTTTCCCCAATTAAAACTGCAAGGGAACTTTAGTAGGCAGCGTACCATTACTAAAATGGATCGGGGCCAATACTACTTGGTTAACAAGACAGTACTTGGAAGAGTCTTTCACCACAAGGAGTGGCCACAGCCTCATCTCGATGCTTCATTCGGAGAAGACCCCTAACCTGCCCTGATCTTCCCACCACTTAAAACTCCGGCATCTGGTCCTCTCTCAACCCCACTGATTTACAGTAGTGCTTAAGGGGATCACTAATTACAAAAGCTTGGGCACCTCTTGTTTCAGCAAACATGCACACAGGTGAAAAAGCCAGAGCAGAGTGTTCTTTTGTGCATTTCCAGAGCAAGCGAGTCAGGAATGTTTTTTTTTTTTTAATCTGATGTTTCGAAGCGGTGTGGGAGTAAGGGAACCACATTCATCCCTGTCACCTCGCCTACACTGCAGGCTCTGGCTCCAGGTAACCACACTGAAATAGAAGCTGGCAAATACACAAAGGGTGGAGGTAAACAGGGAAACAATAGAGGGAAATGATATCCCACGGAGTCCTGCATGTAAGGAATCTGTGTCCCACACACAGTTCCCCTTTCCCTTTCTATGGTTTTATTCTAGAAAGCCAAGACGTATGCAGAAGATTTCTACGCAAGCAGCATTTGCTAGTAAATCCTGTAGAGTTTTTAAATGTTGATTTGAAAAAAGATGGTTTCTTATTATAAATCGGGGCATTGTTTGAGCATATGTTTTCTTTGCTTTACAAATGTGACAAGTCAGACTAATCACTTCAGGTGGTTTCTCTTGCCAGTTGGAGACAGTCATTGGTGATTGACATCAGCTTTCACAGAAAATGTGATTCATGTGGAGAGAGGGAGAAAAAAGTAAAGAAACAGTAGGATTTCCCAGAGAATAGTTATGTGATGTTGGTAAAGGGACCAAAGTTAAGAGGGAGTCCAGACTGAAATCCAAGATTTTGCAATGCCCCGTATGTTATTTAAAGAGTTGCGGGAAATGCATGGGTCACCCTGTAGATGTAACGCACGGAGAAGTCTTTGAGAACTGTTAAAGAGACATTGAAGGGAAATCATTTCCATTCAGAAATCAAACATATGTAGAGGTTCTAACATTTTAGATGTGTCTGCTTTGCAAATTAATGATGAAGAAACACTGTGTGTGAAGAAGAGAAATGATAGAAGTATAGGGAAAAAATTGTTGAATAACTCCCATGTGGTTTTGTTAATAATATTTTCAACAATCCTACTTGCCATATTTTTGGAATGGACCTTACCAAATTAATTTTTCCACTGAAATGTGTTTTCTTTTTTGAACAGCTTTGTCTGTAGATGAGAATTATAAATGAAGACTATTAAAAATTCTAAAAAATATTTTTGTTAGCGTCGTTCCAATGACCTGGAGGATTTGGGGTACTTTTAATAACATTTCAGTTTCAGGCCTGCTGTAGTAAATGTAGAAAAATCTATAGTTTCCATATTTAGTTAATGTACAAATTACTGTGTAGGCAAAGAGGGGCAAAGTCATTATAGAGGGATTTTTTCAAAGAAGCTATTAGTCTTGTTCCTAATTGCATTGCTCATTTGAAACCATAAAGGCTTATAATGGTGAGTAACTTATTGAGAGATAGCTCAATTAAACCCATTTACTTTACCTGGAGTTCAAGATGCTTATTTTGATTTTGGTAACGTAGCAGCCTAAAGTATGGGTAGTACATTCAAATTGTTTTAAGGATCTGATTTTTTTCAGAACCGTTCATTTTGATGGTAAGCTGCTGTCTAGATTTCTCTAGAATAGGATCTCCGAGATTTTAACTAACCAGCCATTATTGCTTTCGCAGAGCCAAATGATTTTTATGCTGATATTTTTTTTGGACAGCTCAGCAGACAGACCTTTAATCGAATATAAAATATTAGTGCATTCAAAGCATTTTGTCTTTTATAAAATATGATCCCAGACAGTCTGGCTTGGAATCAGATACAGCAGATGGGATTTTCTGTCTCTTTAGTAAAGACAATTCTTTCTTTCCAAGTTATGGTATAAAAGAAGGTGAAAAACTGCAGTAGAGCTGTATTTTGTAGAGAAATTTACCACTAGACAGCAGTTTGGCTTTAAGGCTTGAAGTTAGGAGGGCTTCTCCATGTGAGCAAAGTTTCATGCATAGGTAAGTTTTGATAGGATTAGGGCTTTCTTGCCTCCTAGGACACCTTTCAAAACATTAGCCAAGTGAAGAAATCTGTAAGGTCTAATTTTGGTCTCTCTTGCCTGTTAACGAGACAGATTCCTGACTAACAGCCTCCAGTCTTTCTGTTTGCATCCTTCAAAAACCTTTGCAGCAGTGATTCATATTAGGTACAAGGACACCCACTTATGAGTCAGAACCAGCTAGAGAATATCCCACCGCTCAGGTTGGCAGACCAGCGTCGTATGTCGTCACTGGGAGCTTAATGAACCAGGAATCTGCTCGCTTCTCCCCAAGCGAAAGAGTGAAGGGTGACTTTGAGCAAATGGTTATAAGTGGTTTAAAAGAAAACAGCCAAATCCAGAAGGTTAAAAACAACATGGAAGCAGAAGGTGAAAAATTATGTAGCTGTATAATTAAATATGTACCCTAGAAAATAAAAAAAACACAAATAGAATCTGCCCTGTTCCTTTGATCCAATGGAATCTGTCTGAAAAATGCACAGGAGATGGAGTTTTGGTGTTTCTAATTACTCCCTCCTACTCCCTCTCCCAATCAGTCCAGGCCCTCCATTGTCTTACCTTCTAATCTCCACTTTTGCAGGTGAGAAGCAAAGATTTGGGTATGACCGGTCAGGATACGATGTGGAGGAGTCTGATGGTGCGGATGAAGATGAAAATGACAATGAAGATGATGATGAAGACAGTCAGGCTGAGTCAGTCCTGTCCACAACCCCCTCGGTGACAGCCAGCCCCCAGCATCACCCCTCTCGACATGGCCTGCAGGACACCCCCAGCGCCGATGAAGACATCAGACTTCCAGACTGTTTTGCTGGGGTTCACACGGACTCTATGGATGGTCTGCCAAAAGCGCTGCTGACAAAGATGACCGTCCTTAGCGCAGTGCAGTCGGTTAGCAGGACCTCCAGGTCACCAGCAGAATTCACCCACCAGGAAGCACATGAGGATAAAGCCCAGGAGAGGGGAGCGGGTCCCCAATGTGCTAGTGCAGCACTGGCAGACGTTGCTCCTACATCTCCAGGTCGCCAGATGTCTGTGGATTACCCCGATCCAGAAGCAGCCTTGGGCCACTCCTTACTATCAACTGCAGCTCTTACAAAGGTAGGAGTGTCTGACTCCAGGAGAGAGAGCGGGATTTTAAATCTACCTTTGAAAGATCTTTTTGGAGATTTTTTCAAAGATCAAAATGTTTGCCCTTCCCTTCATTCTTAGAGTTGTTGGCTGAAGAGTCTTTAAGGGAGTTGAAAGGAATCGAAGCACAGACATGTAGGACCCTAGAAAAAATGATGATACAGGAACACTACTTTTCAAATTCTTAGCTTTGATTGTATTCTGCCTGAAAGGATTAATTGTAGTATGGTCATCTCAGCTGAAGTTTGGAGCTGGTAGATTGTATTTTGAATAAAAAGGGATATAATATATATGTAGAATAAACATGTGGTGGTTATGAAGTTTTCAGAGGAAAGTGATAGCCGTTTTACTGTGAAATACGACAGTAGACTCATTGACAATTCCCAAGGGAAATTAATCCAGTCCCAAATGTTTTTTCCTTATCACTATAGCAAAATTGTGCAATTGCTTATCTCTCCTCCAAATATGCTTAGTAGTAGCATTAGAAAGAGCACCAGATGTTCAAGGAAAGTAGGAGATTGCCCTTGCACGATAACAAAAGGAGAGATGAGCACAGAACTGAGACCCGAGTTCCCAGTGCTCTTTGTTTTTCTCCAACCTGAAGGAACATTTTAATCGGAAAAGGATTGGCTTTGTCCACGCTTATTCTAGACACGGCTCTTCAGAGCATGCAGAAAGATGAGGTCAATCTGTGTGGAAGGCTGCAGGACCATTCAGTAATTTTGACGACTGTTGTCTTTAAAACTCTGCTGAGGAAGTCACAGAGGGGAACTGGCAGGTGTTAAGCCTTGTACAATTCAGCAATATTTTAATGGACTGTAATGGGGACGATACAAGTCACATACGTGATTGGCCCTAAGGATATATCTTGAAGGCTTTGAATTCTTACTGCAGACCATAAAGGCATTAGAGCTTTCCAGAATAATGTTCAGAAAAATGTGATGCAAGATATAGTTTTAATAAAGGAGTAATTACTGCCTTCTCTGTGATGAATGCGATATTTACAAATAGTATATGCATTCAGTTATAGAAAAATAAGCAGCAGGAAATTTTCAAAAGCATAAACAGTAAGTAAAAAATCCACTCTTATTTAAGTACTTATTGGCTTGTTTTTTCTTTGAAAATCTGTTTTACTGGATTTTTTGTTTACAAAATTTGATAGTGAACTGTTGACAAGGAGAAACAGTAAAAATTATTGCTGCATTTCATTGTTTGACACAGGTTGATTCCTGCTTGTAAGAACTGTGGGTCTGTATGGTAAATGTAAATTGGTGAGATTTTGTAGTATGACAGAGAATAAAATGTAGTGGTCTCTGATCACTGTATATACCTGCCACAAAAGGGGTAGGATCTTAATATTTGGATTTGGGGTTTCAGTTGTTGCCAATAAATACCAGAAAGACATTTGACTGAGTTTACTCTCTCATCGAACAGAACCATTGAACCCTCAAGAAAATGTTTACGCAATTAAAAGTGTTAAAAGGTCTTCATTAATATAGCTCCTAATAATTGTCTACATTAATATATATATTTTTTTAAAAAGCATGTAAGTAATACAAGGCAGTAATTCCTTTCCAGACTACCTCATCCTTTCCCAGACCAAAAGAAGTGGCAACTGAGTGCCTCATGGTTAATCTACAGTCTGTTCTGAATGGTTGTGGATTCTATTTCTTGCAACCGAGACAGCTCAGGAAGGCTGTATGTTCCTTCAAAAGCATCTATACCAGTTTATCAGGATTTCTTGTGAGGTGTCAGACAGGACTTAATTCTGAGAAAGATGGTGGCTTCCTTTTCATGCTCATCTTCCCATTTAGACTGGTCAGCACTGCATAATCAGTAAATCATATTCTCTTTTAAGCAATACATTTCCTACCAGCAATTTTCAAAAGCATTTCTGTTCAGGTTTCAGTTTTGTGCCTGCTCTAGAGATTTCTTAAGAGTTTGGTCAAAACCACAGAATTACTGTTTCGGACTATGTAAACTAAATAAGGCTACAGCACACTCTTTATCTGTATGTGTTATGAATATGCCTAAAACTAAAAGATACCACGAGACTCAAACTGCAGTTTAAGACTTCTCGGTTTAGGAGTTTTTAGGAAAGGAGTTGCCAGCCTTGGTTGGCAACACAGGCTATATGAGAAGAAAAGGGAGCATATAAATACGATTGTCGGTCCAGGTTTGAGCACTAAATCACAGGGAGCTGAGGCAGCAGTGGGGTGTGGGTGCCACATCTCACTCCCGTCACCTCCGCTTCCATGGGCGCTGTAGTTGTCATCCATCTCTTGTAATTGCTTATAGCCCGTCTTCCACATTAGAAGTGCCTATGGACAAAGGTGCCCTGATGCTGCCTCTGCCTGCCAGAGGCTGTAGTGGCTCCAGGAGAGGAACTCAGTGCATCAAAAATGCCATCTTGTGCTTATTTAACCTTCTTGCTGGAGGTGATCTCCACAGAAAACAGTTCTCCAAAGCCTTCTCACTCCTTAGAAAACACATACAAAGGATATTCAGCAATGTTTTTGAGTAGTAGCGTTCAACAGAAATTAGCCCGGGTAATTAGGAGAGGAAAATTCAATTAGTGGGTGAGGAAGGAGTTGGAAAAAGAAAGGAAGGAAATTAGTTCATTGTTCAAGCTGGGCAGTATATACTGTGAACCAGTTCAATGTTGTTTTTATTCTTAAAAGGCAGTGTGGGAAGCACTCCCAGCTACCTTGCGTTTTCATTTCACTCGAGGATAGCCACGGCCGCCGCATTAACACTCCTGTGTTGTTCTCTCCCAGAGCACGCCCTCCGTCAGCTCTCCCTCCTCGCCGGTGGACAGCAGCATGCCGACGACAGCGCCGTCCCCCTACGCCGAAATCCCAGAGGAGAGGCTGGCCGGGTGCCCCCAGCAGGCCGCCGAGCCGAGGGCTCCCCAGACTCACCTCTTCAGCCACCTCCCTCTCCACTCGCAGCGGCAAGCCAAGGCACCCTACGGCACGGTGGCACCGCTCGGTGGGATTCAGGTGGTCCCCGCCGGCCTGGCCACCTACTCCACCTTCGTTCCCATCCAGGCGGGGCCGGTGCAGCTCACTATCCCCGCCGTCAGCGTGATTCACAGAACTACCAGCGCCCTCGGCGAGACGGGTGGCGCGGCCGCCGGCACCGCCGCCGCCAATCCCATGGGGATGGCCGAGGTGAACAGCATGGTGCCCTGCATTCCCATCGGCCAGGTGAGCGTGCCGGGCATCCAGGGCCTCGGCGCGCCCAGCCTGCAGCCTCTGCCGCCGCTGGGCATGGAGACGGTGAACATCTTGGGCCTGGCAAACACGAACATCGCCCCGCAGATGCGGCCTCCGGGAATTACCCTCAACGCCGTGGGCCTGCAGGTTTTGACCGCCGGCGCGGCCCCGCAGGGCAGCCCCAGCCCGCAGGCCCACATTCCCGGCTTGCAGATACTGAACATCGCCCTGCCCACCCTCATCCCCTCTGTCAGCCCCCTGGGCGCCGAGGGGCAAGGAGCCTCCGAGGCGCCCGCCTCAGGCAGCGAGGCCCAGACGGAGCCGGCTCCCGTCGGCTTCCCTGCCGCCGAGGTCGGACAGGCTGGCAGGGCCACTTCTCCTCCTCCTCCTCCTCCTCCTCAGCGGTATGGCGGGAAGAGCCATCCCGAGCCCGCCCCGCCGCTGACCGACGGCCCGGGGAAAGCGGATCCCGAAAAGACTGACCTCGCGAACCCCGCCAAGCCAAAGCGCGACGTCCCTTCCCTCCCGGTGAAGAGGGCTGCCCTGGCCGAGCCCCGCTCCAAGGCGAATCCCGAGGCATTAACCAAGTCCTCCCCGGTCCACCGAACTGTCTCCCCGGACAGACAGGTACACAGGCCAGCCGCCTTGCCCCGGCGGCAAAACACGGTGCAGTTTAGCGATGGCAGCAGTGACGATGAGGATAGACTTGTAATAGCAACCTAGTTTTTGTTTTTCATTGTGTTTTTATTTTTTGGGTTGTTTTTTTCTTTTCTTTTTTTTTTTTTATAACACTTACAGGTTTCTTTGCAAACCTCCCTTTCCTTAAAGCACATTTTTCTGACACAAACCCATTACTAATCTTCGTGCAATCATGAACTCTTGACCAATAATTGTTGTTTCTTGTCAGCTCCAGCCATTTTTGTACATGTTGTATAGACGATTGTGCCTTTTTGGAGTTTTATGTTTAGAAACCTGTACAGATTGTTGAATATATATATATAAAATATATATATATAAAATATGTATATTAAAACCAGGTAGTTGCTTGTGTTTAGTAAGTAAACATCCTATGTCAGATAAATAAAGGATTAAATTATATGTTGCACTGTTAAATGTAAATTTTTATGGCTGTGGGACAAAGTTTCTGTGTACAGATCTAGTATGTAAAACTCCATATTTATTGTATCCATATTAGTCTTGGAAAAGGGTCTGTCCATCTTTCTTGTGTAAGACGGTAGCTTTACACTTAAAAGAGAAATACAGTATCTGTGTTATGAAATATTACAGTAAAATTTTGTTTACTGACTTTACCATTGCTTACGTTGTGCCTTCTTGATGCAGCCCCGGTAGTCGGAGAGGCGCTTTGCTCATTCCTTTTAGTACCCTTCCAGCTGCGTTCAGCTTGAAAGGATCCGGTGGTGGTGTAGGCCCCCATGGTTTCACCTGCCACAAGAGAAAGCGGACACTCTTCAGGCTCACTTGGAGCAAAACCTTCCATTTCAAAACATCCAGCGATGGCAAAGTGGGGAGGGAGTCCTTCAGCTTTCTGTAGAGTGAGCATTCATCCACCTCCTGTTTTTAACACTTCCTAACTAACGTTTGAAGACTTCCCCGAGGGAAAATAGCAAAAGGGTCAAGATGAAATATTTTTTTATTTGTAATCTTGAACTATAAAACCACTTTTTATTGAATTAAAATGTTGTTACGCAAGAAAGGAATAATTCTTTGTGTGTTCTTAATTACAAAATCCGCCATACAGTTGGTGAAAATGCCACTGCTGTAATGAGGATTTGGCATTACCAATTGCCATCAACTTCTTATGAGACTGCATTTCACGTGATCTTTGTTTACAGGTAGACAAAGCCCATTTCTCCCTAAATACAGCTTTGTCCTATTCATGCAGGAGGAAAAAAGGGACTAGAAGTCTTACACATACAATCAATGTGCCCTTAAATCAACAAACTCATCATTATGGGCATACAAGACTTGGATGGATCCCAGAATAATGAAAGTTAATAAAATTCTGTTTGCACATGGTGAAAACAGTTTAAAGTTACCAATAAATTTTTAAGGTCTTCAACAACTGCAGGAGATACGTCTCACATGTTGCAGGGCTACACATTCCTAGAAGTTTCAAATTGGCCTGTGATTCGTGCTGTAATTTTTTAATAGCAATGGTTTTCTGCTGTGTCCTTACATCACACTCTTACAGAAGTTTATAAAACCATTTTAACAACCAAATTCCAGTAGAAAACTGGAAGATGTAAGTTAAAATCATGATCACCTTTATGGAAATAATGAGGTTGAGTACATATAAAACAACTAGAAGAAAAGGGCAGGAAGCAAATCTTGAAGAAAAGGGCAGGAAGCAAATCTTGAAAGAAACCAAACAGGAGTGAACCTGAATGTGAGCTGGGCTGCATTGTTCACAGATTAACTCCTGTACCCAGCTCAACAAAGTAATTCATACCTTGTACTGCTCGTATTCAAGAGCAGTACTATCCTAGATCCATTTTTAACTTTACATCGGCTTTTGTACTATACTCACATTGTACTCATTACATTATTCCATTACGGTGTGTTGTAAAACTGTAGGCGATGTTGAGTGAGCTTTATTAACTTTCAGAGCACTTCAGTACCAGAAAATCATTTATATTACTGTGATTATCAGCCAGTTGTACTAATCCAGCAATTAGAAACGCACATACTAGAAAGGAGAAATTACTCCCGGCTCAGGCATGAATGTTGGTATAATTCCTTACCGTGCAGAGCCTCACTGGGGGCCCGAGCACCTGAACCACGAAGGACTCTCAACTCGCATTGAACTTAATGGGAGTTAAGAGTACTCAGCACCCCACAGCGTCGGACTGCAAATTTGTGAGTGTCTTACGTGCAACCGCTGTGTAAAATGTCACTGTGCGTGTGTATGTTCTTTTTATAAACATGTAGTGATGTCAACCTGTCTTATATCATTATCATTTACACCAAACGTGAAATTACCTGAACCAGCCAAAGTTAAAAAAAAAAATAAATCCCAAACCATTGCTGCACTACATATGCTTTGAGAGCCCGAAAATTTCGGTAGTAGAGTCAGGTGAAGGTTTGTTGTTAATGAACTTGAGAAATTTTGCATCACTTTTAGTGTCTTTAGAATGGACACTTAAACTTACCAGTAAATTAGAACTATGCTAATTAATTTGAGCATATTTGTCTACAGCAGAACCCAAAAAAAAAAAAAAAAGAGACGATTGGATCAAATAGGTTTACAGCGAAGTAAACCTATCTCCAAAATCTTGAATGCCATCACAAATATTACCATTTCTCTGAGTTTTAAAAGGAAGCAGGAAGTAAGAAATTGCTGTTCCACATGCCCTGGAGCCCTGATTTTACTAACCATTTAGAAACTCCAGAGAACACATCTTAAATATTTACTTGACTAGCAATTTGTAGTGTGCTCACGTTCTAAAGATTAATTCCAGGAAGTCACTAATTTAACAGAAAATTCAACCTGGTGAATCAGGCGATCTACATGTGTCTCTTTTCTATTCTAGGTGTTTTGAAGACATCAGGGTCAAGAGATGGAAGTGGTATCTTGGAGAATAAGAATGACAAAACAGCAGATATGTCATAAAGAGGAATGTTAAGACATATGCCACTTGGTAAGTTCATAGCAGGACAGTAGAGAGAAGGGACCAAGAGAATGGGTAATTACTGGTAGTGAGCAATCTTCACACTTAGCCAGGCAAAGCAGATGAGCCATATTTGAAGCAGGGTCTCCACTAGCAATGAAGATATTAGCAGATAGTTACAGATATATCTAACCTTGTTCAAGTGCAGTTGGGAGAAAACCACACTTTTCCAGAAGGTATGTGTTTGTGGTCCTGAACATTATACTGTTTCCCTTCCCTCTAGCCTGTTTCCAAATGGATATTCCTTTAGGTGCCTCTACAACTTGTGCAGGAAAAAAAACCAAACTAGGAGTGTGACCAGACCCGAGAGAAGGTTAAACTCCATGCCTCTCCTCTGTTAGTGTCTAGCAGTTTCATATTAATCATGCATGTAACCAACATCTATACTACATGTCAGGATACGTGGGTGTCCTACATTGGCACAAGGCTGTAACCACTGTGTTAGCGATTACGTTTTTATTCTGAATTAATTCCTTTTATTTTAAGTTATGTTGTCTCTTTATTGTCTTGTCCCGAGTCATTAGTAATGAGGAAATTGCACTCCTCTTGCCAAGGAATCCTTCTCTTCAAGTCAACAGCAAACATCTCAGAGATTTGCCAGTGCAGGATTAGGCTGCTCTTTAGATGGTGTAAATTATTGCAGCTGAATTGGAGTAAGTATCACTGGGCCTGTTTACTCAGGGATCAATTTTTAACAACCCTGTCAGACACCTTCTGGCAAATCCAGCACAGCTGTTGAAACATTAAAAGGCCAGGGCAAGTGTTGCTCCTCAGTGCACCCAGGCACAGTCTGGCATCTTCACACAACCTATTCTCATCAAGAGGGTGCAAGCAGGTGCTGGCTAAAGGCTGGGTACAAACACAGCTACAGTAAGGACGTGGCATGGGCAACTTCTGTGAGACCCACACAGATGCTTCCCTGTTATCTGCCAAAAGCCCTCACTAGAAAAAGAATCGACAAGTAGCCTGTAGCTCTTCTCTTTCAACTCAGACCTCGATTGATTTCTCACTGCGATACATGATGTTTGCTGGTGATGTATCTGATTTTGAAAGCAGCATGTTCCCCTGCTGTCTATATAACAACATTGGTTTTGGAATGTGGACTCTATTAAATGTCTGCGTTCCCGTTTGGGCTTTAATAAGCTACAACATGACCTACCTGTCACTTCTTAGGACAAGACCTAAACCAGAGACGCCACTTTTGCTGCAACTGGTCTCAGATTTCTTGATCTGTAGCATTTCATCCTGAGCCACAACTCCCAGCTTCTAGGCCATAGCTGAAATAAAACAAACTTACTAGGTTCAGGGATGCCCTGTCCTGCATCGATTACTGCTGCTATTCACACTTTTGCCCCTTTCACTTCTCAAGCTGTAGCTTCAGGTTGCTGTAAATTATACCCTGAGGCTAGAGCAGCCCACAGCTGGTCTGTATCAGCCAGTTCCCTGCCAGAAAGTCTGACCGCAGTGTTTTGCATACAAGCAAATCCGAATGCACATCACACGCATTTCATCTTAGCCTGAACACAGTCTGGCCCACCCCCAAAACAAAGAAATACCATAAAATGAAGATATACCATGCTTTACATTTAGCTAAACATTCTGTATGGATTCTTAATAAACAGATTTATCTTGCCTTGAGTATACTGACATGTATGTTAAACAGAATATAAAATGAATTTGTCACTATCCAGCTTGTTCCAGAAGTCCTCATTTTTTTGCAAGATAATCCTCACTAAGGTTTTATAAACACTTTAGTTTAAACCTGTAAACTGCTTTTCAAACATATGTTTAACATGGGGTTGGTTTCATCAAAACAGAATAAAAAATACTTAGTTTTAGTGTGAGTCACTTGCCAAAAGCTAGGGAAACCAAACAATCTGTAAGTAAGAGTGCTTGCTCAAGGTAGAGCCTTGAGCTGATTTATCTGACAGGCTACTGCCTTTGCTGCTTTTGAAAGATCCTCTGAGACCAGTTACATCTTATAGCAGGGAATCCTTATCTTGTTTTCATGGTTTAAAATACAAACAATCAGTGTTCATCCATCTTAGGTGATGGTCAGTTTTGTGGTCAGTCTCTAGTTGTGAATGTTAAATTATGAATGTCTTAAAAAAATGTGTTTAGAATTGTCTTGCCATGTCTTAAGGAATTTTCCTTTGCTTGTAAGGGGTCTTGACACCTACAGATAGCAAATTTTAATGATACATAAAATACCAGAGACTTACACCACATAGAAACCATTTATGGCTTACATTGTTGAGAATGAGACCACTATCTAAGGTCTAGACACTAGATTGCTAACTCTATCACTGGCTTTGGATAAAAACAAGCTACTTTAAAATACTTCAAATTTATTTTCAGGTCATTTTATGTGGAATGTCTGTGGGTGGATGAGCAAACAGCAACAAGGATGTAACAGCATGTAATTAATTGATTTGATGTTCATGT
>KZ506045.1:242246-262873 GCA_002844005.1 Limosa lapponica baueri
GCGTGTCAAGTCAAAATTGAAGTCAAAATGAAGGATTAAAAGGCACCTTTTGACAGAAATTTTTGACAAATCAATTTTTTAATAGAAAATCCCCCACAGATCTGTTCCTGGTAACACTGAAAAACTCCCCAGCCTGAGTTGCTTCCCTTCTGGCACTCGGCTGTCCACCACAGGATCGAGCAACAAGGCAGCTTGCTTCTGCGAGGCTCTCTGTGCCTCCAGCAGAGTTTGCATGCAGAGAGACCATGTCCTTTATACAGCGCAATCACAAGGGCTTTGTTCTGAAAATGTGAGCATAAGGCAAAGGAGGTGGCGATGTCCACTTCTTATACGCTGCACTGGTGGCAGCCTCTGCACCTCAGCCCAAGGGGCGCAAGGAAGGGGACAGTCACCATCCTCTCCTGGGAGGCTGAAGCGCACTAGTGCTGTACCAGGTCTCTATCAGCCAGGGACTAAGCAGCAAAGGAGGTGATTCCCTGCAGCTTCCCTGGTAAGCCGGCACCTTCATTAGTTATGCTGCTTGCCCAGGAGGCTGCTCAAAGCTCCAGTGCTGTAGCCCAGCCCAGCTGCAGGCATTCACTGGCAGAAACAAAGCCACAACACAAAAAAGAGAGAGAACCCAGGCTGCAAGACAGAGCAAGCCAGGGAGAGCACCACGCTGTAACCAGGCTCTTAGGTTGTCCGGGCACAGGAAGGCAGCCTCCTGTATATCAGCCCTGGTACCCAGCGTTAGGTGTGTCCCTGGTTTGCAAAAACAACCCAGGAGCCAGAACAGAAGCAACTGTTGAAACAGTGCCTCTTTGCAAAACAGAAGTCATGTTTTCATCTGGACACCAGAGTTTTGTTCCATCAACAAATCAAGTAGGTGGTTCAGAAACCATTTTTGACACTTAGAGGTTTAAATCGTGTTTCTTTTTTTCTTTGTTTATTCCCATACCTATAATCATCTGTGACTCTTTCTTATTTACAGTGTTTCAGAGCAAGAGCTCACACACCTAACGCTGATTAATTCTGCTGGACTGAGTAACTGGCTCCCCTGTGGATATCCTGTTTCCCTGTGAATCATCATTCCTCCTTGAGACATCCTCCAACTCAGATCAAAGATCCAGAATGTATTAGATATGAAGACATCAGACAGCTCAAACAGATTAGAAAAGACACACACAAAGAAAAGCAACCCCATTTCTCCCTCCTGTCCTGCTGAAAATTGGCATGGTGAATACAATCCTAAGCAATAAAAGAAACAGTAGGCAGAAAAAAGGGAGGAAAAAAAGAGAGGCTCTGGAATTTGCTTATTTTATCCACAGTCTTCTACAAATTAGCCTTTCAAAGTATTTTCACTTTTGTACTTACTTAGTTCTCCCTTGCAGTTGGAAACTCTTCAGGACAGATCCTCATCTGATGGAAGATGACACCCGTAAGTTTCATTCAGCAGAGCTGCACTAACTGCGCAGTGGAGGACTTGGTACTATCCATTTAACTATTGAGCCTTGCCTACAAACACACAAATTAAAGGAACATGAAAACACACGGTCTGGTTTTTTCAAGTTTATGCAGTCTGTTGTGTTCTTGATGGTTTTATTCGATTTTCCATTTAGATATTTGAACAACTGAAAAGATTCTGTACCAGTGAAATGCCAAAACCTAAGGTCAAGAGGTCAAACTAGATTATCTTAATAGTCTCTTCTCCCCTTACAATCTTGAACGCAGGTTTTATCTGATAAAGCAGTTAAAGCTGAAACCATGACAAGTCTTCATTTCAGCAGCGTTTGATCTTGAAGATTGCACAAATAATTAGTCTTTTAAGATTCTGAACTTTTTTTAAAATAGATTTTTAAACTCTCCTTTTAATGGGTGTCTTTTAATCCTTATGTTTAAGTGTAAGAGCCGTGTTTGATCCAAGACAATGGACAATGTGTTTGGATAGCTGGAGAGACCATTTTTATGGGAGTGTTTGAACAACATATTGTGTTTTTTCAAGAAGTTTTTCCTCCAGTCAGTGGAAATAGCTGAATGAAGGACCACAGGACTGTCCTTTTTCTGTCATTAAGCTCATATAAAAGGAAGATAAAATGTGCTGCTCTTACATCTTAGAGTGGATTGTATCTGGCTTTTAGTCCTAGACTTCAAACTCTTCTATCAGCCTTTTGTGCTTGGAAGGGAAAAGAAACACTTTCAACCTTACCAACTGTGAACGGTCACTGGAAGGAAATGGAGGAAAGAATACCCAGCAGGAATACGCTCAGCAAAATCATTAGATCTGAATATTCGTAATCAATGAGGTTTTGGCAGAATTAAGAGTGGTTTTTTATCTAGACTATAGTTTGCCCAAGTCCCTAGGTGGGGTTCAGCTGTTTATGTTTTCTTTGAGGAAAAATGTCAGCAAGGTCTGATCCCGACTTGTTCTCTGCTTCCAAAAAACCCCCGATGTGGGAGTATCAGTATGTGGCACAGTTGTGAGAGGCATGTGAACGCAGCCGTCGGGGCCACCACAACTGTCCAAGGGAGGTGGACTAGGTTTGAAGGAATAAGGGCCAAATAATGTGAAAAAGTTCCGCCTTCTGCATAGAGACAGAAACCCCATTGTCTAGTCCTGAGGAGAAATGGATAATCTTTTCATTTTTCATAATCCACGGTATTCCTGTCATTTTCGTGATCTTATGCCTTTAGTTGGACCCATGTATGCAATGCACACGGAATTAGCGATGCACCACAAACGACTGGTAACGTCATTTTCCAACACTTGAGAGAAAGAGGAGGGGGGAATTGTTGGTCTAGCCAGTCTGGAAAGCAGTTTTGAGGTGCCAGGTAGGCATGCCAGAACACGTGCTTGAAACTTCGCTGGGCATGTAGGATATTATACCTCATCCTTAGCCTCATCTGATGTTGTCATGATGATGATGATTGCCGTCATGATGATGCTGTCATGATGATGCTGTCATGATGATGATGATTTCATCCAAGGCAGTGGTGAGGGAGCTGAGGACTGACAGCATTTTAAACAGGTGCTACCTAGTGCCTTGAATGAGTTCAAACTCTCACTTCATCCTAACAGGGACCGTTTATTGAACACATTTTGTGTTTTGTGTGTGTACAATAATTAATTTTTGTCAGCCCCATGCTGGAGTGCTGAGCAGACTGTAAGATGCCTGCATCATGGTGGTGCCAAACAGGAGGAAATCCAGCTCAAGATATTTGTGCATGTCTCTCTAGGAATTATCTTGTGAGTTTCTGGCACCGGCATAAAAAAGGGAGCTGTCTGGAAAGAGGTTGGACTTCGGTGCTTTGGAGGGTGAGGGAGAATACTTTTAAAATAATGGTTTGGGCCAGAAAATTAAGACAAAGCCTGGCCTCAGTGTTGTCAGGAGCAGTCTCCTACTGCCTTCAGGAGGGCCAGAGTTTCACTCACGGATTTTTAAGGCTGGAGCACGGCGGGCATCTTACAACAGAGCATGGATATTTCTGGCACAATGGGGCTTACTGTTAATGACACCGGAAAGTGATTTTTTTTTTTTTAAGCTTTTTTTTTTAACTTGGCATTGCTCCTTCAAGCAAATTAAAGTCTGATACATTTGCATTTCTACGTGTCATTAACCCAGACACCTACTGCAGGGCCTAAAGCTCGTGTCTGCTGGCAAGACTAAATCCTACTAATGCTCTTTTCCTAACGCACTGAGGGAATCTGGAGTCTCTCCTTTTGAAGCTGACTTGCTATTTTGACTAATTGCTTCTGGTAACAGTTAATAGCATTTTGCAAAGGCACTTCATCTGCTGACAGCAGATTGATGTAAGGAAGGGACATAGTTCACATTTCCAAAGGGAGCATCAGGAAACCCATTACCAGCTTCATTAATCTGTTAATAATAAAATTAAAGTACAAATAAAATGTGACAAATTGGGTTCTGTTGTGAAAGTCACTTTAACAGGAGGCTCTGAATAAAGGTCAAAACAGACTCTGATTTCTGCTGTGTTTTAATAGTAGAATCAGAGGAGAGCATTGTAGAAACACTGTAATTAATCTGGCGATACTATAATTGTCCCCAAACGATACAGAAAGAGTTTGACAGGTGATTTTTTTTTTTCCTTGAGAACATTTACAAAACCTGGAACATAAAGCTTTGTCACACAACATTTAACTGCTAATCCAATTTCACCAGAAGCTCTCAGCAATGTAGGTACAGTACGTAGGCTTACTGTCCCTGCCTGCGTACTTGCGGCTGCTACCTCAGTCGAAACTCAAGTTTACCCAGCACAAGGGCAAATGAGAGAAGAAAAGCCCTGCAGGTGCAGATCTTCTAGCAGCAGTCACAGAAATGAGCCTGACATTGAAAACAGGCTTCATCAAAGAGTCAAT
Organism: Limosa lapponica baueri; assembly: GCA_002844005.1. NCBI lineage: Eukaryota > Metazoa > Chordata > Aves > Charadriiformes > Scolopacidae > Limosa > Limosa lapponica. The sequence continues at coordinate 246,601 of KZ506045.1, forward strand.
AAGCCAGATCAGACATCTCCTTTCTGGCAAGGACAGGGTTGGCTTGCCAAGGAGACCTTGTTTAAAATGAAAACTGTATAAAATTAGCTTACCATCCACCCCTTCTTATTGGGTTATCCCCCAAATCTATCAGCGCTCCCTGTATCTTTAACATCAGCCTTCCTAGCCGCATCCTAGGTTACCAGGATATCTTAGTCTAGCCTCTACACTTAAATAATCCTCCTGCTGGGATCTCAGCTAATACTGCAGAAACAAAACTGCTAAGAATGAGACCGATTCCAGCCTCTCTGAGGCACCGTGTTAACGGCTTCTGTAGCAAAACATCCGATTTGTCTAAGTTCCTGCTTATAGCAGTTGAGCAATTGCCCCAAAAGCAATCAGTCGCAGAGCATCATTTGGGGGACGCAGCTGCAACGAATGGAGCGCTTCCTGCAGCCTGTCAGAGCAGCCGTCTGCTGGGAGCACCTGAACCATAGGCACACTTAGTAAAGAACCCAGCCAGGCAAACAAATATATAAGCATGTTAATGTGAAGTACTTGAAGAGAACGGCTCATTAAGTCAGGCAGGATGACTATGTGGAAAACTGATAGCCCTATTTTAAAAATCAGCAGGAGGAAAAGGAGAAGGCTGTCCTGTCGGTTTATGCAAGTCAAAAGGAGTCTTTACAGCCTTCCTCTCCTCCAGTCATTTTAGGGATAATCTCAGACTCCAAAGACACCAAATTTGCAGTTTGAGAAGCACCACATGGAGTTACTTATGTCAGGAAAGAAGCAAGGGGAAGGGGGAGGACAAAGAGGAGGGGAAGGAGGACACGTTTGTCACCTGGTCTGGGAGAGGAGTTTGCAGTTATTCATAGGAGGTGTGAACAGTGTGGTGAGGAATTGCCCCGATGTTGATGGGCTGGGGGCCTGGGAAAAGCAAGAAGCCTGGAGCAGATGCCCATCAGTGGGAAAACACTGGAAATCGGATATAAGATGGGCTTAAAGGCCAGGAGCTGTGTGGGTTGTGAGATGAGCTGTTAAGCAGAGAGTACGGGAGGGAGAGAGGGGAGCAAGAAGGCAGCCTGCCCTGGATGGAGTAACCTTTCATAAGTGCAGGGCTCTCTCAGAAGAAGGGGGAGGACAGAGGCTCACACAGACAAGCAGATTTTTTGCCACAACACATAGTGAGCGTCTTTCTCATGCTCAGCCTGACTTTAGCTGCTTGCTTTATGCTCAGTTTCATGTTTAAGATCTATGGCTTATTAACATCGAGTCAGATCTCCAATTCTTATTCTAGCTTTGATTTGAGCTCTACAAGTGCAACTATCAATCCAGTTCAGTTTGGATTCACAGAGAGCTAAGTTGTCCATGCCTGGGGGAAGATTTTGGGCAAAGCGATGACAGGCAGGTCTAGGATTGCAGATGCCTTGGGAGCTGGTGGTTGCTTGATTTGAATGTTTTTTGTTGAGGACTCTGCTGCCTGTCGTCTTCTCAGCCAGAGCTCACGGGGCACTGCTATTTCCTACCTGCTTGTTCTCATTTCCTATCACTATCCCTTTTCCTGTCCTTCTGAAATTGGTGTCTCTCATGCAGTGTTTGTACAAGGAGGGCTGAATAAGAGAGGCAGCCTCCACTTGGTTTCTCTCTTTCCTCCTGCTTGTATCTCTTCTGTCCAGCAGAAATTCATGCATATTTGGCACAGTGTGAGCCTGAGGAAGACAGTCAGAACAATTGTGAAAGACCATCGCCAGCGTTGTTTGATACCTACCAGGTTGCTGAGTCTTCCCCGAAGTCTTTGCTAGCCACATCTGCTGCATTACAAGGAGGGGAGCTTCATACTGCTATTGCCTACGCATAGGATCCTGCAGCTGCCTGCTGTAAAGGCAATCACGCCCCAGGCTTTTCTTCCATTCCTTTTTATATAGTATCTGTCCCATTCATAATTGCTTTCTCTTTATCAAAGAGTTCTGCCTTGTAAAGTATTAGAGAGAACAATCCTATGCAGAGAATTAATACGAAATAGGCATGACTTCAGGCCTGAATGCCCAAACACGGCTCCTGTAGTCCAGTCAATACAGAGTAACTCCGGGATCAGCATTTGCTCTAAGTAATTCCAGCTCGGTATTCTTCTGCTTTAAAAACAACAATTGCAAAAGCAAAATCCTGGCCTTGATTTTTGGGGTGCTTCTACTCTTTTGAACAGATCTGTCAGAATGTCAAGAACACACAGGATGAGCTATTACCAGCCCAAGAGAAATCTGGCATCTGTTGCTATAACAATTTTATTGCCACCTTCTTTCTCTTCCTCTTCGGACTGCAAATGTTGACTAGAAGGCATTTTTAATCAAGGTTTATGTATCCTGAAACCCTGTATAGTACATTTCTCCATAAAGGTAAAAGAAGATGCCAGGGAAAAACTCTGCCCTTGTGTTCAAATCCTCGTTGCTCATGACAGCACTGAACTTCATTTTTTGTTGTCTCTTCAGACAGTGAGTAACAGAGCACATGTAACATTCTGCATGGAGGATTGGAATTAGGATAAACAAAGCAAAGAAACGTTTATTCCATGTTGAAAAATTAGGGATCAGAGTGTCTATTTAGAGAGTTAATCGCTTTTTTGTTTTTTCTGTGTTTTTTAGAGGTGGCAGTGTCTCAGAACTGTGCCAAAAATGCACAGTGGGCACAGAAAACTTAAGAGTTTCTCTCTGTTCTTCCATACATACTCTGCATAAAACCAGACGCCTCCTGCTCTACAGATTTTTCTTACAGCAAGGGACAGCAAAGCAAGCGTGACATCAGGACCAGTGGGCTTGGGGGTCCACGGATGAGCAAGAGGTGCAGTCCCAGAGCCCTGAGCAGGGAGACAGCGCAGAGTCCAGATCTCTGGGCAAGTCTACAGCAGACAGACAGGTCCAAGTTCAAACCAAGACATCAGCCTACGGGTTGGGGTCAAGGTCGAAAAGGTTCATGGCCAGGCAGGAGTGGGGTCAAGCAACCAGTGCAGGTGGGGCCAAGCACCAGAGCCTCAGCTGAAGTCCAGTGTTCAAGCTAAGCATCTACATGCATGTCTACAGAAACAACCTATATCACAAAACTTCCCATACAGTCTAACCGGCTACTGCCTCTCCTTCAAGATGCTCTTTTTTAGCTTGCCGGGGCTTCTCACAGTAAAATAAAACAGTAGGAAATAAAAAACAAATAAGCTTTTTGCAACAAAATAGTAGCCTGCCCAAAGGAGAGTAGAGAGAAGTGTAGCTGTTGGTAGTTTGGAAAATGAAGCTATTATAGGAAGAGCCCAAATAAGGGATTTGTGGAGGGGGCGGGGGGAGAGAAAATGGCTTATTCAATCTGACAAAGAACAAAGAAGAAGCAAAAAGCAAAAGCTGGAAGCTTAAGTGAGACATGTGATGTTACAAAGATAGAAGGCAAATGAGGATACATAGCCAATATGAGAACAGTTTAATATGGGCTGTTCCCCATTCCTTTCAGTCTTATGTCAATATTTGGATAACTTTCTCCATGGCTGAATCAGAACTTCTGAGCTTGATGCAGAATTTGTTGAATGAGACTCTTTGGCCTGTATTAAACGGAAAGATAGAGAGTCTTAATGCTCCCTGTGGCTGTAAAATTTATGAGCATATGAATTTATGGGACTGAAGTTTACTTTTAAGATCTCAGCCTCTGGCTGGTTGCCTAGCGTGGAGCGGGGGGAAGGACACATCACCTGAAGGCATGTGTGTTGGACACCGAGCCGTTACTGCTCTCAAGGCACTCAATCTGTCACCAGTATCCTCAGCTGAGAGCCGGACCCAATGGAGTATTTTTAACACATTTTCTAAGGGAGAGTTTCTATCTTAAAGTCCAAGCCTGAAACCTGCCATGATTTATGTGTTTGCCACACTACAAGTACTTCCACCGAGAGGCTTGGGGAACGGTCACCCAGTCAATTGCAAACCATAAAATCAGGTGTATATCAAGTCAAAGGGACAACTCATTGCTGCTAACCAAAATTCAGCAACATGAGTGAGTCTTTGAAGCTTCATTGAAGTATCAGAACAAGTACAGACGAGAAAATACCATTGAGCCCTGTTTTGCAATCACAAGCACTATGGTCTCTTAATCAGTTTGAAAACATAGATTACACCTTGATGCTAGAGGCATAAGGGCAGATCCATTGTGAGAAAAGATACTAATAACTGCTGAATGGGGTTTCCTCTTCACCAGTGGAAGGTAGCATCTCCCAGGCTTGGCAGGACCCCCGGTCAAGTTCCCCCAGGCAGCAACACAAGGCTATCAGCTGGGGCATGGGGACAGGCCTGAAAGCAGAGGACCACTAGTGGCAGGCTGAGGCCTGAACCAGCATCCTTGTGCCTGGAAGAAGGAAGGTGTCATCAAAGCCAGGAGTGTGGCCAGAGGATGGGAAGAAAGGTGGAACTGCTAAGGTCAAGAGCTTGGGGGTCAGCAAGCCTGGACATTTCAGAGTGAAGGAAATAAAAGCCCTGGTGCGGTACAGGGAAGCAGGACTTTATAACCTGTCTCCTCCCTGTAGGCAAGGTCACAGTAGAGACATATGTGTATTTATATATACAGGTCTCTGCCTCAACTGGCTCCCTCTAAGGAGGAAGAAAGGCAGTCAAGCCCCCAGATTAGCTAGTGCTTTGGCAGCCCAACATCTGCGAGAAACATACAGCTGGGATCCAACTATTAAGTCTTTGTCAGGACCATGAGACCATCCCTAATAGGATTCTTTTCCCCCCTCCCTCTCCTCTCCTCTTACACTTGCCAGTCTTAATTTCATTTTAGCTATAAGAGTCTCTTTGCTCCTGACATTTCCTCATGTCTTCCCTAAGTAAACCTATGTTTATGACATTAAATACATTCACTGTGTATTGGTATCAAGCAATTGCTTTTAAAAGATAATCTTCCCCTCTCCATTATTACCCCTTTATTTCCTCTGCGATTTTTCTTGGTGAGTTATATGGGGAAGAAATTACTGCTATTTTGTCTCAAGGTTTCCCTGAGGAACCTTGTCAAAATGAACAGTCCTTTTACTAAGCTTTCCTGTACAGATTGAGTAGAAATAAAACAAAATAATTAAATGGCTCCTGAAAGAATTTAGTGCCTAAAACTCTGGGGAAAAATAATGGTTCCATCTATGCCATTGTGAAAGCCTTTATTGCAGCACAGCATTTATGTTCTGCATAGGGTCTCACAGTGTCATCACCATCACCATCAGATCTGAGTGCTTTCCAGGTGTGCAGTTAAGTGATGTGACTAACAAGTGTCGTCTGTTTGTTCTTGCAGCCTCTCCCCACTGGGAGAAACCTGTGTGGTTGAGAGCCTTGTTTTGGAAGTATATTGCTTTTGTTTGAAGCATATTTTTATTCTGAGTTTTAGTATACTTGTTATCATCTGTTTCTGTTAAAGAAGTTTAGTGGCACACAGGGAACGAGCATGCCTCCTGGCTGCCTGCTCTCCTGAGTGCTTTGTTCTTCAATAGGAGATTGAGAAAAAAATGAGTATTTGCAAAGTTCTTCTCAAGTTAGAAATAAGACGCTGAATTTCACACTAGTGATACACATAGTCTGTGCCTACAAACCAGCATGATGAATAATGTCTCGGCTCACTCTGCTGTGCAAAAATAACCTGCATCCATGCAAAGTTATGGTTACCACAGCCCCAAGTACAGTTGCAGCATGGAAACCCTGAACACTCTTTGTCTTTTTGTGGTTTTTTTTTTTCTTACAAAGCACGTGAGGGTTCCTCAACTTCGGAATTTGCCTTTCTCATTGGATCAAACAGTCTGAAGCTGTTTAGTTTTCTGGCTCATCTGTTCCTCCCCCTACTTCTCAAAGAGCGAGAATTAATGGGCTCAGTCCTGCAAGACACTGATCTTTCTGGCAGAGGTTCAGCAAACCACTTATGCAAGTGTTTAAATTTTAACCACATATAGGAGCTGAGTCGCTGAGGTTAATGGGACTGTAGCGGGGACTGCGGTGGGATCATCTTCCCTGACCCTGCGGCCTGACCTGCCAACATCCCTCTGACTCCCACGCTGCCATAGCTTGGGGGTGACCTCAGCATGTCATGTTTATGACATGTTTGTTTATGCTGGAGTTAAAACGAGTATATGGGGACTTTGCTGGATCTGCCTTAGACTGCCCGGCCCTGAAGTTCAGATCTCTGCAGAGCAGTCACCATGGAAAAGCAGATGGGTGGAACTGGCTCCATGATTTTGTCTGATGGCAGCCAACTACCTTGGCCATGAACCCCTCCAGGGATCTATGACATGGGCAGCCCCCTGGGACAGTGGGTCTTTCTTACTGACCCACTACATTTTCTAAGGGATTTTTGCCTTCTGAAGGGGTTGCGTGGTGGAGGGAGGTGAGGCTGGCACCATGGTTTCAGTACTTGAGCTTATGGGGATCTGGACCTCAGCAGTTTCCTCCAGTGTTGTGTCGTAATGGAAAAAGAAGAGGCCACTACCCTGAGCAATGACTGCAGCATGAACAGGAGCTCTCACAAGTTCTTTGTTCTGTATAGAAACAACAGCAAAATTCATCTTAGGCATGATCACTCACAAAACTTATAAACCTTCTGAGGCAGCCAAAATTGACCCATCCTTTTTCTTGAGGGGGGTGGGGGAAACAAGCTCCATTGGTCCCAATTACTCTGTTCACTAGAAAAAATATTTTCGTCTAATGACCTCAGTAGGGATTGAGTGGCTCCTTTTGTGTATTAAATTAAAATCTCAGGGGGAGCATTAGGCCCTGTAATTTGTATTTCTCAGATGCAATTTAAGTCTTTCATCAAAAAAACTCATAATAACTGAGCTCTGTGATACCCAGTAGATTCATTTTCATGTGAAGGATGAAAATAGCCAGCAACATGTTAACAAATTCCACAGGGAGACCAATTGTAATGATAAAAATAATCTGACGTGGGCACGAATTTGCAAATACAGTGCTTTATGGATCGCTGAAAAGGAAAAGGCTGTCTTAAACGTTTTCTTTATATTAAGATAGAGGTAGGGAAAAACTCCCTAGCCTCCTCATTAAGAATGGAGTACACGAGCAGTTTCCAAAGAACAGAGGCCCAAAATGATGCATCTCTGTATCTTATTTGAAAAAAATCCCGTGTACCAGGAAGACTGCTTGTGTAAAGTTGTCATCACTTCTACTGCATTAAATTGACTTAGAAAAGGAGAGGTCTGCACAAGTAACAACTTTCACATACTGGTAACTGCAGAGAAGAATGTAGTTTCCTGTGCAAATAACTGATGCTGGATCAAACCTCATGTTTTGAGGAGCACATGTATAATTTCCAAGGTTTTGGGGCTTTTCCAAGAAGTGCCTGTGAGTGTAGGAGAGACCCGAGCCTCAAGATGCTTCCTCCACCTGTGTCCTGGGAGAGCGCTGGTATGTTAAAAAATGTCAGCAGAAATAGACCTTAGACACAACTTAGCCCCTGGAGTGAGTAGGCACTTTCTGGTGGGAAAAGCAGCATTCCTTCCTCTCCAGCTGGAAACCTTATCTAACACCATTCCTTATTAAAACACACTGATGGATGCATGCCCCTGCAGCAGTTCCCCTCCTAAGGAGAAGCAGAGCCTTTGGTAGGACTCTCAGCAACACCACTTGGAGCTGGGGGAGTTTCTGAGCAGCCACAGTCTGAATGTAAAGCTACAAGCTGATAGCCCAGGTCAAGGAGAGGGAGCATACAGCTGGGCATAAAGAGAGAGGTGGGAGAATATAAGAAAATACAACAAATTGTTTATCAAAATGACAGATACAGTCTTTGCACTACGTTGCAGTTCAAGTGACAGTAAAACATCTGGCAGTCTCAGAGAAGGAATAGTGGCTTTGCCAGTGTATTAGTGGCTTTGCCAGTGTATTAGCAGCTTTGCCTAAAATCATTTTAATTATGATTTTAAGCATAAAAACTGTTTTAGCAGGATTCATCATCTGCTGTTGAAACATTTTCCACTGGAACCCTTAGTTCCTGAAATCTCCCTAGATAATTACTGCTATTAAAGGAACAGATGAAATGAGGCTTACCAGTCCCATCCAAAACATATTTTGTTGCATACAAACGCTTTAGTCTATTTTTGTATTTAATCATCTATAAATAAGCAAACTAAGACCCAGTCCCATAGTACACATGCAAGCCATGTGTACACCAGGTACTCATTTTCAGCACACGCTTGATTTGTCAAAAAAAAGTGAGCAGAATAAGCTTCCTAAGCCCTGGTTAGTAGGAAATTGGACTGAGGTAGAGCACACTTACAGTGGCCTATGAAAAGCAGAACAGGAGATCAGGCCTATGTTATACATTTTTCCTGATGGAGTTGTGAAGGATAGAGTTTGCAAGGAGATGTGGCTGGTGAATGATGCAGCTGCACTAGAAAAATTAACCTGGAGTAGACATATCTCTAGAGCATGGGCCTACACGTACAGGTTATTCTGCTGAGGTAAGTTATACTGGCAAAAAAAATAATTGTGCCTCTGCTAAAAGTCTTTTCCAGAGGTAGTACAGACTGAGAAAGGCTAACACAAACAGACATGGCCCAAGTTACGTGGTTAACCCTTTAAAGAGAGACCATGACTGACCATCGTTCGCTCCTAAACTCCTTATCTTTCACAAGACAGTGAAATCATTTGTTTTACCAAATTCTGTCAAATCACTTTATCCCCAGAAAGCTATCTGGAAAACCACATAGGAAGTGTAACAGGCGTGTGTGCCCACAGGCAAGGGAGAAACCAGCTCCCTTTTTTTTCAGGCAGAGCCAGCTGAAGCCACCAGAGAAAGAAGGTACAGATTGTCGTTACACTGCTAGTACTGATAACAAGCTCTTATCTTCATCATTGCAAGGGATATTAGCCATTTCCTTCTGCTTTCTTCCTCTCTCTAACTGCGGATACCTTAATGTTGAGTTTATAAAGCTCCATTTATACAGAGCTGATCAACAGGGTGTTCCTGCTGTAATTCCCCCCACTGGCTTGCACTAGGAGAGCACCAAAAAACAAGCCCAAAGACCAAGAAGGAGGTGAACTGGCAGAAAAAAAGGCCATTGTGTCATATAGGAATTCCTTTGTAAGCAAGAATATTAAAAGGATGAACATCGATTCATAATGAATTCAGGAGGTGCTCTCTACATATTTTAACTGCTTGGTATTATCTCACTGAAGAGTCACTCCAGGCTCACTAATGTACGTTGTTACACAAGCAAAGCACTCCAGCATTGATTTTTCTCTTGCAGAGGATTATGAATCAACATGATTTAAGTAACTCTATGGCCGAGAGTAATGACCAGCCCCTGAAAGTTTAACCAAGCACAGGAACTTTCTGGACAGAAGCAGTTTTGTATCAGTACTTTTAATTACACTTGAAGACATGTATTGCCCATTAATATTTGACCTCTAATTATGTTTTTAAGAGGTGTCTCTATTGAAAAACACTTATGTCATGAAGATGTGTGCAGAAGCTTAAACCAAAGCAACTTGGTTTTTTTATCTCTGCAGCCCTTCCAGGAACCTTTGCTTGAATAAGCAGATCTGCTTTTACAGAAGCAGAGGCCAGAGGGGCTAAGGCATGCACCATCACTCAGGTCCCGGCGGCTTGTGAACCTCATGGGGATGTTGTAGGTACCTGTGCTGCAAGGGTCTAAGCTAAAAAGCAAGTAGCTTTGCTTGCACCTGGAGGCACCGAAAGGACGCAACTGCAAAGTGGTAGCCACGAGGTGCAAGAGCCGCAGCAGGCTCCACTCCGCCTGCAGGCTGCATCCCATGGTTTTCCTATCAGCAAGACGGAGCAGAAGTTGCTCCAAGGCATCCAGCACCTGCCTGTTGTGCAATACTTCTTACTTAGGCAAGAGGGGGAACAAACCCTCCCTCCACAGATCCCCGAGAGCATAAATACAAACCGTAGCTATGGAGTAAGCATTTAATGCTGGAATCACGAATGAATTTGCTTGGCCTTGCGCTTCCCACTGTGGCAATCAGCAGCTATTTGCTGTCTGAGATGGCTGCCAAATTCAGTGACCTTTTGGACAGCAGAGAGCCGGGCAGGGCCCTCCTGGGGCTGGCAGAGTTTGCAGTTCTCTCTCCAGGATCCTACTACCTGCCCTAAGCTGAGAAAACCCCGAGTTTCTTCTCTGTTTGTCTCCTCTTTCCTCAAAACTCCCCAGTTTCTGAGCTGTCCAGATGTGCTGATATCATCCAGCAGACCTTGCATAACTTCCCTCTTGAAAAAAAAAAGAAAGAAAGAAAAAAGTGCTGCAGTAGCAGTTCCTATGGAAATTTATTATTTTAATAAGATCCTCTGAAGCACTCAAAACCAAACTAACAGCTGTTCAGAGACCAGTTGTTTCCCCTGAATTCATTGAATTTCTGGGTGAGCATGGACATTTGGGATATAAATTTCAACCCTTCTAAAACTGAAGCTCAGAAAATATCCAAACCCGAAACAGTATCTTCATGAAGTTGAAAACTGGGTTTAGCATTCAGGTCCCTGTTTTCTTTTCCCTCTGGACAGGGGAATAAAAAAAAAAATCAGCAGTTTATTGCTCTGTTACTAGTGGCACCAAATAGATTTTGGTGTAACATGGGGAACTCTCTTGTGTTAGATTTAGGGCCAAATTGCAGGTGTACGTCAGAACTTGCATTAAGAAACTGCACGGCCATGTTCTTTTCAGCGCTTCCTGTACAGCCTCTGTAGACTTCACCGTGTTACTTCGGACTTTGACCAGCATGGAAGAAAGGGAAACCAGTCCCAGTACGGCAGGGATGACTGTGGGTCTACGACAGGAGCCTATAAAGCCCTGCGTGGCAGGAAGAAGGTGCATAATGGTCCTCCATGACAGCAACTAAGGCTCATAAAGCAATGACCAGGCAGCAGATTTGAAATAAACCAAAGATATATTTTCTTCACACCAAATACAAATGAGCCATAGAAATCGGTCATGAGATGTTGTGAACACTAAAGCTCATCTGTTTTCAGAAAACTAGATAGCTCAGTGGAATAGGGATCCATGGAGGGTCGCTATACTCAAAAGCACCACCTCAAGCGCAGGAAGCCTTCGAGTCACAGACTCATGGGGGTGTCTCAAGCTATCACTTTCCCTATTTTTATACTGTTTCCTAGGAATCTGCCTTGGGCAGGTGCTGGAGGCTTTTGGTCTGATGCAGCACTGCTGTCCCTGTGGGTGGAAAGGGAGCGTGGCAGCATGACACCCTTCCCCTTACAAAAAATCCAGGCTAGAACAGGATGCACAAGGGACTTGAATGGACGCACAAGAGATTTGAATGGGATGCAGTGTACCACCTGGGCCTTAGGAGAGGGTGAGCAAGGTGAGACAACCCTTTGGGGCAGGACTCGACCCAAAATCTCATGTGCCTTTTTGGTTTCCCGACTGCTGGTTGACACAAACTCTCCAGGATCCCACTGAGGACCCCCATCGAGTTTTTCCTTTAATGTACAAGATTCAAAGACTTGTCAAACTTTCAGGTTTGTTTTTCATTTGGGTTTGGTTTTGTTGGTTTTTTTTTTAAATACAAACAGTGCTCAGGATGATATTTACCACACATAATTTAACTGTATTTGGTGCAGAGACTGCAGAAGGTTTTTTTCATATGCAGACATCCTTAAGAATTAATCAGGCTACTTCCCCTACTGCCTGGAAAGAGCAAAAAGCATCCTGTCTTAGGACCTTTTTGTGAAGGTTTTTCCATGTTGTACTTCATGTTGTTTTTCAATTAGACAAGTCACTGGACAGCATGACAGATGTGAAAAAGCTGTTTCCTTTACATTGTACATTCAGATGGAATTTACTTCCCCATGCATCCCATGTGATTAATCCCAAAACCTTGGTCTTACAGCAGGTCTGCAGTGCAATTGCCACAGATCTGTGCCATGTTCCTTCACAGGTATGCAAAGGGGTGTGAGAACTGGCTACTGCCTTTGCTCATGTAGAAAGCGACTGTGTGAGAGTGTAATCTCTTCAGAAACTGTGACCCTGGCAGAGTTTTATTTGTAGTAGGAAAACGGACAAACTTTCTGGGCTGTGTAGGAAAATAACCATGCCCTTGCCAGTTCGGCAGTGGTGTCCTTGTGCAGGGGTGTGGGATGAGCTACTGAGATAACTCTGCTCCTCTCTGCCCCCTTGGGTGGATGTCTCTGTTTTGGGTTGGATTGGGCACTGCCTTCCTCCTCCTCCACGTTTAGTTCTTGCGCCATCACACACTGAAAACAAAGCTGTGCAGCTGCTGTCCTCAGCTTTCCAACCTCCTTTCTGTGCATTCCCTCTCCAACAAACTTTCCCTAGAGGAGAATGGGAAAAAGCTGACAGCCCCCAAAATGCTGCCAGAGTGCCACCCTTTTCTTATCTAGAGCCAAGGAAAAAACCTCAGTATATTTTGCCATCTAGAGGTCAGCCTACCATGAAGTTACTCATTTCTGTATATAGCAATTGTTAGAGATGGGAAAAAAAGGACTTTTCCAATTCAAATATGCTTAAACCATCTTTCTTGAGAGAAAAATTGAGTATATACTTAAATTTAAAGGCAACGTTAATTCCCAAGGACCTCAGTTAACTATAAGCCTTTCATAAATTTAAGCAAGGCATCACACAATTCTCTGCATTTCCTCCACACACAAGTTTGAAGATGAACTGCAGAAGGAAGCGTGCCGATCTGTCTTCATGAAGACCTATCCTCAGAAGAATATGTATGGACTAATTACTCCTCTACTGCACCAGCATGAAATGCTTTCAAAGAGCCTCGTATTTCAGCCACCAATTGCAGAGGAAGCCATGAGACAGCAGGTTGCCCATCTTTGGGAAAAAAACATAGCATGTGCTCATCCTCTGGCTGAAGACAACTGAACCTCCCTATGGATATGCCATTAGCTGGGTTGCTTCCTTAAGGACCTCAAAATTATGCGAGCTGAATCAAGGCCTATAAAAGGCATCCTCACGCAGCTTTTAATGACAATACTTGCAGTGGTTTGAGGAGGTTCTGCATCTCCTCCATACTCCAGGTCCTTAAAATACTTGATCTCTGTTATGTGACCACCTCCACAGCCATCTCCTCCCCAGGGCCCTCTCCAGCTTTCTCCTTTTCCTTTCTCTCTCCCATCCACAGCTATATCTGGCTTCAGTTACCAGCTGTAATTTTCTTTTTTTCAGGTTTTTTTACTTCCTCTTTTAGGGCTGCATCACCCTTTGGGTCTGCCAGCTGCGGTGAGGGATGAAGAAGTTAAAATAAGGGAACAGAAGTCAGGCATATTCTTTATTATTTATCATAAAAGCCTAAGTTTGGATTTAGCCCTGAAAAACTTTCAAATTGCAAGTCTAACACCCTTATCAAATAGCACCCTGAAATAAGCATAGCCCCAGGTACAGCCCACTGGGAGGAAGGAGCCAGAACTGCCAGCTAATTGCCCTGTCCACCAGAAAAGCTGCTGCAAGCTCTCAAAACATGTCTGAGGAGAAAAAACAACAAAAGGCAATCTGGTGGGATTGGGAGTTTGGGGGGGTGGGGAAGGAATAGGTTGTTTCAGAAGGATTAAAAGGTCAAAGGACTCAATATGGAGAAGTCAGCCCAAATCTACCCAAAGCTGTTAGCATGGGATCATCTGAAAAACAAATCCAAGGGCTAATCCTTTATCCTGTTCAGGAGAGCAGTGCATGTCAGAGATGTTCCTCCTCCTTCTCCTGCTGGGCATGTCCTGCTTCAGGGATGAACTCTCTTGATGACTCTTCCTCCAGGTGTGACACCACCTCCTCCTTTGTCCCAGGTTTGCTCCCTCCTTAAATTTAAGTACATGGAAACCTGTAGGGGCAAGGAGGAAGCCCAAGGGCAAATTCTTCCTCCCAGTACCAAATACAGGGCACTGTCATTCCTCTCAAGAGGAGGGTATAGTAAGCCTCCCAAGACCGATCCCATCTTCCCAAGGAGTCAGGGACCTGTGTTATTCTGGTGTGAGGAGGACATATATGAATGCACTGTGATAGGTGGGAGTTGGGGTGTCTCAGCTGTGTCAGGGCTGATTTGGACTTTACATGGCTCCGTGTACTAAATAGTTTGCTTCAAAATAGAGGGTGTGTTCTACTCCCTGGTTGCATAGTGGAAAAGAAGACACAATGAAGAACATGTGCTATGATCATCCCAAGGCTATGAACCTCCCTGGTGGATGTCCCTCACCTCAAAGATGTAAAGAGAAATACCAAGAACCTCTTTCTCCACACATAACAAACTCAGGGTATCTTTCCAATTCCAATCCCTAATATTGCCCTTCCTCATAGTCGAGGACAGGGAACAGCTCTGTACCATCTACAGGCATCCTTTCCACCACAGGTGTTTCCAAGAATTGTTTCTGCCCCACACACAGACTTTTCATACAGCCCCGGTTAGCAAAATAGGCTGCAGAGCAGGAAAGAAATAGGCACCGACTCCTATTGATGATCCACAAGCCTGCCCGTTTCATTTTTCTCTTCTAACACTTGAGTTTGAAGGGTATAAACTTGGTTACATCTCCTTACAGACAGCAGTTCTCTAGATGACAGGGCTTTTCAGCAGCCTCAAAGCAAAGAAACTGATGGTTTTCTTTGGGATTAGGGGCCTGACCCACAGCGGCTTTAAATGAAGGTGTCTCAGTCAGCTCTGGATGAAGTCTCTATGTGGGGTCCGGATGAGCTGCAGAAGTGTCTGTTGCTGGGGGGGGGATCCCTCTAGTTCTAGCTGTGGCTCCTTCGCCTAAAGCAAATACACTTTTCTAGCAGTACTTCGGCGAAAAGGGCTCAGCAGGACTGCCTGCTTTGCTCCTTCTGCCACCCCGGGAAGGGCACGGTGGGTGATGTGAGTGCTGGCACCACTTGCTGGACAAAAGCCAGCCAGAGGCTGCTGCTCCCCAGCTCCCGGCATTAAACTTTAGAGCGAGGCACCACCTAGAGGCATGCGGGCTGCAGTAAGGCTGGAGGAGATAAGCGCGGCCGGGCTCCAGCTCTTTTCGGCGACAATAACAAATGTCGTACCATGCCTATCAGAAACTAAAAGCCTCAGCGTTCCCCTTTTTCCTGTTCCGCGTTTTATCAAAACGAGTTGATTAGTTTGAACAATAAATGCAAAACTGGAAGCCCTCTGAGGGAGCCAAGCTGCGGTCAGAGGGAGGGGAAATTCAGCCAACAGCAAAAAAAGCCCGGTGGGACTCGTTAATTGGGGTATCTCCATAATCCAGGCAAGATGTGCTCAGTTTACTAGTAACTTGTTTTAAATTTTTTCTTGTGAAAGTCCCAGCCTCAATTTTTAGCTATTAAACAAATGCAGATTTTTGCAATTGCATGTTGTCATTGTCCACAACATCACAGCTTTTCTGTCTGGAGTACCTGAGCAGCCTCTCTGGGCCAGAACAGACCAGGATCATAGCAGTACTGAGGAAAAGAGCTATTTTTCTTTTCTCCTCATGCAAATAAATTCCTTTGGGACCTTGATGGTGAGCTGAGGTATCGATCCCCTGCTCTGAACTCTCTGAGCTCCTCTCCTTGCATTCAGATCCACTCTCCAGAACCCCGTGAACAAGTTCCTTCAGAAAACAGATCCATATGCTTTAACTTTTCTACCGCCTCATTTTCTTCTCTCCAGGTTAGCCTTTTCCTTTCTGCAACCTCTTTTTCCACTATAAACCTGTTGCTGGGTTCTCCCAAATGAGAACTTAAAAAATAATGGCTAGGTCTATGAAGGCAGAGTTGGTTTTGTTTGTTTTATGCCACAGGGTATATGTCATGAAGTTTATTGCATCACTGCAGTCTGTTACTATGATGAAGTAGCTCTCCATAATAGTAACTGGATCACAACTGGAGACTAGTCCTGGATCCATCTGTGCCTCCCAGTTGGTATTTTCCTACACTTTGTCTTCCCCTCCAGGGAGAAACTTCCAAATAAATGCCAAAAGCCACTTTTAAGATCCAGAATAGCAGCCTGTGTAGTATTTGTAATATCCCCAGACATGTGGAGAACAACACTAAATCCTTGTGGTGAGAGAACCACACTTCTGACAGAGCTGAATGGGGAAAAAAATATTCCCTGAAGCCCCTTGAACTAAGATTAAACCTTCTAAAAAAAGATAAATGCCTTCTGCTGAATCAAGCTCCTGAGCTTTGGATTTTATATGCCAGGGGCACACTCCACAAGAGGCAGGTGACCAGAGCAGGGTGACCATATGCACCTGTGAGCCCAGAAACATGAATTTCCTTAGTATTCACAAGAATGCAGTAACTCTAGAGATGTTTGAAATA
>KZ506045.1:279373-313994 GCA_002844005.1 Limosa lapponica baueri
TGTTGCCCAGCCTGCTCCAGGACCCGTTCGCATGTGGTGGGGGCAGAAGGGGATGTGCCCCTGCCTCCGACCCCACACTATTTACCTTCTGGCATAGGAGCATAAACTGCAGCTTACCCTGGTTTGCATTAATGAGCTGGACCAAAAACCAGAATTTAACAGTCTGTTTGTCTCGCTGAATAAGCAAAAGGGAACATGAAGCATTTTATCTTAAGGCTGGCTCACATACAAGTACCAGGGTCTGTCCCAGAGGTTTGCTCCTTCTCAAAGCGAGCTCCATAGCAGAAGAGATTCAATAACTCAGGCCAGAACCTCCGATGAAGAAAAGAGAGGCATGGTATGTGCTGGGATTTATGGCACTGAACACAGAGCAGTGTAAAAGTACATTCTTACTTATAATAAACGACATGAGCAAAAAAATATTCTGCCTAAAGCCAATGGAAACATTGTACTGACTGCAGAGGCAAAGCTGCAGAGTTGGGGCTCTCATTCTTCTAACTGGAACTAATCTCACTTCTCTTGGAAAGTAAACCTTTCATGCCCATGATCTATCTTCTTTTTAAGTGAGAAGTTCTTCTAATCGTAGAATCATAGAATCATAGAATGGTTAGAGTTGGAAGGGACCTTAAAGATCATCGAGTTCCAACCCCCCTGCCACGGGCAGGGACACCTTCCACTAATAATCCAGAATAAAAATTTGAGAAGGACAAAGGGAAGCATATAGAGAAGAGGGCTACCACTTTCCAGCATGGCCATACTCTAATGGTCCCAAAATACACCTGACGTAGGGCTGAAATTCCAGCTGAGATCAAGAGCAAGGAAAGGCCCCATTCCTGAGCTGTTACCTTATTGTATCTCCCTCCTCTGATTTTTCCTGGGTTTGGCATGGACATTTCTGAACTTGCAAAAAGTTTCACAGGAAAAGACAACTATTTCTCTACAAAATTAAGCTTGCTCTACTTATTTTTATTCAACACTGTGTGTAATTCTTTCTTGCTCAGCTGCTTTATTTTTATTTTCTCTGAATAAAGGCTGTTTTGACTATATATCAAAACACAGTATACAATAAAACAAAGCTTCGACATGTGAGTCAGGCTTCAAGTCAGGAAAATACTACAATGCCACTGAAATTCTTTCCATCTTATCTACATATTTCTGACCTAATTTTTCCAGAAATGGCAACTCTAATCTGTACCGTGTTATCGTGAACTGCCCCAAAATAATTCACGCAGGATGTCCTAATGTTGCCTATAGAAGTTACCAAATACCACCCTCTTTGTTCATGTTTCCTTACATTAGGATAAATTTAGCCACCACAACACACTTCTATATTTACAAACACAGAATGAGCTGGATAAACCGCTGTTTGAAGGCTATCTGACGTTTACTTTCTTCACACTCAACTGTTTGCCTCTGTGTACATAAAACCATATCAATTTTGACTTCGTCTGCATCATGGCTCTATTATTAGGTTCCTTGGGTAGAAATCCAGCTTCCATTTGCAGCCGATATCTTTATTTAATTTACTGTTCTTCCTTCGTGACCTAGGAAACAAAAGGATGCAGTTTTTGATTAATTAGATGAGAATGCTTGGAAGCTGCAATGGTGAGTGTAACTATGCGAAGAGACAGAGTGCCACAGATAAAGTACAAAGATAGCGGCAGGATCGTTTTTCCTGAGGTAAACATTGTGCAAATGACATTGTGGAAACTTAGCCAGAATGGGTGTTCATGTCTTTTTACTTTATTTTATATCTCTGATCAAATCTGAGCTAGGTGAAAAATGATAGGGAAGGCTATTTTGCTATTTCTCAATCTGGTTAAACAATCAGCTGGTATGTCTTAGCGGTGTGCCTGGGACAAGTTCCTCTGCTCAGATCAGGTCAAGGAGACCTGAAGTTTGCCTGAAGTCCACCGGGTCAGTCGGCCAGCCAACAATTCCCTCAGCTTTAGAGCATCATTCATGCCAGTGAAAATGCAAGCAGAATTTGACCTAGAAAGGCTTTGTTCTTTCTGATGTTGCCATGATGGGGGCAAACAGACACTGATTTGCTGATGCTAGCACAGGGCTCCAGTGACTCTTGCTTCTCTTGGTCTGGGTTCAGAGTTGAGTTTTGTTGGTTTTCTTTGTTTTTCCTCCCTGAAAGCATTTTCTAGTAACAAATTAGATAACTATAACTTTGGTAAGCAATGGGGCAGTCTGCTTTTGGCTCCAGAAAGCTGCATTCAGAAATGGATGAGCCCCGTGGAGTTTGAGGTTTCATTGACCTCTCCAACTATTTTGGGGTCTGTGGAAATGATTTGAGTTCACCAACTGTAATCCAATCCCACACTGTTGTTGTTGTGTTTTCGCCCCAAGGAAATAAAAAAAATCAACAACCCTAAACCTAACTTTTTTCTAGCTAAAGGAAAAATGCATGTTATGTGCCATTCACTAGAAAAAATTCCAGCCTCTAGTCTGGCAAGAAGAAAGCAGCACTCTATTTTGGTCATATATATTGGATTTACATTTTCCTCTGATTTCTCCGTCTCTTTTCACAGACACAATTCAACCAAGCACTTGGTGAAGTGTCCATCATGAAAAATTAGCCAGTGCCCTAAGGACTTCTTGTGCAAAGGTAGCCACATGCATTGAATGTTTTGATGGGTCAGAGCTTTCTCCTCTTGTCATCTTTCTCATCTTTATTTCAGTCCTGTTGTTGCAAGATATCTGGTTTTCTTTTGCTTCTTCTTATTTCTAACAGGAGTATAAAGCAGTGATATTCACAAACTAAACAGCAAACTAAAGAAGACGGAAAAATTGGACAAATAGTGCCTGACATATTCTAATCAGAAATGTGCAGGCCTGTAAGTTCTGCATTTGCCTGTGGAAGGATTTCCAAGTAGCTGAGACCTCTTACAAGTGATTTAACCAACAAGGTTCACCTCTGCAAAGAGTTAAACTCCATGGCCATCAGCTGCTCATGAAAATGTGGTCACATAAATGTGCAGAGACTGCTGGGGAGCTTCAAAGGATCTGAGGTGCTGGGTACTTGGCAGGACAAAACTCCCTCCTTGATGAAGTAAGGACTTCTCCTGTACTTTCGCATACCCTGAACTTGCTCACCCACTTTAGTGAGCATCCCTGAAGTAGCATAAGCAAGCACAAAACAAGAACCACGACACTATCTGCAGGAGGGGTGCCTTGAGAGTGCCCTCTGGGTTCTTCCCTCATGACTGTGCATCTCATCTGACCTCAAGAGAAACATCTCTTTCCTCACACATGGGCTGCCCAGCACATCTGTCAGGCAGCTGACTTCATTATGTGGCGAGGCAAGCAGGGATCAAAGAACCCATGCTGCTGAAAAGAGTGATCATCGCTAGGTTGTGCAGAGCCTACCCTGCGCGATGCTGCTGCTGACGTGCTCCTCGGGGGACAGGAGAGAGGGTGGCTGCAAGTCACAAGTCGCAGCAGCAGCCCTGCTCAGTCCCCTGCAATGTGAACCACCCTTCCCACGTGTTTGTGAGTTCGCCCTGGGTAATGCCACGCAGGCTGCCTTGTGATGGCAGCAGCTCCCCTTTCATACATATGGTCTCAAAATGACCCCATAGGTTTTATCAGTATCTTCTAGCAGATTTTTCTGAGAAAGCATTTCAGTTGGGAGAGCTGTCCACTCGTACCAGTTTCCCTCCTGATGGACTAAAACAGTGTCACTCAGGTGAGTTTGGACGAACACCAGTAATTTCACCAACCCAGAGGTTTTTCAGGGTATCAGTCATGCAAGTGCAGCATATGACTGTGAAATCCACAGATCCCTCTACAGAGGCTCCCTTGTCCTTCTTTCTTCTATGTATTCGTAAGAAGAACATTTCCATATTTTTTCCAACAATCTACTCCCCTATCTTTCTAAACTCTTGTGGCTTTTGCTGTTTTTCCTCCTGGGTCTCTGCTAACCATTACATCATTCTCAGTACACATCCAGCAGAATGCTTTGCAGAGATGTCCTTTCCAGTGGCTTCCAAACAATGTGCATTAAGGCTGTTAATTTAATTTTACTTCATCCCGAGTCTGCTTCATCATAAGCACAAGGACACCTTTCACCTGGCTGAAAAGCAAAGTGCCTTTGAGTGCTGTCCTTTGCCCTGAATTGGCAATAGATTATGGATTTCTGGTTCTGGTGTGGACTCTTTAGGCAAGTCAGAAAGTTGGCTGGATATTACTACATAGTAAAAATTTATTCTTTGAACTAACCACTTTCTGCTGAGTAATTGTTTTTCTCCGCAAACGTTTCTAAAAATGCCTATACATGCGTAGGGGTCAACTCTAAGCAAACTACAGCCTTTCCTTCCCTACCCTTCATTTTTCTTCTCTCAAGCCTTTCTGTGCCATTCCTGTGGCCAAACACAGCTTTTGTGAGTTCCTTCCGTGTGAAGCTGTGATCATAGCTGTTTTTTCAGCCTGTGATCTGTGAAAATCTGAAGAGCCATGAAATGTGATAAAGGGATGCAAGTTCATATATGCTTTACAACAACCTGCATATGTGAAATTCCTGGAACAGTTTGCACTTACACTGGAAATTTTTTGGTGGTCCACATTACAAATTAATTAAACCCATGTCTTACACATGGAAAGTAGGTTTGAAAAAAAGTTGCAAAATGGAGTTGTCAGCATAGGAAAGTGCAGAATTGAGTGCAGCCACGTAGCAAATAAGAAAGATATTGTTCTGATAAAAAGGTATGTGATTGTATAACTACATTATGGGGTATTGCAAAGTGTGTGCGCAACAGGGTACATCGGGGAAAACTTGAAGCATTTACCAGCTCTGCATGTGTACTTGTCAGCGTGGGAGTGTGTGCGCATTTAATGTAATGTAATGAAGGTCTTTCTGAGGTTGCACAACACATTTTGGATCCACTTCCCATTGTCAGAGAACTACAGACCCAGGGGCTCTCTGCCTCGATGTCTGTCTTTTTTATCCCTGTTTAATCTAGCAGAGCTCTGGTCAGGATAATCAAATTCTGTAGGTGCTCTTGCAAAAGATGCTTTGCAAAGGGTGCTGCTGTTCACTGTTAGGCAGAATGGTTGCTTTCGCCTGGAATTCTAGTCTGTTCAAGTAAGCTCAAGTAAGTGTTGTTTATACGGATTTTTTTTTACTGTGAAGCCTACAAGGAGAGAGAGTGTATTTGCCCTCAGTTTTCCCTCTCTGGACAGCACAGTTGGAGAGCTCTGAATGGTTTATAGGCTAATTAAAAACAGACCACAGGTTTTGGTTGTTGTTTTTTTTTTTCTTCTTCTTCTTTTTGCTGCATTCCAGTTTGTTTAGCAGCTCCACAGGGATTTGACAGGGACATTGTTAAGGAGACAAAGGACCTCTGGCTTGGGTGACATTAGTGTGCTAAGAGATGCCTCCTTTTCACCCAACAGCCTAACCAAATTGGATCAGGTATCGGAAAGACTGACAAAACATCGGAGGACGTGAAATATGCAGCAAATGACTGACCTGCACATCCTACCTGGCTCTGGCTACAGTAACAGCTTTGCAGGGGAGCTGATGCAGAACTGCCCTTCTCTCTCCACCTGACAAACTCAAACAGCTGATAAATTACCAGAACTAATTGTTGCCCTGACAGGCCTTTGATCCCTGGAAGAGTCAATTTATAAATGATGAGCTCCTTTTACATGCCACCACTGATGGAGCTGTTGAAATCGTTATAAAATCAATAATCCCTGCAGTCTAGGGATCCTTTAGTTTTTCTCCCATTTATTCAGGAGACAGTTCAAAGTGTCTGCAAATGCTCATTTCCGTCTCTCCCCAGCATCCTGCTCAGAAAAAGCCAGGCATTGCCACAGGAGCGAGGCTTGGTATGAAGAGAGAGTGAGCATCTGAAAAGCAGACTTGTCCATATAAACACTGAGCAGAAAGCAGGACAGTCTCCAGGTTGAACTCTCAGCCACTTAGGATGGTCTTTCCAGAAGAGAAAATTGTCAAAAATAAGGGCAGAAAGCTAAGGTGGGAAAATCTTGGATGATAAACACCACCATGGGGAATGGTAACATCTTCAGGGTGGCAGTGGAACAGAAATCTCATTTATGGCTCCTGGAGCTCAGCCTCTACAGGGAGCCCAGCTGGTCTTTTTCCCCAGGGCGTGCTGCCTCTCCCAGAGGCAGAGCTCCCAGTGGTCTGCCAGCACATGTCTCCTTCACCAGTGGCCATCTGGTTACGGTACAGCAGAGCTGGGATGAAAAATTATGCTACGGCCTTGTCTGTATGTGGCTTTAAGTGGCCAGAGTCTACCCTCCCCAGCAACAATTGTACTTTCTGGTTTTGCTGAGTGCAAACCTGGCTTCACCAATCTGAAGAAACAAGCCAATATTTAGCCAAATAGAGTCCCTTTGGGTGGGATCTCACACACAGAATTTGGTCCTAAACCTGCATTGCAAGAGTATATCATGACCACCACATGATGGACAACCCAATGAAACCTCTTCCTTAGGCTGCTTGAGCAGATTGCTAGATCTTCTGCAACAAATCCCTTTCCAGAGCAGTCAGGATACTCCAGGTCATGTTTCTCTTATGCAGTCATTTGACAGCTTCCTTTCTCTCTCTCTTTTTTTTTTTTTTGGTGGAAAATTTATACCTAAATATAGAAGGATACTTAAGAGGAGATCTAGGAGAGCTGTGTCTTTAGCTCTCACAAGTCAGCATAGCATCAATGACCAGAGCTTGATGGACCTCTAGCAAGAGACATCACCAAAGTAGAAATGGTTCTCCCATTCAACAGGCCTTCCCTGAGCAAAAGGCTCCTCTGAGGCCTGAGGTGTGAGATGTCCCTCCATGCAGAGGGAGGGACAATGTTTTGTTACAACTTGAAGGAAAATCTAGCCGAATTCTGGTGAGCACCTTCGCAGCAATGCCTGTCATTTTCAAACAGGAGGCAGAAAGGGCGATGCTCACTGCTCAGCACCCAGGGTGATGAGCACTTGGCGTCCAGCAGCCCAGCTCACAGGGAGTGTCAGCACCACCACTGGGGTCATCTGGGACCCCATTTTCCTTGGGCCATTAGAATTAAAGGACAACTTAGAGGAATAGTGCAATAATAGCACTTGGATTTAAAGGAAAGGCCTTGGCCTGCCCTTGCTTTGTTCATTATTCAGTGTGGTAACACAATGGAGCACACCAAAAGGGCCTGGCTTACTCCTGGGAGCAAAGTTTGCAGGCCTGGGCCTGGCGTCATTACCACTCACCAATTTTTGAAAACACAGCCCAGAAGCCATGAGCCTGCCTCCTATCTGGAAACCTTATATGTACACAATCCTGTCTTTTGGTACAGTCACTTTTACTGTGCCTGATTATTCTGATGAGAGAGCTCTTATTAGAAAAATGGAACCCCACAACCCAAGTGCTTGCATGAGGCTGGAACAATAGGAGGTGCTGACTGATACTTCGCTTTCTGCTCTCCCCTGAAAGCTTGTACACAAACGCAAGGTTTTATAAAGTGGTTCAATGTGGTTACTCTAAAGCTGGCTGGGGCCTGGCTACCAAGGTTCATCCTCACCACAGGCAGAAGAGGTGCTCCCTAAGAGTGAAATTCTCCTCTGGTGTCCTCTGGACTGAGGAACTCTTGAACTGAATCACAGCATCCATTACAGAAAGAAATGACTGAGATGTTGTTAATTGTAACTAGCTGTTATTAACTGACAGAAGGACATGGCATGTGCACATGGCTTATACAGTAAGATCCTGCTCTTGTCCAGCCCTTGTTCTTCACTGTCTTACCAACCTTGAAAGTTCTCCAGACCTTCAGCCTGGGTAGTGCACAGGTGATCCATAGGGAGATTTTTCTTCAGGTCACAAGAAGGCCTTAGGACTGGGGAATGAACATGAAAAAGTTAGTTAGTTAATGCTACATGGAATTAAATGCAATGTGCCGTCTTCCACTGGAGGGAGAACTGAAACTTTTTGTAAAGTGAAAAAGGGTTTAAGGATGATTTTGCATCACCATCTTGCGTAGTAAACTGACAGGAAGCTTCTGTAAGTTGACAGTCCCAGAGGAAAAGAGGAATCTACCTCAAAAATACTGTTTCTGAAACTAGGTGTGGAGGACAGCCTTAATCACTGTACATTCTAGAGAACTACATCTTGAAAAGGTAACAAGACAGAGGTAGGAGCAATGCAAGAGCAGAATGGACTGAAGAGCCTCTTGCTGTAAGTTACTTTCTGACCCTAAGGGTCCCAAGAAACTCCCAATGAGGAACTGCCTTCCAAAACAGGAAGGGCAACAAGAATGCACCAAGATGAGCAGAGCAAGGTGATCAGCTCAAGGTCCTCAGCCTGGTATTAATTTAGTGGCAATTCAATACTGAGAAATTTATTCTCAGGATGCTATTCACCCTGAAATACCAGTATCCTTCCCGGCTGAGTAAAGGGTTTAGAAGCAGACACATTTTCAGATTAGTTAGCATCCACTAAGCAAGCAATGAGGGTGGAGCAAAGGAAAGGTACAGCTGACTTAATTTTAGGAGAAATTATTAAGTGCAAAGAGTCTAGGGGATCTTCTCCAAGGAAATGAGATTGCTGCCAAGCAATTATGCCATGTGTATATGATAAAAGAGGTAGGTATGGACCAGGAGGACAGGTTGATATGGAGTGGCCAGAAATAGGGTAATGTGGTGACACAGTGGGAAAAAAAAAAAGGGCTAGTTAAATCCTACTTAATTTACATAGCTGACTGATACACCTGAACTGAAAAGAGTTCTCCTCGGGAGGTGTCTGGCTTTTTTCCTTCACCTTGTGAAGGAGCCTATAGAGGGATAGCAGTCACAGAGATTAAGTTAGGACCACATCCATCTTATCTTCATGAAGTAGCATTTGAGGGATGCAACTGTATTAAACAGATGGAAATGTTTTGGGGTGCACTGTATTCAGTATCTAATTTTCTTATGGAAAATATGAATTTCCCACAGAAGAATAGCAGGGCAGCTATTTATCAGTTGTTGTCCCAAAGAAAAAGAATAGTCTTCCAATATGTTCCAAGAGGTAAGCAAGAGCAAGATGCGCTGTACAACAGCTATGCAATAAACTGAAGGTGTGGTGAAGAACATAGCATAAAGGAAGCTCTTGGCAGAAGAGAATCATCTTAAGCTGGGTTGCTAGGACAGGCTTAATTACCATGAATTACCTCTAGGATATTACACCCTGAGAAGGCAACAAGACAGAAGGACAAAAGAAGCAAGAGAGAAACTAAGCTGAAGAGAATTTGATTCCCATGAAATATTGAATGAGGATAACTCCTGCAGCCTGGCCTACCACCCTCACATAGCTGGGCTGACTCAGGAGGAAGAGACGACTAATTTTGATTATCATACTGAGGAAAAAAAATATTTCTTCATGCTCTTTTTTGACTTAGTCAGCTGTTTGGAGAACCAGTCACACCCAGGAGATATTATTTATATCATACACTTTCAGGACAACCTTTCATTGGGAAATCTTATGCCTTGAAAAAAGGGAAGGGTAAAATAATTAAAGGACACCATTCAAAAATAAAATTATTGGAAAATGGTAATTTCAGTGTGGTTAGAAAGGATGTAGAAATAGCACTGAAGCTGTTGCTCTCAATAGCATAGAAGTACATGCCAGGATCTCAGTGAAGATCAGTTCTCACAGTACTCACTACCGGTTTGAAGAAACCTTGTGAATGTGTGCCATGTGTGACTACAATCAGAAAGTCAGATCATTTAGACAGCATTGGCATTCTTTGACAAAACTAGTTTAAGCCAAATTTCTCAATGTGAGTTTGGCTGGTGAGAAAGTTGAAGACAGGATGGGTCAGCTGAAGTTTCCAGAGTGGTATCAAGAATGAGGAGCAAGCAGGTCCAGGCCCCTCACCCTCTGCCCTGAAATATCTAGGTGACATCAGTGAACAGCTATGCCAGCTTTGAGCCAGGTGGGTACTCAGTGAAACCTGATGAAGTGACTTTCTATGCTGAAGATAGAGAACACAATTGTGAGACGGGGCTACCTTGATTTGAATCGATTTCTCATTAATGTTTGATGGTAGAGGGTACTGCCAGCTGCTGCAAAAAACTATTGTAATGGCAAACAAGTGTTCTCCTCAGGTCTCTAATATTCACAGCCAATCACATATGACATGTGTGTCTACTATTACTTTGGATAAACTGAAATGTGTTTTTTTCTCTTCACTGGATGAAATGATCAAGATACAGATAACTTCTAAATTGATCTTGACCTTTCACTACAGATGAAAACAAGGGAGAAGACAATTGCCTATTTATCTCCTGTGCTCTTATGAACAAGTGCACATAAGCGTTTGTTGACTTGTCTCCTAATCCAGAGACCTGTATGCAGCTGCAAAGATGGAGCAAGCTTAGCTAATCTTCTGTTTGTTTAATGAGCAGTTTACCTGGTAGAGAAGCTGCCCTCAAGGTAATAGGGACCCATGTTTGTGTTTGGCAGCAATGCCACAAGGACCTCTGCTGAGGTACAGGGAACTGTGTTACTCGTTGTTGGTGGCTGTTGTTGAAAACGTTAAGGGAATGCCCGTAGACTTGAATGAAGAATAACAGTAAGGATGAAACTTGCTAGAAGTAAGTTTTTAGGTCAGGCATCTTCCTTTAACACCTCCCAGGTGGCAACATCACTAAAATCAACAGAAGGTGGTTAGAGGGATAAAAAACACGGTCAGTATTCATGTCCAACCAACCCGATTTCCAAAATGTTTATGACTATGGAAGAGAAAGATAGACAGGGAAAGCATGGGAGTTAGATACTAAGACACCAGAGGGGTTATGAGAAGTTCAAGGTTCTAGAGACACATGCTGCCTGTAAATAATGGGACTAAAGCATCACATTATACAGAAAATATCAGTCTGGAAATCTTGCAGGAAGCAGATTTCTTTTGAGGTTTTGAGTAATGCCTGGTCCTAACCCTCTGGCAGATAATAAAATATCAGTTGAAAGCCTGAGGTGCAAAGCCTGCAGTGTCTTAAGCAAGCCCCGAACTTGCTGTACTCTTCAAGTCACATTGACTCCAAAGGGACTTCAGCCTGTGCCAAAAAGTATTGGAGATGACTTTTCATAGGTGCTTCAAGAATTCATTGAGCTGGGGTGCAAAGTCATGGGGAGAGCTAGACAGGGCCAGCCCCACCGTTTATAGCTCCCAGTGAAGTGCACAATTGTTAAGAATTTATGTCACTCTTTTCCAGCTGCTGATATTAACCCTTCCATACTTGTCTGAGTAAGGCCACCATTTCTTCGGTGTTGATACTTTTCTGTTTCGCAGTTTATCTATTTATCTTTCAAGAACTTAATTTTACTAACATATTTGTAACAGTTTGCCATTTAGTACCAGATACTAACTAGTGAGAGGGACAGTCAGTTAAATTGAAAGGGAGACTTGAGTCCTTGGCCTTAAATGCTTGCGGGGGCACCTTAGATATATATAGCCATTTTTTTGGGTAATATTTCTGTCAAAAAGTCTGATTCAGACTAATTTGTTTGGGAAATTTGGTTTCAAGCTCGCATTCTTCTTCCAGGGTTTCAATGGGTTGCGTCACAAAAGACACATTTCATTATGTAATTTTGCACTCAGATATAGGTGGAAACTGATGTGCAATGCTGAGTGAACTGAAATGCTTCTGTGTTGCATCTCCAACACACGACACTGTTCTGGGAAAGAGAGAACTGGCAAGAAAGCAACGGTATCGTAAAAGAAAGATTTCAGTACTACAGCTCTTAATTGGGAACAAAGTAATGCTGACATAAGATGTACAAATATTTTCCATTTTGAATCAGATGCCTTGGCCAAGTCTGGAAAGATCTGAATTCTTTTTCTCTTTATATTTAAAAACGAAAAAATATGCTGTTATCAGGACTCGTCATAAAAATAGACGCATTGTATTTAATGTGTCAGCACTTACTTCTTTTACAGCTCTGCAGTATTCTGAATATATTTTTTCTGACTTGTTAACTAAGTTTCCAGTGCAAATGAAACTTACAACTCAAGAACTTGATATTCAAGGTTGCTAAAATTTTGCAATTTTCTGGTATATGAATGCACCATCTGTTCTTCTTAATAAGTAGCTATTTTTAAGCTATATTTTATATGGTTTCTCTTTGACGAAGGGCCTAGAAAACAGCTTAGTAAACTCTGACACACCAGACAGAAATAACTTTAAAAGAATTTTGATGAATGTTTCCCTCCAAATACAGGAGTATTCCGTCACACTGGGTTATTAATAATGTATGTTGTTTAGCAGATACTCACATATTTACAAGGTACATAACTTATTTTCAACGGTTTATTTAACAGAGCTGGTGCTTGATTTTCAAACAAAATACTTTTTATTAGGTACTGGATTCTTTGGGAAATAAAAAAGACGCCCCTGAGTTTGGTTTTCAAAACATTTCTGGATTTATTTGATGAAATGGAAGAAACAGACCTTTTTCTTTCAGGAATTTTGCCTATGTCATTTGTTTCCTCTATATTATTTTGCTACTATTTTCCTGCTTTTTCAGTAATGAAATGGTTAAATGTGGGGAAAGGGAAAGGAAAGAGGAATAACAGTTGAGAACAGAGAAGGGAGAAAAGTTTCAGTCCCGGTTTGTTGTTAAAAATAGGCCAGTATGTTACAATGATCTTCTCCCTTGTTGCAATTACTGGTGTAGCAGCAGTAAGCTTTTAGAGAACTGACAGGAAAAAGTCACTTTATTGCTGCTGCGCCCCAACGACTTCACTCCTATTTTACGTCGTCTTGATAATTTTGCTTAGGTAGACCAGAGACACCTGGGAAGTTTGATTTGGAATAGCTATGCAAAATTCAACTTTCTGAAGATCTGAGTTTTCTGAGAAAATGAGACAAACTAAGGGTTCAGTCTCCTCCCTTTTCTCAGGTGGCTGCATCTCTCTCGTGTGGTCTTTGGGAGCGTACCGTCGCGCCCTTAGCGAAGTCTTCATTCTGTGCCTTGCCCATCTGCTTGGGATAGAGGCAGTAAAGGCAGGAAAGCTGGATTCCACCTCGAGAAATGCTCTTGCCCACGAGCCCTCAAGGATGCCCACGACTGGCAGGGACTGCAGGCAGCCCACCACAGCAGCAATGGGACCTGCTGAGGTCACTCTTCAGGGACATCAGAGGACTGGGAGGTGAGCAGAGGAATACAGCAACAGAGGTGAGAGAACTGGAGAAGTGAGGCAGGGATGTAATGTATCCATCTGCAGACTGAGCTGCAGCGCCGATGGGAACCGGAGACGAGATACTTAGGAAAATTACGGCATGGAGCATCTATCACTCTTTCTCCAGCTTGCCTGAAATATGTCATTTCCTACTCAGCCTCCCATTTCACAGCTGTGACTTTTTCATCATGTTCTTTTCAAAAGAAAACAGGTCTGGCCCCTAAAGAAGACTTACCACAGTCCAACCCCTAGTGTCCCCTTCTAGCTAGTCTCTCTCTCTTCCAGCTGTCCATCTCTTGGTTTTAATGAACTGAAGCCATAACAAAGTCCGGACAACACAAGGGCAATTCAGTACTGGATTTCTTTCAACAGTGCTAATTCCTCTGGCCTTTACAGGGGCATTGAACCAGAAACACACCTCAAATGGGTAGAGGGTAAAACAACCCAAACAAACAAGTAGGGGAAACAAACTGAAGGTTAAAGAAAAGATAACTTGTGCCTGTTCTTGGGAAAGCAGTGTTTTCTTCCAGCTCAATTCACCCCATGGCCAGGCAGGTCAGGACTGTTGGTACTGGGAAGCTCACCTATGAAAACAAATATTCCCCTGTTGGATAAAGTGCGACACTGTTGATATTCAATGCCTTTTCAGGTTTTAAAGCTCTCCAGAACAAGTGAATATCAGCCAGGCTAATTAGCGTGTGTGAGTCTTTTGTCCTGATTGTGTGTTGTGTACCAACGTACATGTAAGAAAGCAGGACCTCCAGGAGGGTGCAAGAGCATGCAAGAGAGGGAGAGAGGAGGAGATGAGTGTGTGAATGCACAACAGACAAATGAGCATGTGTATATGAGAGACAAAGAGAGACCAAGGAGCCTTTTCTCATCCTCAAAGATGTATTTGAAGATTTATTCTTTCTAAAGAATGACCACAATGACACATGATAAAGAAATATGGATAACGAGACATTTCATTTATATAACTCATTCCAGTGAGGTATATAAATCATGTTGCCTGTGCACGACTTAGTCTGGAAATGATGAAGAGAGATAACAGATAAGAGCACAAAGCAGCAGCTTCTGCAAAGTGATACACAGGGCTGTAGATTTCCTTCCCAGTTGGAAGTCAGGCATGCTAAGAGATGCTGCATGTGCAGCAGGAGCTGCTCTCTCACCTGGAGGAAAAATGCCACCAAACACAGGATGGGTTGAGATTTAGCAGCAGCAGCGCACTGTCTCTGTGTGCAGCAGCTCCTGGCTCCCCCCAAATCCAAAACTGAGCAGAAGCATGGAGCTAAAAGCTGCCATCTCTCATAGGCACTGGTTGCAAAATACAGTGACTCACAGCTGATTGCTGGCCCTGCTGTGCGTTGTTCAAAATCAGGCCACCCTTTGGCACTCCTTTGGAAGGTTGCCTGCTACTGCAGGGCATTAGCTTTAGGCTACCCATAATTTTTGGACAAAAAGTGACTCAGTGTTAAAAGATGCCTCTAAAATCTGTGGGAAATAAAGTGTGAGTTATTGTCCTTGACTGAGATCATAATCCCATTCTACATAGTCTGACAAAGAGCTATTGGGTTAACAATTAAATTCTCAGTTCAGCTTGGACCTGACTTAGCACCATGTAAGAAAATTATTTCTAATGCCACTGTTGGATTTCCATTGTACTCTTTCTTGCTAAAAGAGGACTCTCCTGGGTATACAGGCACAGATTATTGTATGCAAATCAGCAGTTTTTTGGAAAACACCACAACTCTTCACTAGTGATAAAAATCTATGAGCTCGCCTACGGACTTTTTAGGTGAGTCACCAAGTCTAGGGAGCTTGAGATCCAGTTTGCAGACAAAAATGGAGGAAAAAAACCCCAAATCAGTTTATTATAGTGCAAGCTGAACAAGGACTCTAGGTTCACAGGCAGGAGGATTCACTCGTACTGCTTACCATACTTCCGAAAGGCATGCATAACCAAGGAAAAAAACCCCTCTAAAAATAGGAAGGAAGCTCTTATTGCAGAATTAAATATACTACTTAGATGCACCTGAAACTGATACAAAAAAAGAGTCAAACTGAGTGTGGAGAATGGCTGAGGCAAAACAGCATCCATGTAGTTACTCAGCAAAACAAACCGAGTCGTTAGTTAAAATGGCTTTGTTTCTAGCAGTGAGTGTTTTTACACTGATAAAAACCTTAAGAAAAGTGCATATGTTGGAACTGTGACCCCTGTGACATTCCAGTTTTACACACTGCGTGCTGGCATACGCCTGCTCGAGCAGAGTGAAAAATAAAGCTTGCCATATCCATCCCCGGGTTTCTACACAGCTGGCTGAGATGTACGATACCACAAAATTGTAAGGGCGATAGCAAGGGAGACTCAGACCTGTTTCTCTTCACTGTTTCCCGCAAGATATGTTTGATGGCCACGTCCCAGATGGGTTTGGACTGAAACACCAGGGCTGGTTGAAGGCTCAGCTGTTTCCTTGCCTCTTGCTGTCTGAAGTGAGGCTGACGACACTACCTGGCCGTGCCAATCAGTTGAGCTGCGAGGAGCCTGCTTACCAGAAGGACAGATATGAGATGTGCCTGGAAGACAACTCCTAACAACTTCCTCCTGTCAGAAGCCTCAAACCTGAAAATCTTCTTGCTAGGGGAAGTGAGGAGGAGTAGCTTTTGGGTTTCTTTCTGTTCCTATGCAGCAGTGACCTGATTCTCCATAGCATAATACATTGTTGAAATGCTGCCCTTAATTGGAAGCCAGCGCTGTCGAGAAGACGTGCAGAGCATGTACCTAACCACAAACACGTGCATAAATACATTTGTGTTTATTTATGCATGTATGTGTGTGCATGTGTAGGAACTGTTTGCTTTGGACCTGACAATCAATTAACTGAAGGAAAAAGTTCTATGTCTCCGAATGTTACTTGTAACTATCCTTTATACTGCACCTGAATCAGGGTTCAGGCACTTTCCCAGCTGTACCATGAACCTGGGGTCTGCTGTTTGCCAAGGATTCAACCATCTCGCTGGCTTGCATGCAGTAACAGTGGGGATTCACTCAGGGACACTGAAATAAACTGACTTCAGACTTGTTTAACTTCTGCAACCAAACAATATCACAGCCCCAGGTATTTATTAGGAAAGAATGTAGTTGCTCCCCCTCTTGAAGGCCCTGTTCCTCAGTCTGTGTGGATTCAGTCCCTGGTAGAATTCATGGTAAAATCAATGGATGCTTTCCTGGAACAAGAAATGTGGTAACAAAAGAAAGGGACCTATGCTTAATTACCCAATTATTTCTGCTCTGTAGAAAACCTGGCTAAGCATATACCTGGCCCACACTATAAGAGGTCACTTGTGCCCTGTACCACAAACATAGTAAGAATGTGTATACCTTCCTGTATCCAAACTGGGTTTATCCTAGCAGAAAATAAGTACACGAAAAAAGAGGCAGAGAAGAAATAGAAAATTGAAACAAGGTGCTAACTGGGAAAACAGAGGTTTCTATAGTTTACACCCTTCTGAGGCCTCCTGGCTGCCTTCTTAACTTGTTACATTTTTTCCCCTGAATTGTTGCTATTTCAGCATGAAAGCTCAGCCTGGGCCCTATTAACAGCACTGAGCAATTTTGGCTCTGCTGAAACTTCAAATTCTTCATGAGAAGAACTCTGTTCATTTGCAGAAATGACAAAATGTCATTCCTGATCAAGGATACAAGTTTCAACAAACGTTGGTGGGAGTGTTATCCTGTGTGAATGGAAAATATAAGAGCCTTGCACACCTTGCGTTCTTTGTTGGCATTCTGCTCTCCTGTGCTGTTGCTGAGAAATCTGTCAGCTGTCAGTACGGAGCTTGGGTACCTTGTGAGTCTCACCTGCGTGCTTTAAAACAACTGCTGTCTGTGGTCTTCTGCAAGAAAGCAGCACATCCATTGAGGTTTTTGCTACTTTGCAGGAAATTGAGACTTTTCACCAGCTAACAGTCCCTCCCAAGAAATGTGGATAGTTTTTACATACAATCGGGGACCTAGTCAAAGCCTTCTAGTTCTTTGTTTCACCTCCAGAGTATCCTTTATCCTGTCCTTAATTATACCAATTAGCAAAACCCTCTCCTGCTATGTTTCCATAGTTAGTTTGACCCTTCCTCCAACACCTCCTTTCTCCCCCATGGTAAGTAAGACTCACAGAACAGAAATTTCTTCCACTTCCTTTGGGGATTCCCCCATTTCAGCAAGATCCCCAGAAAACTGCTTTCTCAGCTGATGTTGCAAAAAGAGCCTCACGATACCAAAAGAGAGATGGGATTTTTCTTCCGTGTCTCTGGTTTTAATGCAGGAAGTCACAGTCACCTGACTGAGACATCACTTTGTATGATCGTCTTTTAGCTAATTTCTCCCTTACAGTAATTTAAAAAAAAAAATAATCATCATTCAACACACAAGATTTGCCTTCCACAAGATTTGGAAATCTGGGAAATATTTGTGACTGTCATGTATGACTTCAGTAAAATGCCTCAAGGAAAGCTAAGCAAAGTTATTATGCTGGGGCTTGCACAGGTAAAGAGCCAGCTTTCTCTCTGTGGGAGGTCTGAAATGTGTTGACTCAAAGGCTGTGATGCAACAGCCTTGAGGAGGAGCAGAAAGGACCTCCCGGCTCTCACCCACATCAAGTTCTGTTTGGAGAGCTGAATCCAGAAAGGCACATAGGTACCTTCTGAGCAATGGGGAAAAAACCTTATTAGCTGGGACAGCCTGAATTTGAGTGTGAGCCTTTTGGCATACAGCCATCATAATAACTGTCTGGTTTTCTGGCTTTTTCTGTGCTGCTTCCAAAATAGCACAGGATATGTGTATGTACAGGGCTGACTGCCTATCATTACAATTGGTGGCTTCTTCTGAACAGGAGGCGATAGCTAATCTGCTGCAGTAAAGTCTGCTTAGCAGAGTAAAGTGAAGCACTTACTAGGGGAAACTTGGTATATACAGGTAAAACCTGGTTACTTGAGTTGGTATTTGGCTTAAACCCCAAGACGACCAGAGGGCACCCCTGCATACCACTGCAGTTCTGTTGGCTTCACACACAGAGTATCCTCAAGGCAAGTAATGAGATACCAGCAATAGCAAGAAGGGGTCAGAATCCATTCTGGGTTGTATTTTACCAGGAAGATGGCTATAGAAACAGAACAGAAACTTGTCTCGTGCAGTTAGGTCATCCACTCTTATGGTCAGCAGCAAATATTAAGGGAAAGAGTGTAGAACCAGGCAAACATACAGCTATCTGCCCCCTACGGTGGCATGCTTCTACCTTCAATCAATCCAGTTTATGATTAAAAAGGAGGATGCATCTTCCAATACTTTGTTTTTTGTCAACTACTTTATGTTTTTGGCTGACACAAAGTCTGGAGTGCCGAGGAGCTCTAGAGCTTGGTTATGCATGTTGTGAGAAAAAAAAATACTTTCTTTTGTTTGTTTGTTCTAAAACTTCTGCTTGGTAAATTGATGTAATATGCAATAGCATGTCAGATACAAGCTCATCAAGGAGTCTCTTATGGTGATTTAAACATCATAGACTATTTTTCCGGGTTCTACCCACAGATCTGCAATGTAGTTCCCGATGTTTTTTTGCAATCCATAGAGCGCATGGCAGATGTTAGAAATCAATTTGTAAGTGGGCACACATGCACCAGTGTGTACTGCAGACTCACAGGTGAAAGAATAATCAAACCCCATTGTATAGTAAACACGGTGTAAGACAGAGATGAAAACAGCGTGCTCATTTGTCCAGTATCAATCCTCGCATGAATCCTTACTCCAAACTGTTGCTTTGGAACCTGGTTATGATGGGATGACTTTTACTTCCTGGGAATGGCAGACAATAGGGCAGAGCTCACACCTGGGAGAGTCTGGAAAGGAAAGCAAAGGAAGCTGGCTGAGGTGAGTGCTCTGCTCTGAAAAAGTATTATTCCTTGTCCTTAAACATCACTACCCCCAAACACATGGATAGATAGCTTGTAAAATGCAAGATAGATACCTAGATAATCATAATTGGTACAAATATTGTCAGCTACTGAGACATCACTATTAATTGTTATGCACTAACAATTTAGAAGACAGAAGGTAGGGAGTTTAATGAAAGCCTAGCACAGCAGAAAATATCCACAGCAGACTGAGGAAACCCTGGTGCACAAGCACAGAGACAATTTTATCATTAAAACCAATGGCTGGTTATGACTTAGAAGATGTCTGTCCTCGCTTTACTAAATGCCAGTACGCTGTGCACCAAGGCTAGGAAAAGAGGGATGACAGCTAATTTGCGTGTTCTGATCTTGCCAGATATCATTCTGTGTGCCTAGATGTGTATCTTGTTATTTGTGAGGCTCATCTCCCCAGTGAGAGGGAGTACTCATCTTCATTAGATGCCATTTCCAGGGCCCATGAAGACAAGGCATGCACTCAGTAGTCCTCTCACTGGTATTACCAGGATCTCTTGTAGCAGAGCTCATCAAGAGTTTTGTGCTGGAGGATAGAGAGCGCTGCTTTGAGACTGTGTGCTCTCAGGCTAAGTTGCTCCTCACTACAAATGAGGAGTGGTGCCGACAGGACTGGTTTCCTGGCTGCTGAAATGCAGAACTTTGCGAGTTTGCATAGGGAGAGAAGACCAGCCAGGTCCCTGTCATCACAAACAAGCCAAGTAGTAAATGTTTAATCTCAACAGGGCCCTAGAGCATCACCTCCACATGCCACTGACTGTTAGAGGCTTCAAAATAGTTTCCTAATACCCTCTGACAAATTAAGACCTATGGTAAAGATTAAGAGCCAGTACAAATCATGTAGTATGTAAAGGGAGAAGAAGAGACCCATGGGGAACCCATGTCCAGAAACAACGATGCAGTAGGAGAATTGTTACTTAGAAGTCTGAAATAGACCTAGGAAGCAGGTTGTGTCTCACGCATTACAGAAGAAAGCAATATTCCTCCAAGGGTCTTTCTTCGCCCCAAATCAAGTGATTGGCCTAACCTGGACATCACGAACAAGATACTTCACAGGATTTAATTCTGCTCGGACCTGCAATACATGCTGCTGTATCAGCATTGTACCTAGGACCTCAACAGTTTCACGTGTTTTCCTAGTACTTATTTTCAGCACTTCTTTAGCACCCAGCTGACAGCGTTTATGACCTGAGAGTAGTGGAGACACAGCACATCTGGAAGGGCTCAGACTGCCTGGGCTTTAGGCAAGTGAACAATTCAGCCCTTGCAAAGTCACTTCTGTTGGCTTTGCATAGTCCTAAGGAGCTAATCCAGAGTTAATCTGAACAACGTGCTAGGTCTCTGTTTCCAGTGCTGGAATATCAAAGCAGGGCAGTATTCAGTGTCCAGTAATGGTCCAGTGCATCCGCAAGTGGATGTTATTACAGGTGGACATCCCTCTTTGAAACCTTAGCTATTTGCCAGGTCTTTATAGTTTCTCTCACACTCTTGGAGGTGGCTTACAAATCAGGTCCATCAAAAGCAAAAACCCCGCACAGATTCATGACTTATCTGCATGGCAGCATTATACACCCCCTGTCTGACCACCTCGCTTCCTGATTGCAATGTCAACATACACCTCAGTGCTTGGAGCATGGGGCAAGGGACTTGCCCATGGATCTTGCATTTGGTGGTCATGGCTAAATTTTCTTCAGTGGGTGACAAATAGTGATTATGAGGCCATGAAGGGGAAAACTCAAAGATGCTCTATAAAGGTGCCCCCACCACAGCTGTTCCTCACCAGTAGCCCAGAATGGCTTTACTCTGTTACTTCCCAGCTACCAACAGGGCTATTCTGGACACTAAGCCTTGCCACGTGCTTATCCCTGGATGACCTTGCAGCAAGACACTGACAACTACAACAGCCTCCTCTCCACAGTCTTTCCACATTGTGAGCTGTACTTTCCCTGACTTCAGGTGTACCTACCACTGCAAGCTGTGTCTTTACACCCAGAAAAAACTAGCATTGTGTCAAGAGAAATCAGATCTCTAACTCTGCTTCATCTATTTTCAACATTTTTTTTTTAATTAAATGAGACCAAAATGGACACAGACAAAAAATCTGCTGACCTCTGGGAGGAGTTTGGCTGTGGTGCTGGATCTTCATCTCCTACTGGAGTTGCTTCACCAAGTCCAGTGTTTTCAGGAAGCTGAAGTCAAGGAAGGTCTGCTAGCTCACACCCACTGTATATCAGATTTGCACAATGACAGCTTACAAGCTGGCAGGTGGCTGACTTCATTGTAGCTGCCATTAGATCTGGAGTATTAGTATTCCAAATGATTTTATAGATTTACTTAGACAATTTCACTCCCTTGCCTTTTAAGGCATGTTTTCTTTGCTATCCATGCATAGATCCATTTGCGAACATCTTTATTTCTTAATGCAGAATCAAAGTCTAGCTTGTAATTTGAAGTAAGGCTTAATGCATCTCTCAGAGTAAAAAAATAGCAAACCAGTATTTTCTCACATAATGTCTGTGGGTGTTTTTCAAGTCACAGAATTTGCCTTCTAACTCTAGGGTACAATCAGAGTGTGGTAGTCTACTGCTTGTTACTGGTGAGGTTGTTGGCCACTGAGTCTGTCCAGTATACATAACCATTATGCACAGCTGTGCAGTGTATGGTGAATACAAGTTAATCGCAAGTGCAGCCCTCAGAAAGGCACTTGGTTCCTGTGGCTGTGGACTCTCCTGACTAAAATTTTCACTTCACACAATGATTGAATGAAAAAGGCTAAATCACCTCAACATGGTGTCTTCTGCAGTCATTTGTCTCTGGGAAAGCTGACCTCTTCTTCATCACAAGCCATTTCTAGTGCACATACCAGGAAATAGCCCAGTGGGAGACACCCCACTGTACTTTTTACGGATACTTAGCTCCAGACTTACGTCTGGACATTTCAACGGATGAGACAGGGTATCTAGGCAAAATGGACCACTATGTCATCTGTATGTTGTTGCTTATGACAGAGAAGAATCATGGGTACAGTGTACCTATACAGAGTATAAATGTTAAAGAAACAGTCCAGAGGCTGTTCTAACTTCCCTCAAAGGCATGAATTGCTACAGCTGCTGCAGAGCGTGGGGCTCACTGTAGTGAAGTACTGCTATTCTTGCTCTGTCCTGACCTGAGAGAAGGAGAGTAATCCCCACTCAGGAAAGTGAAAGCAAAACAGATGGAAAATACAGCAGAACCAAAATTTCCCATTCATTTACCTTGAGTGGAACCAGTGTGTCCTCATTAATAGTTGACATTATTTTGCATGGCAGCAAGTACAATGAAATGGACCAAGGCAAGGCAGGAGGCATTTCTCCATGATTCCAGTTTATAAGGAACCTCTCCCATGTCATCTAAAGCAGCATTCCTACAAGGCACTTATCATCTGCAGGGGCAATTGTGTGTTGGAACAAGCAAAAATGGCAATGGTCTTTCCAGGACTCCTGTGCCATCTGCCGTATTTCTCTGCTCCTGCTCTTTCTCAGCCAGCCAGGGCCGATGAGTAAGTTAACCTAGGGAATGGTATGTACTGTATGCCTAACCACAGTCCTCTGCTGCGTCAACACCTTTGACTGATATACTGTCTAGAAGGAAGAGAGATGCAGTCATAGAGTTGATACATGTCTTTGTAAGGATACTCAAAAAGAATAGAAATTTTACAGTTTTATCTACAAAA
Source organism: Limosa lapponica baueri (assembly GCA_002844005.1). NCBI lineage: Eukaryota > Metazoa > Chordata > Aves > Charadriiformes > Scolopacidae > Limosa > Limosa lapponica. The sequence continues at coordinate 302,228 of KZ506045.1, forward strand.
TGCCTGAGCTGGGAGAAAGTCACAAGTAGTACTTTTCTTTCTTGGGTGTGAAGAGAGAGAACAAGGATTCCCCTTTGTGCTGCATTCACAGTCCATCTAGATTATCCTGTATTCCCTGCCTGCTAACTTCAGCCTTGGCTACAGCACTCCCAGATCAGTGATGGGCCAGCAAAGGGCTCGAAGACAGAAGGTGGACATCACCTCCCACAGCTGGTGTTAAACCCATGCCTCATTCAGCTCCTCCTGAGTCCTTTCTGTCTACCCTTTTGAGGATACTGGGGTCCATGACTACTCCACTAGTGTTCAAGGGTAAGTAGTCAGTCATCCCCAGCCCACCACATTTAAGACCTCCTCTCCAGAGGTCTTAAAAAGCAAGCCAGTTTTAACCACGCAATGCTGCTGTGGAATCAGTCAACACAGAGGGAAACTAAGGCACAGTGGAAACCATCATGTAACGTTTCTTTTAATGGAAGGTTGTTCGCCATATGCCTACTGAAACATGCTTTAATTTGTTCCATGTTTGTCCTGGACCTGCATAAAATTCCTATAATGGTGGATTTTCAAAGTATGCTGGAACCTAGAGGCCAGAGGGAAAAGCTGACTAGCGGCAAGGTCTGAATGGGAGCTGGAAATCTTCTACAAGATGCTTGTTGTTTTTGAAGTGATCTTTAGAGTGAAAAGGACCTCTTTTTGGGTCCAGACAATTTAGAGATCTTTCACAATGCTGAGCATTTTTGAAAATGTGTCTCATGCTACTTTACAGGAGTGACCTTCCCACCTTAGCTGTAAATCAACAAGGAGGATCCTCAGACCACTGGATCCTCTGGGATGTCTCATCACAGCGCAGAGTCTGAGAGTAGGTAGTCCTTTGCTACATATTCATAGGGACAGCAAGTTATGATAAATTAAAAGTATGATTCTTTTTTTTTTACCTCAGTTGGCTGCTCTTTCACATTTTAGAGTGACCTCCTTTTAAAAAAAAACACAAAATCTGGCACATGATCAGTTGTAAATAATTCAGAACAAACCTGCATAATTACTTTGGAACCATTACTTTTAATACAAAAATAGGACCAAAAAGAGTCTAAGTGTCTGATCGTATACTTTCACAGTGACTATCTGTAACATATTTTGTATGACAAGTTTCCTCAAATGCCTTTTCCAGTGGACTTTATCCTGACCTGTCCTTTTTGATAATTTACTGGTTCATCCCAAGATCTTTCTTTCATCTTTTAATATGTATGTGAATTTCCTGGATAAAGGCAAATCACTATTAGATCATCGTCTATCTCCACATCATGAAAGTAAATTCTTTGCCAACACTAAGCCAAAGGTCAATTTTTTAAGCTAATAGTATAAAACCCACATAATGTAACATTCGGATAGAAAGTTTAGGAAGTCTCTTTTGCAACTTAATTTAAATCCCCTGTACACCAAAACGTCTGAATAAAGCCCACAAAAGATTAAAGACACTGGAGGACCTGATTTTCTAACCCATTGCATTTTCTATCCCCGTGCAAATCCACACAAATCTTTACCTCTTTGAAGTCGCTAGCAAATCTCTTGGTCTTTTCAATAGGACTTACAACTTCACTTCTGGTAATTACATCAGCCTGCCACTGTGGAACATCACTCTTGGGAAATGTTAATAATATAAAGCTGGCCACTGCCAGATCCTCTTTGTACCAAAGCCATTTAATTTAAGTAGTTTTTTCTTTTCCTTGTTGAAGACACAAGGATGTTAAAGGCTTCACAGACGCACAAATTGTCTCAGAAAGGGACAGGCTGATCCTTTTAATAAGAATTTGAACCCTGACAATATGTTTCAGAGGGCAGATAGAGGCTAGGCAGTCAGCTCGCAGTGGATCTTCCCTCTCCAAGGCATGACTTTCCTCCAACTGATACTCTCTCTCTCTGCATATGCATGCCTTAATTGCTGTTCTGCAGCTGTTACCAGCTACATAGCTCACCCCGCTTCCCCCTAGGACCCATATTTGTGTCCGGTGGGTCCACAGGAGCTCATCAAACCTACCAGTCTGTGCCCTTCCCCTGCCTGGCTCAGATGCTGCCTACCTCTGCCATGCTCCTGGGGACGCTTCGCCTCCTTCTGTGCACCCTGATGGCTCAGCAATAAATGGAATACAAATATGTCTGGGTAAGAAAGTAGGTCACCTTTTATCAGCAGCCTGAGCACCCTGATAAATCTTTCCTTTGTGAACCTCTCCAAGTCAATGTGTTGCAGTGGCAGGTTATGCTGGCTGAGGAGCTAATGCCTGTCCAGGGGTACTTCTCATGGCTCACTGCTCTGTGCCCACAAAAGGAAAGGCCATCTTCTCATGGCAGCCTGAAGGACAAGGAAAGGGAAACAGAAGATAAAAAATGAGCTGCAAGGAAGGGAAACACATTGTTGAGTCCCCTTGTTTTGCTGATTAAGCTTCCAGACAAAATATTCCATTAATGGAAGCATTGTGCTTTGGGTTTTGTTTGCCTGTTTTGTTATACTTCTCCACTAATTTAGATACAGGCACAAATGCACAAAGGAAAATCAAGAGAAATTAAACAAAATGTTTGACTAAAATTCTGGGGTTTCTGGTGGATCTTGAGAAAGTTCGATTGCAAAAACTGAACTCTGGGACATCTGTATCACTGAACTGTTGTCTGAGGTGGAATTCACTGTAATCCCATTGCTGAAAATTGCCCAAAGGCTGTCTTCTTCAGTAACAATGTGCCTTCCTATTTTAAATGGCACGTTTTTATGGGCTGGCAGGTTGCTAAAGCAAAAAGCTGCTTGTGTGTTGCAGGCTGCTGTTACTATCGCTGTTGCCATTTCTTTTCTCTACGGGGGAACTGTTGACAGAGCAGATGATAAGTCAAAGCCCAGATGATGATCTGGGTGTTGACAGATAAGATCAACAAGTTTGTTGTCTCAACCCAGGCGCTGTTTATCCAGTACAATGGGGGGCTAATTTCACTGGCACTGGCTCTATGCTAATACCCTGCCATAAAGGAGTTATTACAATTCCACCTGAAAGCTGGTGCTGCTTCTCCCTTTCCCCTCTCTCTCCCACCATTCCTCCCCCTCCCCACCAGGTAAATGTCCACTGAAATGCCAGATGCAGAGATTGCAGTCTCCATGGTTTGTTTTTACCTGTGCGGATTTGCTTGGAGTATTAAAATGATGCCAGTCTGCCTGTTGTATCGGCTGCAGAGAATCTCTTTGTGAGATTTAAGGCATATCACTCCCTAGGCATCAAGAAAAGCATACAGTGATAAACTAGTATAATTTGAGGCTGGAATTACTCGCAATTACCTATTAAATCCTCTGCTATTCCAACACGTTTGATGACTTTACAGTGGATGTAGGTTTGTGCTGCTGAAGGTAAAATCTGCCCTGTTTTCTTCTCTTTAATCACAAACACAATCTTTTGGGAACAGCAAATAATTTGCATGTCTGCGTGACAAAGAATTACTACACAGAAGAGATAATTAAAAGCATCACTTCATAGTTCTCATTTGAGTCACTTAATTAGTTTTGTTCCCAGGTGATAAATGAGAGCTTTGCCAGGAAGGAAACAGTGTTTTCTTACTCGTCAACAGAAAGCATTTGCTGAATTATGTCAAATCTCTTACTACTATCTTCTTTGACAAGTGCTTGTAATTTCTTTACGTCTTCAAAAGATATCTCCCTGAAACATCAGCATGAGATAAGGTCTATTCCTCAAGTGCCTCCCTCACACCTCTCCGTTCGTCACATCGCTCTGAGATTTATGCCCTTGGCAATAATCCCAGAAAGGTGCTCACCTTCTTAATCTCAGAATCTAAAAAATATGTCTGAAGCAACGTCCAATCCCATCAGCGGTAACAACGATCAGGAAGTAGCTGCTGGAAAGTGATGAATATGTAGAGGTGCTTTTTGTAATGACTGCAAATCATAATTAGAGCTGAATGGAAAATATAAGTAGTTTGCTAAGAAGACGAATTTGCATTTTCTTAATGAATTCCCTCTGACGGTATCTATGCTTCTTTCTAATGTTCGTGTTGCACAAACACCTGAGTGATAAGGATATTTTTTACCCACACAAGCCTAGTCTTGGTGAGCCGGACTCAGTGTTGCTCCTCATGTCCAAAGAGGCTGATGGGGAGGCGGGAAAAGCATGTGCCCCTCAGTGATCAACCCCACTGGAGAAGACTGGGCTTCCAGCCACTGCGGTGGCAAGTGCCAGCTCCAGAAAAGGTACAGCAGCGTGTTACATATAATGTAGCAGCCTTTAAGGCTCCTCGAAAGTACAGGGGACAATTGTCTGGGCGATTGCCCTACCAGACAAGATGTAGCTCTCCTGCATTAGCTCCTGTGTCCATTCTTGTGAACTTCAGGCTAAGCAGAGCAGCCTTATTTTACAGTCATAGGGGAAATATGTCTTTTGACTGTTTTAGATTCTGTGAGGCATAATTGTTTTAAACTCCTAGGATAAGAAGTAATAAATGCATGTTACAGCACAATTATCGTTAATGTTTGCTGTTTTATATATAGAATCATTTTATTGTAACTTCTGGTAAACCATTTTCCTTCCTTTTATGAAAAAAATAGAGGTTGACCCTGCCTATGCTAAAAATTAAAACGGTCAGCTGTGTTGGTTTTTTGTTAATAAACATTGCTAACTGGAAAATTAAACTTCTTTTATTTATCAGTCTGAGTCAGAACTTTAAAGCAGAAACTAGCTTTGAAGTGAGGCCCAATGTAAGAAAAAAAAAAAAAAACCACAACAAAACCTTTAATGTTTTATCTGCAGGTTTGCTGACCAAATCCATCTGCTTTATTTGACAACTGATAAAGACTGGCAGGTGCTCTAATGAGCCGGCTTTGGCTGCACTTGCAGATCATCCTTTTAAAACCTGCAGCAACGCCGTTCTCCAAATAGCTGAAAGACATGATTGACCTCAATGTCAAATGTCTCGGTGGATGTGTGCATGACCATTCTTGCGAGTATGTGTAAAACACCCTCCCGCAGCCCCCCTGACCCCTGATCCTGTTTGCCCTACACGCACGCACACCCTGCCACTGTCTTTTGGTTTTTCCTGCTTCCATTTTGGGTCCCATCTTTCCCACAACAGGAATTCATCTGTAACAGTCCACACCGGAATGAAAACTTGCAAAATGGCCCATGTCACCCCTGGGCCTGTGCTATAAGGGGAGAAAGGAGCTGGCCAGTGCCCTGGCCTCTGGGTGCTGTTCTTACTTAGGCAGCAGAGCTTTATCCTTAAAAGGAGCAAGATCTATGGGAAGAGGTAGCATAAAATCACAGATCTCCAAGAATAACTGAGGTTGGAAGGGACCTCTGAAGGTCTTCTGCTCTACTCCGTGCTCAAAGGAGGTCCAGTTTCAAGGTTAGCATCCTCAGTATCAATATCTTCTGAGATATCATGCATCTTCACCTCTCTGTTTTGCATCTACCAGCTGGGAACAGCTTTTCTCTCTCATAGCTTAAACGGACAGTATAATCAGGTTAAAATTAGAGCAATTGTTCCTAACTTGTATCTAGCTTTTCAGCTTCTATTTTTGACTTGAAGAAGGACTTCTGTACCCAGATACTTGCTTTCTTTTTCAGCTATATCAGCTAGTCTGATAAAAATATTACCTCCTTCTGCAAATCCTGCTTGTATTCTTAGACTCTCACAGCAAGAACATTATCTTCAGTGGCAGTTTTGACTCAGCAGTGACCACAGAATTTTTGTCCCTGAGATTACACGTTTTATCTCAGACAAGCTGCTGAAGCTGTTATTAGAATAAGCAGACTAATCCAAGATTCAATAATGCTATCTGAAAGCTTAAATGGTACATAAATTAAAAGGAAAACTGAAGAAAAATGGCCAGTGCAAAACCAGTGATTCTTTCTTTTGAACATATTTGAAATTAATTTGCGCCAGTTATCCAGCCCTTTTTTTGATGGGGTAATAAATTTTTACACTTTTTTTGCTGTTGTTGACAACATTTTGGTTTGTCATTCCAAGTGAGAGGGGGAAAACATTAGGACAGCAGGCTAAAAGAACAGGGTTGGGCAGAGGTGTCAGTGGTAAGATACGCTTTGCCTAAAGTTCACTTATCTTAATTATGGTGAATGATTAAAGGACGTTACTTCATTCTAATCCCTATACTGACAGTTTCCTCTTAAAAGTAGAAGCTATACAGCTGACACAGGAACAGTGCAATTAGCTTTAAATTAGTCTTCATAACCAAAAATAAAATAGGAAAACCTTGTCAGTTGTTCATTTTTACTGGGAATATTATGGGAAGCTTGGAGTGAACATTTTGCTACGTAGTCCTACTGTTCCTGACGTGACTAGGCACACACATCAAATTTTTCACTAGAGTATAATCTTGCTGTGTTGAATCAAGTCAGAAACATTAAAACACTCCAACCGTATCACCCTGAGCAATCCTTGACCCTCGCAATTACATTTTCAAATGCTTGGGGAAAGAAAAAAAATATTAGGATGAGCTGTTCAGGCTGCCCTGAAAGGAATGCAGATTCCGTCAGTGTCCATTTGCATCACTCAGTGGAAATGACCCCAGAAAATTATCTCAGAATTAATTGCTCAAGCTTCACTTATTGGATTAACCACACTTCTTCCGGGTGCCATGTTACTATTGGTTATGATTTAGACCAGTGGATCCCTTCATCATGGGCACAGTCCATCCTCCAAGGAGTTTGTAGTCTGATGACATGACAACTAAAGGACAGGAGAAAGGACCTGCTACTAGCATTTACAAATGGGGACCTGAGACACAGAGGGAGATTAATATCTCAAGGGGCAGGTTATGATGGATTGGAAAAAGCACAGGATTAAACTGGCATGTGTCAAGAAAGGAGAATATGAGAGGGCAGAAATCCCAAGCTCTAGAGCTCTGTCCTGCACCCCGCACTGGGAGTAGCTGAAGGAGCATCCCTGCTCCTGGAGAGAATCTGCTGCACTGGGTAGTTACTCCTCAGCCCCAGACCTTCCCTCAAGAGAATACCTCTTGAAATACCCCACCACAAAAGCATGAACACCTAAGGACAACAGCAGGCCTATAAAGCAGGTAACCTGCAAGTTCATGGGAGGATTGTTGAATAGGGTATTGCTGTTCGTGCCACAGTGTAACCCCCTGCTTCACAGTGATGGTTCCCTATAGCCTCTCTTCCTTCCTCTCCTTTTTGCTCTATGTCCTCCCAACTAATGCTGACAGTGAGGCTTAGACTGAAGAAACAGGAAAGGAATCTTTATTTGCCAGAATAATGCTGGAGAATTTAGTGAATTGCCTCTTGGACATTAGAGTTCACAATTTGAAATGCTGAGGGACAAGTAAGGGCAAACATGGGAATGGAATTTTTTCCCCTGGTTTCCCTTCCCAAATATTAAATTGAAGTATGCCAAATTAGTGGAAAACTGTAATGCAAGCACAATGGCAATCCTGAAGGACAAGTCAAAACAAAACCCTCTGCTTTTCCTGGAAAACTTATGTCTGAGGGCTAGCCAGATAACCTCAATAACTTCCACTAAGCCATTTGAGCAGTCACAATCAATGTCTAGAAAATTCATCAGCTGTAAAGAGAAGAGCAGTCCTATCCAGAAAAATCATTCATCTCAGGCAAATAAGCAACTAATGTGGAAATGAGTGGCTGAAATCCCTTTGCAATAGAAGTGTGATTATAAAGCTATGACTTTAAGATCTATGAATTTGGACATAGATTGTATTTGCTCAAAAAATGGTTGTGTTCTTCCCTTCAGGTTTTGACTTAAAAATCTGCTGCGGGTCCTTACTGTTTTATGGTCAAAAGGCTCCAGTAATAATTGCTTGCTGCAAGCAGGAGGCACAGGCATGCAGCACAGCCACCACCCATTTGCAGCACTTCTTTGAGCAGATGCAGTGTGGGCGGTGGGATCTCAGTGCAGATCCCACTGATGGTCCTGACCTAGGAGTAAAAAGAAGGTGTTGTCTGCAGTGGGTTGAGCACTGCACATTTCTCAACCGCACACAGGGTACCATAAAAAGGGTTACTACTAGGAGTCATATAAGGTTACTACGTCAGATATATGTGGAAACAGCAGTATGCTCATGTCCAAAGTATTCCTCTAACCAAGTACTTCCTATAGGCTTTCTGCTACAAAGGCTTACTCACACCTCTAACCCAGAGCATATGGGATGTCCTGCTGAATTCAGAGGGATGGCTCATAAGCCTCATGTGTTGATAAGGTCCTTTGGTCTCTAAGCAAAATCTTTGGAAATTATGAATGAAATAAAAGAGACAGAAGTATATGCAGGGGCAGAGTGAGGAGGTAGATCCTTCTGTAGATCTCAAAGGAGCTTGTAACCATCTCTTTTGGAATACATGTAAAACCTGAAGGTGCAAGGATGATATATTCCAAACTCAGATTGCAGATGAGACCTGAAATACACCCAGATTTCCCTTATACACCTCATATTCTAGTCTACCAAATGTGCAACACCTGGAGGGGTGTGTATCAATACTTCAGACATTTGGGATTCTTGCCAAACCTGTTCCAAATAGAACTTAACCTCTATAATTTCCACATATTTACTAGAAGTACTGAGATCATTTTAACCTGAAGTCTTTGGTTTAGGTCTGCTTTTCTCCTGTATCTGGTCCTTTGCAATCCGGAGAGAGAGCAGCTGTAGCCCTGCAGCCTCTTGTAGCTTCCTGGTTTGGTTCTGGACAATATAGCTCATCATAGAGAAGCAATGCTAGAGCATGAAATGCAATACAGGAGAAGCCCTCACAAAATCACTTTTCTAATATTGGCTTGGCTTTGTTGTTTGTTTGTTTGTTTGTTGATTTTTTTTTAAATAAAAAATTTTGGTGTTGACAAGTATGTTTCATCAGAGAACCGTGAGCTCATCATGTAAAATGGACCCCTTAAATCAGTGGAGATTGATATGGGTACTTAGTGTGAGCAATATATATTAATTTTAGGAAGCTCAGTTGCTAGAGGTAGCAGAGCTCATCAGATGCTGCACAGAAAGCTGCACAGGTCTGGGTGGCAAAGCCAGCAAGTTTAGCCACAAGGTTTGTGGATTCCTCAGACAAAGCCATCAGATCCTGCAGACTTCCCAAACACAGCATCTACAAGAGAAAAGGAGCCTGCATTTTCTAGGAGACAGACTCACAGCTAATTGACAGCTCTGGATTTCCTTGTTTTCCACCTCTCCTCCCTGCTTAAATTTTCCTTTAAAAATGAAGAAAGCTGAAAATCAGGAAAAATGAATCCTTGTGGTCCATGACTAGGCTTAAAACCTAAGAGCTGCATATAACAATGAGGGATTTCTCTTCTGTTCTGGTGCAGATCAGCTGGGGAATCCTTTAACAAGCCTGTTCGCAGTGAGCCACTGCCCTTTGGCCCTGTTATGGCATCCTATTGTCCTACATCTTCTGGTCATTACTTTGTCCAAATAGAAGTAGTACTGTACCTTCCCACACACAGACCTCAGATCCTCTTCCTCTCTCTTAGAGCGGCTAATTTTGAAAAGAAAACATGCAACTACTCAGGCAAACTCAGAATGAGGAGGGAGGGAAAAATTAGGGGTAGATTTGCTATAGTGGTACAGCAAGCAGGCTCTGGGATTATCCTCAGACAGGAGACTGACAAATTCAATTATGTGACGGACATAAGCCTGCCACTGAGGTCACGCACAGAGGTTAATGAAATAAATGACAAGGGAGAGACTTTGCTGGTAGACGTCTGTGGGTGAAGCACCTAGTACCAGCCCTCTCCTGAAGCTGCAGCTCAGGGCATCACCAGGTCCCTTGCACAAGGCATGGTGGTGATCCCCAGAATCTGCTTTGGTTTGTCCCCCCGCTGGACCCTGGGATGGGGAGAGAGCCAACAACCCCTGGTGCTCAGCACAAGTCTCTTCCTCCAAGCCACTCCATTAATGAAAACCAAGAGCAAAATACCTACACGTATAACAGGGCATTTTGATTTGCTTTGGCACTAGTGGTAGCAGTGCACAAGATTTTTCTTAGCACCATGTATGCGTGGTCTCTATGACCCATCCTGTCCCATGTGCATCAGTCCTGAGAAATTTATGTGGTAGTGGGAGGATCAGGGGAAGCAGCCTAACTTTTCCAACCTGAGTCTATCCACAGGCAAGGTTCACAGAGCTTGGGGTCCCACACCCTAACTGTCCAATAAACCAGCCTAGAAGATCCTATCACAGACTTTGACTGAGGTTTATTTCGTAGCTGGGCACTTTTATCCTGAGAGGTAAAATGGTCTTAAAGGAAATAAAAAATGACTAAGAATAGACTTTGACAGGAAGAGATGCCCAGACCTTTATGCAAAAGCTGCAGCTCTATTTTTTTCTTTTTTAAAAGTACCTTCAAGTCAGAACAACAAAGTTGTTGCACACACTGATTCAGACTTTAAATGCTCTCCTGGTGATGACTGCATTGCCACAACTGACCCTAATAAATAAAGGGTCTTTGTTTAATGTGGCCCTCAATAAATACTGTACTGTGCCCTTAAACGACAGAGCTGTGTTAGCAGCCCCTTGTTTTTCATCTAAAGACAGCAGTGTACTAAACCTCACATCTGTTAAGTTGGTGAGATACTGTTCTATTTTATATAAAACCTGTGTTTTAGGAGAATTAGGTTCAACAATCCAGCTGCAGTTCACGAGCAAGAAAAACATATATTATGTAAACCTTTAGCAGAACAAATAGGCAAACTAAATAAACGTACTTCTCTTTAATTGAGTAAGCAAACTGCAGAAAGAAGGTAGCACTGATAATAGGGTAAAGGTAGCAGAAGGAAAGGTGTCCGCTAAATAATACCTTGTCAACCAAGGCAGGAGACCTGTGAGTGACTGTAATGGAGTTACAAGAATTGGGTGTACATGTTTGCACACATATATGGGGGAGTAATATGAAAGGTGGTGCAGTCCATTTACTTTGATGTCTACTGGAACCCCGAGTAAAAAGCAAAACAAACGAGAGATGCAAATCTGAATTTCTATACTCCAAAGTAACCTGTTACTATAGGATTTGAGCCTCCTGTGGTGTAATTCTGGCTGTAATTACATAGGAACAGCATTTGTGGTAGCGTCAGGACAAATATTACCTGCATTAGGTCTTGAACAAACATGAATCGAGAAGTGTAGGTGTTCTCCAACTTAACATGTCCACATAACACCAGTTAATTGATTTTATTGGGTGCTACGGGTACCCAACAATTTGGAAAAATTGTGTTTTGAATGCCCTCTAGTGGCTTTTGCAGCTGCAGGCTTCCTTCCTCGGAAGCCCTCCGTGGTCCCAGAGGTCTGTGGAGCAGAGCTGCAAAGGCAGAGAGGGTTGGCAAGAAGCGGTGCCAAGCGAGCCATCTCGCTGAAGGTATGGAGAGGGTCTTGGGCTCCATTTTGTTTAAAGAAGCTATGGCTCACCTATAATGATTTTTAATAATTCATTTAATGCTTTTAGTCATTAACTTTTTTGGAATGTGATTTGTCATAGAGGAGCGTACACTCTCCAGTTGTATGCTCCTCCTGGAGAGAGGAGGGGAGAGAGGGGGAAATACTACGGGCTGCGTTTGAATACGTCCAGCCGTGGTATTTACTCCTACACCCCCTTATGTCATTTGCCCCACGGCAATTCTCTTTGGATTTCTTACCGCTCCAATTTAAAGCTTATGCCAGCAAATTAGCATTTTTGGGACAAGAAACATTCTCAGTGAAAATTGCTGCTCTCTCAGACCTGGCCTGGCTTTGTGCTAG
>KZ506045.1:318609-329986 GCA_002844005.1 Limosa lapponica baueri
TTCACTCTTATTAGATTAACGTTAGTTTTTTTCTTTTCTGTCCCTATCACTTATGTGTTTGACTAAAACATATTGCCAAACAAAGCTGTTTCACTTAACTGTAGCTTAAAAAAAATAAATAAATCCCCCCAGCATTCCATCAGACAGTTAATCTCAAAGTTGTTTTCTAGAATCTATCTCACTGCTTATCATGGTGAGATTTTGATTCCCTTGTTAAAATCTAGTTTGCTAGTAACTGCAATCTGTCTAACTTTTACAACTTCTTGTTCAGATATGCTTTATTTCAGTGTTTATTTTAATTGCAGTCTGAGGTTACCTGACAATTGTTGCTTGACTTGTCCTGGCACCTACACAAAGGCCCCACCTAGGGCTGAGGTATGAGAGAAAATAAAGTATAACCTGATTCCATTGCAATGGGCTCATGTGAAAATGGGATCATTGCGCTTTGCAAGCTTTGCCAAAACACGAGCTACATGAAGGGGAAAGTCAGGTCTCTTGCTCTTTTTCAGAACACAGTAGGGAAAAAGACTTGACAGGGAGAGCATTATACTATATTGCAAGGTCTGTTTCCTTTATCACCCAGAGAAACCTGTATTCTCATTTTTGGGTACCTAAAGTAATTTCAGAATGAAGAATAAACTAATAAATTAGCTTGACTTCACATAGTGTTTGGACTGCAAGTGTAGTCTGTGACAAACAGGCAACGTAGACGCTCCATTTTGCAAGGTGTTTTTGCTTTACTTCTAGTGAACACCAGTTTTCCCTTGTCCAGGTTCGATACTTGTTGATGTTACTGGCTGTCCACAAACTGAGTTAATCTCGGAGTAACCCACTGTCCTACAACACTGCCTTTGTTTCTTGGACCCTCAGGAGAGGATTCCCTTCTTTCTCAGAAAATCCAAAATCCCTCTGCACTCATGTACCAAATCATGATAAAGAAAAAGTAGGTATACTGTACTGAAAATGCTAGGCACTACAAATAGTATTTTCCCTCTTTAATGCAGCTTGTGTTGTTATTTGTTCCTTAGTCTCTTGCCCTTAAAACATCCCTTGGTTGCATTTTCAAGCTTTGTGCCTCACTGTGAGGGCAAGACATTCAATTATTTGTTTGGAAGTGCAATTAGCACTTTGAAAATAACACCTGACTCCAAGTTTTTGTGAAAAAGAAGTCCACGAGCATTGTGGAACTTCATAGGATCATTATAGCTGGTGAGACTGGATATTTGTAACGCAGTCAAAATATCTCCAAGTGCAATATGGGCCCTTCAAATCTACCCACTGCTTACCTGTGGGCAGCTTTCATGCTTTCTGCATTGTGTACTGGGTAGAAGAAAGAGAAAGTTTAGGAAACATTATTGCTTCACGCAATATCTTAATACACATCTACCACCCACTGTGCATATCTAATGCACTATCTACCACCTAGTAGAGCCTGATATTGCACCATAACAAAATTTAACAGCAGTTTGAAAGAAAAATAACTTCTCATCTCATGGAGTAGACCTGAGTCTCCCCTCTCTCTCTGTCAGGCAGATCCACTGAAGTCCTACTTGCCCTGCCAGGTCTGAGGTGTTTACTTTTTTTTTTATTTACATTTGTGATTACTGGACTGATCCATTCTGATATGCATGCTTTGCACCATCTCTGGAAAGCTAAGGCTTTGTTTTGCCTGAGTTGCATGCATTCCCTAGACCTCAACTGATTTCAGCAGAATAGCATCTGTGTGGCTGAAAAGATGCTGTATACAACTGGCAAAACCAAAATTAGGCCATGCAAACTAACCTTTGTGCTGTTAGGTTTACTGTTTGTGCTTACAGTTGCCCTTATAAACCATAGGTGTCAGTTGTTCCAAAATTAAGCATAATACTTTGCTCCAGGTAGCAACTTGACGTAAAAGGCTTGGCAGGTGATTAGTTAATAATACTACTTAATCTGTTTTAGTAACTTAAATACTGTCAGCAGCTGAAAAAGTGCCTATTGCAAAGTAGCTGCTCTAAGGATGCTTAATCTTTTTGTAAAGTGCTTTTGAGATCTGCTGATGAAAGTTAGGTAGTATTATTATTGTTGCTGTGTCATAAAATCTGGGCGTACACTACAAAATATTTTCTATGAGTACTCATTTGAATTTAGATTTTAAACAGACTGTTCTAGCCAACTTGTATTTCTTTCAAGCTTGCTTTCACAAATTTTGCTGGCTGGTAAGCTTACAGGATATATATTTTAAGCCTGAATTCTGCAAGCATTTGCTTTGGAAGTCTGATAGTTGAGATGACTGTTTAACCACCAGAAAACAACAATGCCAAGTGAAGTGTGACCGAGCAGAGGAAGATTGGTCTTTATACAGTGATGTAGTAGCTAACAAACAAGGATGAATAAACCCTGCTTGTTGAGCTTTCCAGTCAGAAACAAACCCAAGTATCTTTCCAGAGTTAAAGCTGGGTAAGCTCTGCTTGCCAATATCTGTTAGATTGCCCCACCGACGGGTTGTGCCTGTTGTCCTTCCTGGAGGAGAGCTCATATGATAACCATCAGGTTGCCATCATGCTTTCTGCTTTGCATGACCGGGAAAGGGGATCCTTTTATGTTCAGCGAAGCATTTCAAGTCCTGCACATGCCAATAGGGTAAGACATCATAATTTGTCACATATTGCAAGTCTTCTGCTCTTCAGGCAACAAAGTCTGTGTGAAGAAACCACAAGGGCTCAGGCAGATCCAAATAGCTGTGTTTACTGAATACACACAAATGTAGGAGGCTAGAAACCTGCACTGATGAGCTGGTTGGTTTCTGGCACCTTCAGCAACAGAGCTGTGAAGGGCCCGACTAGCCATGTGAAGGCAGAGTACATGAGTAACAATGTTATGTATGGGTGTACGGGTTTAGTGGTGTTTTTGAAACCTGTAACAGTAGGACACCAACATAATTTAGTCCCATTTTGAAGCTCCCTTGTGTTTCCAGAATGATACAGATCAGCCACCTCATGTGCACCCAAAGGATCTGACTTCTAGTTTTCACTAGAAATGCTTGCTCTTGTCCAATAATACAGGTCTGCCACAAAAGACCCTGACGGTGCCATCTTGGATGAACTGTCTCCCTTCCCCTTGTCATTTTATTCTGACCTGAACAGCTCTAAATGGTCAAGGACACTGTGGGTAAAATAGAAGGACACTGTGTTGGATATGGGTGGCTGTGTGTGGGTACCACATGGCTCATGGCTGGATCCAGGAATGGGTCTTTCTATGGTTGTTGAGACAGGGCCACACTGACGGGCGAGGCTTGAGCTGTGCTTTTGGTGATATTCTTAAGGTATGAACAACTGACTGATGTCAGTGTGCCACAGCTGTAGCAGAACACCTATATTGTCCCAGGTGCCCTACATTACTGTGCTACCTGGCAAGGCACTGCAGGTTAAGGAAGCTGCATGTGATGTGATTGGGAGCAACAATCAAACCTCAGCAGAATAATCACCTCAGTGGTGCTGCAGGTACAAGGTCACTTTCTCATCACTTCATGTTGTCCTGTGGCTTCAAGTCAGGACCTGAAGATGATCTAGGGGTTTATGATGAATGTGTGAGGACAGCACAGAAAATCACAGGGTGCAAAACTGAGTCTGTGTATGTCTGTGACTGTTAGGTATGCCTGTGTTGACTGCTAACTTTGCTGGGGGGATGCACTTGTTGACAGGACTCAGCCCCTTCTCTGTAGAAAGCAGCCCAGCAAAGTGGCTAACGCTTGCCCAGGTGGGGACAAGCTGACTTTGGGCTTACCAGCTGCCCACAGAAAGGAGCCCAGCAGTCCTGTGCAGTCTGGCTGAAGGATAGTGTGCGGAAGAGGCTGGGGTTGCACGGAGCAACGCTTCCCCGGGGAAGGCTCTGGTTACCCACCATGACGTGTCTCTAATGATGGCTGGAGGGTGGAAGCGTCCGTAGCCTGTACCCCACCCTGAGAATTCCCCGTGCCTCCCGGGCTCTTTGCTTGCTTTCCGCACAGGCTTTTGCAGCCTCCTGGTAATGAAAAGTCAAGGTCTATCAAGTCTAAATGAGACCAACAAAGCAAATAGGATGCCTCAGTGCTTACTCTCTCCTCCGCGGCTCTTCTGGGCTGTGGTTGACTGTGTGAAAGAGCCTTGCTCCATTCCAGGGCATGAAACGCTGTTTATGTGAGGGGAGGAAAAAAATGTGCTAGCAAAGGATTAAAGATTTAATAGTCATAAAGGAGAAGATGCTCTGTAATAAAGCATCAACACCAATTGACTGGTTTCTGCTGTTTTGATAATCGCCAGGTGTTCTGCAGTAGCATGCTCTGCACCTGCCTGTCTTGTTTCAGTGGCACCGAGGTGCTCTCCTCCGCACTGAGCTGTCTCTTGCCTTGCAAACCTCCCCCGAGAAGGGTGGGAGCAGTTCATGTTTGGTATGTTGTCATGGAACCAGAAACCCCTTTGGGCGGATAGTTGTCATATTTTCCTGTTTGGACAAATGCGGGAGTGCTTCTCGGCAGCTTTGGCCAGGGAGCTGGCTCCATGGTGGGGAAATCTGTGTGGGGCTCCCCCTGCCCACGCTGCACACCCAGGTGCCAGGGGCTCAGCAGACCGGGAGCTGGGCCAGCTCCCTGAAGACGGTGTGCACCCGCCATTCCTTGGCTGGGTCTAATCTCTCCTGCAGGAAGCGGTGGTGCTCCCCTGGAGCTCAGCGTGCCTGGGAATGGGGGTGCAGGCTTTGGTTTGTGGGTCTCCTCAGCAGTTGAGGGGTGGCAGCTGGTGTAGTGTCTTGCCACTCATGTGACTGGCTGGGCATTAGGAGTGACCGTGGTTCAAGTCCAGGAGTGTGTTTGTTCTCTGAATGTCCCTCGTGTTCAGAAAATTAGTCTTTTAACACAAGTTAACCTTCTTTCTGGCACTGACTTCTGTCTACCAGACCCTAAGCACTTTTGACACTTTTTGTAGGGTTTTAACCCTTCTGTCTCTGATTCTGTTAAATGTCGCACCAGCTCTGTTTGCTCCAAAGTGCTGCTCAGTGCTGGGACACGGATAAGAAAGAATGAGGAAAACAGCCGATACGGAGTCTGGATTTGGTTGTTTGTATAGCTGTAATAGTCCTGTCTTCTGGCAAATTTCATCACCCGATTTGTCTTTCCTCATGCCTAATCTTCTCCTGCTCCAAGCCTCATGCTTTCCCCAAGCACACTACACCCTTTCTATTTCAGTACACTGACACCAGCAAGTACTCTACTACCCAAGGCTGGAGGAAGAAGCTGTCATTCCTAATAGACTTGAAGTCACTGTTCCTAGAAGCTGAGGGTGAGGTCAGACAGCAGAGCCAGGCCAACATCATGCCTTGCTGCTGGTGCAGAGGCTGTCTCCCCATCCCTCCCCCTCCCAGCCATGCCGTGTCACTCCTTCCTCGCCCCAGCTCTGGTGCGTGTCTGTTCGCACAGACTGATTCCGTCCCCTAGACTGGCTGTGGGTTGGTTTTGGTTTTTTGTTGTGTGTTGTCCCCTTCTCCTCTCCTCCCCCCCCTTACTGGGTTTGTTTCCTGCTGAATTACTGGCTTGTATTGGTTTATCGGCCCATCAGCCGCACACCAGTGCCAGCAGGAGAGCAGGGAGGGGAGGTGGGCTGGGGTGGGTCCCCACTCCTGCGGCGTCTGCGAGCCTCCGTACCAGCCCAGCCCTGCCATCCCACCACACCCTCAGACAGAAAAGTGAAGGACACTTCGGCTATTCCCAAGATAGATGTCTAGATAGATAATAACAATAGACAATAAGAGCTGTGTACTGCACACAAGCATTTTTGGCAGATAACAGCAATTCGGATATCGGTGTCTGAAGAGCAGTGCTAGGTCTAGCTGTAACTGCAAACCCACTGACACAAAGGCACGCATATCTGAGCGCTTTTTCCCCCCCTCCTTTACTTTCTGTTGCCCTTTATTTTGATAAATAGGATGCAATTAATTCAGACAAGTGTCTGTTATCGTAAAGGTGGCTACTTAGTAACTGCTGGTAATAGCACTTCAGAAGTATGCTACTGAAGGATTGGCACATCTGTTGGAATTACTACTCCTCCCGTCATTACATTTCAAAAATACATGTGTCTATATTAAAAATTGGTTTTGCAATCAGGTTAATCTGCTGTGTTCTTGAGTCTTGGCCCTAAATTCAGGAAGATGCACATGTTCTCAGAGATGTATTTTTAAGGAATAGCTTTCCTATTAAAAATTCAGCCTATCCTTTTGCTCTTTTGCTGACTTGCTGAACTGGACCAGATCTAGACTGTCAAAGGTGCAGGTCCAAGCAAGCTTCAACTATACTTCTGTAAGTGGGATTATACAGCAGTAAATGGAATTATGGTTACTAGAGAACCTAAATCCACCTAGGTTTTTAGAAAAAGTAAAATTTCCAGAGAAGTGGCTGTTTGCTACAAAGTTATGTGAACTGCGGTGACTGAGAGTCCATCAAAATTGGAGCCTCTCTAATACTTGTTTTGGCAAATTGAAGGCTGGCTATACTTTCTTGCTCAATCCTTGGTTCAGGAAGCATTTAAACAAATGTGTAATCCTATTTCTATTCAGCAGGGCATTTAATTTTAGTAGTGCCAAAGGAAAAAAGGCTTTACTCGATGGTTGGTCTTGATGTGGCTGAGAACTGGAGGGCATTATGATTTGCAGTTTGAAATCTTTTCTGTAATGAACTGCTTTCATGCTTCATTCTAGTGGGCACAAGACCAAATTTGATTCTCATTTAATCTTAATAGTTAAAGCTAAGTTCCTAAAACCTAAGCATCTGTAGGGTGAACCCTACACAATTTTCACAGATGGTCAAGTTTTCACAGGTGCTGAGTGTCTCTGCTCCTGGCAGAATTGAGTGGCACAGGCACCCTACAGAAGAACAAAAAGGGCTTTATAGCCTATTCCTGGCAATCAGCTGCCAGCTTGTAGAGGCAGTTGACCGCCTCTCTTGCAGTGTTTCCAGTGGGTTATGGGACAATAAAATAAAGCTTGTTACTAAAGGGCTAAAGTCATGGTCTGATCTTTTTGAGAGCCCGCCTGAATTGTCCATAATCTTCTGTTTATGATCTATTGCTAAAGTCCATTTATTTATAACCATGACAAATAACCCTCATGTACATTCCTCCAGTGATTTATTGTGCAATTGTTTTGCATTCCTGAAATGTAAAACAAACCATCAAAGTAAGACATGATGCAAGATATTAATTTTTAAGAAACAAACGGAGGAGAATGATTCCTTGAAATGGACAATGTAAAATGTAAACCAGCTGCTCATACACTATGATAAGATTTAAACTAAAGTTACAGTTCTGATGAGCTCTCCATGAGAAGTGCAAGCTGTTTTATTGTAGAATAGATAATGATTATGCCACTTCATCACAATGTCACTTAGCTCTCTGATAATTTGTCCTCCTGCCTAAAAGACTGGACTGTTGCTGGGCAGTTGTGATCTAGAGCCTGTGTCCCTTGTTGACCTGCAGTTGCAGAAAGTAGTTTATGCAACCTGATTCAGTTTCCATTATGGAAAAAGAAGGCTGGATTTAGCATTCAGTGTGTGATGTCAATGGTCACGTTTATGTCTAATCTCCATTTGTCCATCTTCCACTCTTCTAACGGTATGGGCACCAGGAGGCTGAGCTGAAATTAGGATACCATAGGAAAGGTATGGAGGTTGTACTTCTCTCTCCCAAGGTCTTGGGAGACACATAAGGCTGGGCCTGCCCAAAGAGTGCCTGCTGTGCAAGGAAAGGTGGTGTTTTCTTTATTGACTTTGCTCATCTTGTCTGTCCCAAACTAATGAGGCAAGAAAAAGCCTTCAAGTTGCTTAGGGCTTTTGTGTATAAATGAGCACATTGTGCTCACCCAGACAACAATGGGCACCCAGTGCACTGCACAGAGGGATTCATCTAAGACAAGGTTGGAAACTTCTTCACAAGTATTACTGTTGAGGACCCTTGAATTAGCATGACTCCCTCAGCCAGACCTATGTTATTTGACCAATATGTCATATGGACATATATCAAGTAATAAATGGACTGTATTGTTATGTGGTCTCCTGGGTAATCCAGGTCCTGACCATCAGGATAAGCAGAGCAAGCATGTGATGCTGATTGTGTTATTGTTGATTGTACCATTGGTTTATTCAGCTCCATCCCAATCCCGCCACCAAGCTGCAGCAGAGCATGGGCACACTGGGAAGCCTGCTGGGGTTGTTGGGATCTGGCTGTGAGCTCCTCGGTTTATGACCACTCACAGTTGGCCCTGAATGAAGCTTTCCTTGCTCTGTCGTGTGCATTCTCTGTGGAGTTCACCCTGCATCCTTTCCTGCAAGCAGCCCTTTTCTGAGTTCTCTTATATTTGACTGTCTTGTTTGCAGGACCTTACTTATCCTTGTAACCTATGCCCTTCCATCAGGCTGGCTGAGATTCATTGGTAGGTTCAAGAGCTACTGGAGAAGGACACACCTACATCTCAGCGAGCAAATACAGGCACACACCCATATGAAAATACACATGAACAGGCACATTATGATCACACACACCTATTTTCCTAGAATCCAGACGAAAACCCTACAGACGTTCGTTGCCCACCCTTGTTATTATGAGCAGAGTCAGTCTCTCGAGATCCAGGAAGCCTGTAGTGAAAGTGTCTCAGAGCTAAACAAATTAAATGGCTGGCTAATGTTAACGTAATCAAGCTTCATCTCAGCAAGAGCTGAAACAATGTACAGAGCTCTAACATTACTGGAAATTTGTGAAATGAGCATGCTGTTTCTTGGTTGTTTTGTTCTGTTTAATACCAATTGTTTAGAAAAGAAAACTTTTCTGAAAAAGGAAATCAAGAGCATTTCTCCATCCCTACTGTTGCTGCAATAACAGGAAGCAAAATTCACATATACGGAGCTTGGCAGATAAGAGCTGAATGGTAGTTTGTTTTTTATAGCTGGTGGCAAGTGATCCAAAAGAAAATCAAAGTGCTTGCCCTTCTAATTCACAGTGAACTGAGCCCTGAGTCCCCTGGGACACGTGCAGGCACCAGGATGGAGCTCCCCAGGGATGAGAGCTGCAGGAGACCTCTCTTTTGAACTGACAAAGTGGCTCCAAGCTGACCAGTTCATGGTCACAGGCTGGCAGCTGTAGCACCACCTGCATAGGGTGGCCCAGCCACTTACAGTAGGGAAGGCAAGGGTGGCTCTGAGCAGCTGTGCCTTACCTAGGGGTTTCTCCAACTTCTGGTCTGTTGCTTTTCTGATAAAATGTCACAGAGAAAGGAAATTTTCATCTGGCTTGGCTGCATGAAAAGCTGTAATCCAGGTAGCCTGTCTGCTCATTGCCTTGGCAGGGAGGTCAGCTGGTTTTCCTCTTCCCTCATGAGGCAAAACTCAGCAGCATCTCAAACTCTGCAGTTGGCACCACACGGGTTGCCTTGCAAAGCACCTTGGCTGAGAGATGAAGGCCTTTGCAGCAGCAGTGCAGAGAGTAGCTGAGGTGACTGCTAGAGTTTGAGGCTTTGGGACACATGTAGCAGCTGCATGGTTCTTCTAATGCTATTAGCAGCAAAGTAATTAGTAGGCTTGACCACTTGCCTGTCTTTTCTGGGGGGTGAGAGTGAGCTCTCCCTATTTGGAGACTCCCATTTCCCAGGAGGTTTCAGGCTGTCTGCAGAATTGGAACAAAGGTGCTCTATTTGTGTATTCCAGATAATATGTATCACATTTGGATGAGAAAAATGAGGGTTTGAGATGCTAGAGTCACATTTCTACAGTACACCCAGAATTGTGCTCCGCAACTCTCCCTGTCAGGAGCTATACAATACTTGGCAGATTCCCTTTAGGCTCTGATGTCTTGTCACTTCTCTTACATTTTTCATCTTATGTAATGTCTTGTTCCACATTCAGGTTTGCAGATCCTGGAGTAATATCAGTGGATTTCATTTAATCCCTCCTTTTCACCTCCCCCAAGAGCTAATCCAGCTTTCTGACAGCACCTTATTGTCGGCTAAAGCTGGCACCACTAAAGCATAAACTTTGAGTCGGGGCTTGCTTGCCAGCTCGTACAGTTTGGTGTACGTGTATGATACGATGTCAGTAAAAGAAATGCAAGATTACATCTTCAGCAGTAAAAAACAAAGTATTTTGAACAACTGAAATGCATGTTGATTGTGTCTTCTCTCAAGCGTGGGCCCAAGATTCAAGCACTTATTTCTGGGGTTGTAATAGCAGAGAGAGCCTTGAACAAGGCCTCTGCAAATAAGGGCCTGTAGGAACTCGGGATTCCTGCCCCAAAGAATTTACTATTTAACAAATAATGTACTTCTATAATGTATGTGTCTCACCCAAAGGCTCAATCATACAAGGTGTTTTAAGGGCTGAAATTAAGCTTGATGGGGTAGCCTTATTAAACCACTTGCCTGTTGTTGCCTTTAGGCTGGGCTGCATTGCAGACATGTTTGCTGGCTTAAGTACTTTGAACCAGTTTGCCTGTCTTGACACAGCAGAAAAAAAACTACTGGGTTTTTTGGGGGGTGGTGGAATACTTTGAATAGCATCAGCAGAGCTGGGATTCCTATCCATATGAATTGCACCATTGCTTAAGATGCAGAGATAAAAAACTTGTCTCTCTATATATATATGGGTTGGCAGCTGCCTGCCACTTTGTTCTGTTCACTTGTCCCTCATGCCCCCAGTTTCCTCCACAGTATCCTCTATCTGATGTGTTTCCTACCTCAGAATGCATGTTTTACCTACCCTTCATTTACAAGCATGGGATAAATATTTTTTTCCTCATGAACTGTAGAAAAAGCTCCATTTAAATGTAACAATAAAGCAATGAACAGCTTTATTACTGATTTTTACCTTGGCCACTTGTGAAATGATGGTTCTGCTTGATACCTGGGTCATTTGAATTTTGATCAGGTGGGGTTTAACTCAAAGCTACTCATTGCTGTGACGCATGGCTGAGTGATTTTCACCACATCTTATCAGGGAAATACCTACAGCCCAGCCATTTAATTGCTGTTACTTTTGTAATTTAACTGGGAAATGTGTCATCTTTAAATCTGTTGGAAGCTTCTGAGCTGGCAGTATTGTTTGTGGAAGGCAACCACTGTAAATGTTTAGTATCTCCAGTATTTGTGTTTATGGCTTGTATATGGATGGCAAAGTATAAGCATAAATGGCTGTATCAAACTGGAGCACAATGTTATGTATCCTGGATGTTTTCTGAAAGCATATGGGTTTGCAGAGATTTTCACGCAGTCAAGTCTAGACATCCACTGTGAGAAAATAAGAAAAGTAGGAAATAAGCCCAAATCCTCATCATGGGCCTCACCACATAACTTCAGATCAATACCTCTATACTAGTGAATTGTTCTAGAG
>KZ506045.1:330914-341322 GCA_002844005.1 Limosa lapponica baueri
GTTATCAAAAGCACAATGATGCTTGAAAAACACCATGAGAATGACAACAACTTTCTGCCACATCAGTGAAAGTATGGTTCTCCTGAGCCACAGAATATAACAATCTGGAGTAAATCATTCCCTCCCTTCTCAGACAAGCACTTCTCACTGCCAAAAAGACAACTGTACTGCAGGCAGGGGGAAAAAAATTACTCTGTGAAACTCTGAATAGCACTTTGTCTCCAGATACCAACTTTAAACTGCCTTATTAAAGAAGAGTCCTACTAACATCTTTTTCATTAATAGCCATTAATCTTGTGGCCCTACTGTTAGTGCCAAAACAAACAAATAAGTGCATTTTTTTTTTCCATTCCCAAGCTGAGAGTGTTGTTACAGGAGCAGTGTAGCAGCTATGCACAAGGTCCCAAAGGTGCAGGA
The DNA here is from genome assembly GCA_002844005.1 of Limosa lapponica baueri. NCBI lineage: Eukaryota > Metazoa > Chordata > Aves > Charadriiformes > Scolopacidae > Limosa > Limosa lapponica. The sequence continues at coordinate 331,332 of KZ506045.1, forward strand.
ATGAACAGAATTGCCCTGTGATCTTGGGACTGTAATTGGCATGTCAGTGGGAAGAGGAAGGGGAAAGTGTTTGAATTCTCTTCCCAGACTCTAAAATGCTGCAAAACAATGTTAATTCTCCATTATACTAATGTGATAGGAACATGGAAAAGGCTCAGCTTGTGAAAAGTAGTATAGAGATGTGGCCCAGACCCTGATAAAGTGCTAGTATGTGTTTGCCAAGGAGTAGTGCAGTCCAGATTTTTGTCTGTCCCCCGTGCATCTGTAGCTCCTGTTAATCTGTTAAATTGAATAATTTTATGAGGATTTTTTAGCATTTATCCTTGAAATACCCCTTAAGATAAGAGAGTGTTTTGCAGTCAAGTGGAAAAACACAAAGTCTACAGGATTCATATGGAGCAGGGACCTGACCCGGTACCTTCTTCAGCTATTGTCTCACCCACTGAATTGTCCCCTCTTCTTTCTCTGCTTCTTCCTTTGGGTCAGCTTTTCTTTCCCTGTAGATGTGGGAATTGGGAGCTAGCAACACTTCAGCAAGCGTTGGGGAGAAAGCAATGTCCTTAAAGCTGTAAAGTGGGTCTGTGAACAATTGATATCCAGCGTGTGCCTGGTTCCTCCATACATACACCCCTGACACAGCCTGGGACACATCCCACAGCAGAACAAGTAGCCAGACCATTAACTACGGGAATGTCAGTGAAGGATTGGGAATAACTCCTTGAACTCCCCCTGTCCCCCAAGAAGCTACTATAATTCATACCCATTTTAATATCCACAAGCTCATTTTTCACTTGCTAGTAAAATTGTTCTTAGGTTCATTGAAGTGCCAGAAAGGAGCAAAACATTTGGTGAAAAATTGTAAAATCTGAGGTACTGTAGTAAAAAAAGCAAAATCTCTTCACTGACATAATTCAGTGCTGCGTGTTGTGAGCTGCAGTGTGTGTGTTTCTTGCTCCCAGACTTTCTTATGCCTCCTGTGAAGTACCGCAGCACAGCACTTCAGTAGGAGTCATATGGCATCCTAGGGTGTGAAGGACAACTAGGGAAAGAAACTTGAGGCACCTGAATTAAAATGACAGTATGGATTTAAAATCATAGCACTTAATTATCAAGTTCCCTTTTTTCTGGATGAGAGAAGAAAGGGATGAAATATTTTGCTTTTCAGTCAAAGGTCCTCTGGCAATCTTCAGGTGTACAGGTTTTCAGTGAAAAAAAAATTTGCTATGGATGACCTTTATGGGGAAAAAAACCCCTATATTTTTTTACCAAAATTTCTTCCCCTCCCCCCCGCATCAGATAATGTTTGTGATCACTTTTAGCTGAAAGGGAACTTCCCATTCCAAATACTCCAACTCAAAGGCAAGTTGATATCAATGTGAGGTTTTGTTTATTCAGAGATGTCAGGATCAGGCTTTAAGTCTGTAGAAACAAGAGGCCCTATTACTCTTTTACTTGTAGATGTGCAACTGATGGGTGTTCAGCCTCCAGGAGTGTAGATGACTGAGATAAGGTTTCAGATAAACATCCAAATGTTTAGATCTTTATCTAACCCAAAGCTCTGAACCTTTAAAGGATTACCCACCTCCAGGGATAATCCTGTAGTGATTTCAACACCTGTACTGAGTCAAAGTGAGTTCAGAGTCTTCTGGCCACAAGAAATGGTTCAAGCTCACCCTATCATTTGTTTTGGATGGCTAAAACGGTCCATGACAGATCTGAACACGATTAGCTGGACACTCTGATTTTTAAATGACTCCATCACAGGATAACACCAAATAGTCATCAATAGGATCACTTATTACCAAGGAAAAACAACCTGTGACACTATGCTTCTGTGGCCTACTGAGAAAATACGCCCTGGATGTTTTTACAGTGAATCAGAATCTCTAAATACCTCACAGTTTTATAGCTATTTAAATGAGCTGCTTTTCTGTCAGTGTTTTGCTATGGAAGCAGACTTTGCTGCCCTCTCTTGCAGCTATCATGAAAATGTGTTCATCCTGGCACACGGCAAAGCTTCGATGTAGATTAGCAGGACTGAGCCTGAAAATTGTTGTCCCTAAATGCAGAGCAAGGTATCTCAAGAGCAGCCATTTCAATCTGTTACCATAAGTGTATTGGACATACTTAGAGGGAACCTTTTTGGTTGCGTTCCAGCACCTGCCCAGTGCAGAGCCTACGGCATGCCAGGATGCGTCTTCCTCTCCTTCCCAGGGAGCAGCTTGTCCAGGTGCCATAAGGAGCAATTGGACTTCAGGCTTCATCCAGGCTTTTCCTAGAGGAAGCTGTAACTCCTATCAGGGTTACTAGAATCCTGCCAGCATATCTGACAAATTATTCTGGGTTTAGTTTTGGGTTTAGATGCTATGATCACGCTTCTCAAGCAACCAGGAATTGGGAGGGAATGAAAGGAGTTATGCCTAGCACTTTATACATACCTGTGCTTGTGGACATATGCATGTATATGATGCACATCATTTCACCATGGATCTGAAAGTGCTTTACAAGTGTTAACTGATCATGCCACAAAAATCTCCTTTTCCTTATTAAAAACAATAAAAATCAATGGGTACTATTCTGACAACAAAATTATAGAGAGAACACAATCTTCCCTGAGGCCTTTTGGCAAATCCTTATCCTTATTTGGGCCGAGTCCACTATTAGCCAGAGGGCAGACAGAGGTTTTTTAATAGAAGAATTGCCCAGTAGGCTGAACCGTTAGTTTTTCGTTTGGGTTGGGTTTTTTTCTGTTTTGTTTTGTTTTTTTTTTCTTTAAATCTAAGCAATAAAAGGATGTTTTACTATTCTTAATTTAAGAAGCTTGTCTGCTGTAAACTGATGTATCTCTGCAAGCAACTACTGGCTTTGATCACTCTCCTGAAGTACTGTGGTATTTAAGGAAAAGCTGATCTTATTTTAATCACTGGTTCTTCAGCTCACCTTTGTAATTAGAAGGAAAGCTTGCCTCAACAGCACTCAGGTGGAATGCATAGGAAACATATGATTAAATGGTGATTCTAAGTTTAGCATTTCACCTCCAGAAAGCAAAACAAGTATTGGCTGGAAATTGTTTTCTGTAAAGTCAAGAGATATTTGAAAGATGAAGTTAATTAACAATGGCCTACATAATAAGCAAAGACAACAGATGAAATAATAATGAATTAAAGCCAATTGGGATCTTCCTATTGTATTCAACAGGGCTAGACTTTCAACCCTCCATTTTCACACTGGGTCTTCTCTACAGACTTCATTTTACGTTCATGATGAGGTGGAGTGAGTTGTAGATTTCTTTATCAATAAGAAAAGCAAATACAGATTGGGTTTGCTTTCCTATGTCAGCCCTATCTGATCAGCCTGAAATAGAAGCTTCTCCCTGTACTGTTGTGCATCCTACTGCTTGGTAACTTCAGACAAATGTTTTTAACAGTTCTGGTGATTAAGTTCTCCTTAATGTGTTGTAAAGCCCTGGAAGTGGAGGAGGATGTTTTCCTGGAGAGAACAGACTTGTTTTTCCTTTTAAATACAACTATTCTCTAGTAACTATGTTGATCTGGCTACTGGCAAGCAGACCTCTGCAAATGTATGTGTTAGGAATGTTTGGAATTAGGAAAAATTAAGATATGTTGCACTATGAGGTCAACATCTAACATATGAAGATGATGGTCTGGGGAGTATTTTTGTCCACATTACTGTTACTATCACAAGATACCTACTGTTTGCATCTCCAATTCATTGGTTATTCCCCCACCATCCCAAGAAAGATTTATCCCTGGTAGGAATTTAGCAAAAGTACGGGGAGGAGTTACTGCATGAACAGGCAAGGCTGTTTTCATTATGTTGTGTACTAGGAAATTAAAATGAAACTAGGGGTTCCTGGGAGTTCCTTCAGCTTCTTCAGCCAACTTTCCAAACCTTGGTGATATTCTCACCAACCTGTTTCACCCTAGAATTTCATGCCAAGTGAAACCCAATGTGTAGCATCTGAAGAGTGCAAATGCACAGACAACTTGATATAAAGCCATTCTCAGCTCAATTTTCTGAAATTATGTTGACCTCAGATTACTTGTGTTTGTAACAGTAGCTCAAAGAATCAGCAGAAAAAAGGCCACTTCTTAAAGTGGATTCTAGAATCGATACTACAAAATATGACACACAGAGTCAGAGTGAGCTTTCTGGAATCTGAATTAAAGTCTGAAATATTTTCTTTCCCTACCAATAGGAATAAAACATGCGGTCTCATTTCTTATCTGTAGAAAATCATAGTTGGACTATGATAATGGTCCCCAATGGCAAAACACCAGTAGGAAATAAAATACTAGATTTTTTCCAACTTTTTTCAAAACTAGTTCAGATTGGAAAGCGTTATTAACAGCAAATCCCATTAACAACTATTTTAGGCATTTGATAGATCACTTAAAATCTCTAGAGAGATCCAGAGAAACTGTTAAAAGTTTCTTTAACTCAGAAGTTCTGGACTAGATGTAGAAGCTACTTGATTTGAGAGGAGAGTTCAAGTATATAGGAGACAGAGTTTAAATGGGGACATCTAGTCTAGTGTGTATTAAGTTCAACTTTGCAAAATGTTTCTCCTGTTTGTCTGTTTGATTTCAGACTTTGATGTTGGTGTGACAATTTCTTTTAAAGACAAGAACCTTGATAAAGGTCTATTCAATTCCATTTGTTTCAATTTGCAAAAGAGCTAAGCGTGGATCAAAAGGCTCCAGGAGTGCCTGACTCCTAGCAAAAGGCAGTCAGCCTTTCCTGAGCACAGTAAGCATGAGGTTACAGTTTGGAAAAGTGAGGAAGAAAGAAACTGATGAGCCCACAGAAGATGCAGAAACAACTTCCCTCCTACCACTTTGCTGATTCTTCATTTAGAATCATAGAATGGTTTGGGTTGGAAGGGACCTTAAAGATCCTCTAGTTCCAACCCACCTGCCATGGGCAGGGACTAGACCAGGTTGCTCAAACCACCATCCAGCCTGGCCTTCAAAATCCATGTCTTTCCAATTTTGAGACCAGGATGTCATGAGGGACAGTGTCAAATGCTTTGCATAAGTCCAGGTAGATGATGTCTGTTGCTCTCCCCTTGTCTACCAATGCTGTACACCGTTGTAGAAGGTTACCAGATTTGTCAGCCTTGACTTACCCTTGGTGAAGCTATGTTGGCTGTCACCAGTCATGTCCTTATTTTCCATGTACCTTAGCAGAATTTCCAGGAGGATCTGCTCCATGAGCTTGCTGGGCACAGAGGTGAAAATGACCAGCCTGTAATTCCCCAGGTCTTTCTTTTTTCCCTTTTTGAAAATGGGGGTTATGTTTCCCCTTTTCCAGTCAGCGTGAACTTCACCAGACTGCTACGACTTTTCAAATATAATGGAAAGTGGCTTGGCAACTTCATCCACCAGCTCCCTCAGGACCCGTGGATGGATTTCATCGGGTCCCATGGACTTATGTACCTTCAGGTTCCTTAGATGGTCTCGAACCTGATCTTCTCCTACAGTAGGCAGTTCTTCATTTTCAAAGCCCCTGTTTTTGCCTTCTGCAACTTGGGCACTATGGTTAGAGCCCTTGGCAGTGGGGCTCTTGCTGTCTTGTGGTTAGAGCTCTTGCCTTTCACTTTGCTCAACCTGCATTGCTGTGACTCATGGAATTATGTCAGCCAGGTGCCTGTCTAAAAGGACTGGAGTTACTGGGCCTGGTCTGCAAGGTATAGTGGATATTTTACCTGAAAATGCCTTGAAATAACACAGAGAACATATATATTTCAGACTTTATAAACCAAGGCTCAGACTGCATGGTAAATCATTTTGGATGATAAAATAGCCTATTGTTGTTACATGGGTATTTGTTACCTGGTGAAACCTCTACAGCTGTTAATTGCATAAGAACGCTTATATTAAATCCACTGATTGGCAGGGACCAGCTACACCAGTCTTCCCTTTTGATTGCATTGCTGCAACATGTTCTTTGTCTCACATTAAATTGGAGGGTTTTTTGTAATAATGATTTCTCTTTCTGTTACACTCTGCCCATTTACCAGTTATGTTAGTCTATTGTTCAGAGGACTGACATAGTATTGTAGACACACCTACTCATCTTGTAGATGATAAAAAGTACTTATTTTTGCACACTAGTTAGGAAAATCTAAACTTCTCAATGCAAAATATTAAGCAAGTTGATTTGATATCTTCAGTTCCTTGGCAAGTTTCATTGAAACACTTTGACATACAGAACATCACATTTTATTTATTCATGACACCAAGCTGAGTGGTGCGGCTGATGCGCCTGAGGGAAAGAATGACATCCAGAGGGTCCTGGACAAGCTCAAGAAGTGGGCCTGTGTGAACCTCACGAGGTTCAGCAAGGCCAAGTGCAAGGTCCTGCACCTGGGTCAGGGCAACCTGGTATCAATATAGGCTGGGGGATCAATGGATTGAGAGAGGCCCTGCAGAGAAGGGCCTGGGAGTACTGGTAGATGAGAAGCTGGATGTGAGCTGACAATGTGCGCTCACAGCCCAGAAGGCCAACCATATCCTGGGCTGCATGAAAAGAATAACAGCCAGCAGGTTGAGTGAGGTGATTCTCCCCCTCTGCTTCACTCTGGTGAGAACCCCTTGGAGTACTACATCCAGCTCTGGGGCCCCCAACATAAGAATGATATGGACCTGTTGGAGCAAGTCCAGAGGAGGGCCACAAAGATGATAGGAGGGTTGGAGCACCCTCCTATGAAGACAGGCTGAGAGAGTTGGGATTGTCAACCTGGAGAAGAGAATGAGAGACCTTATTGTAGCCTTTGAACACTTAAAGGAGGTTTATAAAAAAGATGGGGACAAGCTTTGTAGCAGGGCATGTTGCGATAGAACAACGGGTAATGGTGAGAGCAGATTCAGACCAGATTATACCGAGAAGAAATTTTTTACAATCAGGGTGGCAAAACAGTGGAAGAGGTTGCCCAGAGAGGTGGTAGATGCCCCATTCCTGGAAACATTCAAGGTCAGGCTGGATGGGGCTCTGAGCTACCAGATCTAGTTGAAGATGTTCCTGCTTGTTGCAGGACTAGATGACCTTTAAGGGTCCCTTCCAACCCAAACTATTTTATGATTCAATGATAGAAGAGTAAAAGGAGTCTCAAAGAGGCCAGATCATGGCAAAAGTCTTACTACTTCATTCTCTGAAGTCAAACAGCCAAAGTAAATACAAGTGCTACTTGTTTTCAGAATGGCTGTTTACATAGCACTCACTTTGCTTACCTGTCTCCTGGGTCATTAGAGTGTAAGATAACAGCTTAAAACTGATGAATTACACATTTTTAGGGCACCTATACCAATAAGCAAATAAAATACTGAAGGGGGGGTGCAGCTGTGAGTCCCTCATACCCAACCAGTGATGCCAGTAGTCCAGCCATCTCTGCACCAGTATAACAATACTTCCTTTACAGCTTCTCATATTATGAATGGAGTCTAAAATGTGTCCGCCTGACAGGGGAAAGTAAGGGAGGAAGAGGGGGAAATAGACAGGAATGGGAGGAAAAGAAAAACAACAATGCGGTGCTTTGAAAAGGTAGGCTTGACTCCAGCTTAACTTCAAACACCCCTGTGAGCTGTGTGGTGGCTCGGCAGCTGGGAGGTTTTCCTAATTATATTGTGCATTGTGCTGGAGTGGCTTCTACTGCTGCGATACAGCCACACTGCCGAAGACTCCAGGGAATTACCTTGGTATTTAATTTGTTGTTATGAAAACAGTGAGTTTGACTGCAGCAAGAATAGTTTCTTCCCAAACAGTTACCAGAATCCTATTGTTGTTCTCCTTCTTGTTGACCTTTTTGCTCATTTTATGATTATAATAATGATTTTCCCGGTTTTGCTATCTTGAATTTGTTTGATTTATATTATGCCAGGAATTCAGAAGGGGAAAAAGCAGCCCATCTTAGGCAGAAGTTCTGCTAAATGAAGTATTTCAGAAAAGTAATTTTTTTGAATGGCATGTTGATGGGAAGAGAAAACTTTCCTTGATTTAAGCATTTTGATTGTATGTGACCATGAGAAACACAGGGCCCATTTTCAGCCCTAGTATTATGATGCTACTACACAAGCTGGTTAATTTTGTTATTTTTAAATTACATTAAAAGCAAATACTACTTCTTTTAGAGTGTAAAGGCTGTGAAAAAGTCTTATAATGATTTTTGCATCTGTAACTTTTCTGAGATCAGTGACTTCCTTGCTTAGTCTTTTTTTTTTTTTTCCTTAGCGTACTTACTGGGCTTTCTACTGTAACTAGCCCGCCCTGTGTAAAATTCTGAAATAAAGAAAAAAGCCCTCAAAAGGCAGGTCACAAGTCTGCTTTGGATAGCTACAAATGGGCTTTACTTGGGATCCTGTTTGCAGCATCTCCGTGTGAAACCTCTCACCGACCTCCCATGGAGGTAAAGGTCAAGTAGGTCTGGTTTAGGCCATGCTTTACCCACTTGTGTCGCAGGGGACAACAGCATGACAAAGTCACTTCCAGTTCTCTTTTCCTGTGTCTTCAGAGACCCAGGGTTTAATTTCTCAGAGTGCGAAGACAGTGGCAATCTTAGGAAGGCGTTGGCTTGGCTGGTGCAGAAATAGAATTATTATAAAATTATCTGGCTATGAACTATGGCACCAGGGCAGCTGCATGGGCTGCCCCTTGCCCCCTGCTAGTGGCCCCTGATGTTGGCACTAGGGAGCGTGTAACTGTGCCTCTGTCTCCGTTCAGCCTGTGTCAACCCCTTGTATTTTAACAAGTCTTGCATGATATCCAATACACAAGCAGCGAGCTAAAAGCTACTGAAAGTGTCTGTTAACTTAGACACAGATTTGTGTAAATTTATGATGCTGTTTTGAAAGCCATAGAAGAACATAAAATTATTCGTACATTTCCTACCAGAAATGCTCTTTATTGTAGATAGTTGACTATATTTGAGGTAACATTTGCATACAAAACTATGCACCACCATGATAAGATAACTTAGTCATTATGATGGTATTTGCTGTGTTTGTACAGTATGCTGATTCAGTTCCTGCACGTTACTTTTCCTTTACTACTTATGTCTGTGTTAAAAAAAAACAAAAAACAAACAACAAACCGGACAACAAAACACAGAAAAGTAGTAAATGTTTTTGAGTTTGTGTATGAAACTGTTATCTGCGCTCTGCAAAGCGTATATTTTAATTGACATGTCTTATCTGCAAGGACATACTTTTTTACAATAAGGGCAGTGTGCCATAAGCTACTTATGAAAGTCCTACTAGGAGACAATTATTTTAATTATTTTATATATATTAAGATTAGAGCACTGCGAAAAACATGCTATCCACTTCAAGAATACAAAAAAGACGTCTCCATCCTACACCCAGCTCTCCCAAGAGAGCTTGCAATCCACAATGGCAAAGCCAGCAGGGAACAACTGAAGAAGCGCTCAGGAGCTGGGAAATCACTGTGGCTTCAAGCAAACACAGACACAGTCCTGAATACATTTCATTAGGACTTAGATGAACAACGTGTAGAGCTATCCTGTCTAGTGTATGTATTTTGTTCTTAAATAACAATAATGTAAGTGAAAGAAGGCAAACATTAATTGCTGGTTTGCTACCACCTCTTCCACCAATGGTGATGTTTTGACATATTTCTGTATAAAACTATGCTTTTCTTTATAGCTTTTTTTCTTGAACTTTGCTTGTAGTAGTCATATATACTGTCCCCACAGACTCTGTAAAGATGGACTTTATGTGCCCTGTTACAGACTTTTCTCTTATTTTGTTACCAAAGGTACCAGCTGTCATTAGCCTCTTTTTTATTTTTTTCTACATGGTTATTTGCATGGATGTTTGCAGTAGTAGATTTTAGCATAAGGTAGGAAAATAGTTCAAGAAGAGCAAAGTGCCACTGCAGTTTAATGAAAAAGTCCAAGCTCTGTGTGAGTAGGCCACAAACCTACACTCCCACTCATGTGTTATTTTGCTCCATT
>KZ506045.1:360171-390453 GCA_002844005.1 Limosa lapponica baueri
AAAAAAAAATACACACTGCACAATAGCCAACAACTCAGACTTGCAGCTATTCACTTGAGAAGTGGTCTGTAATCTGGAAGAGGAAGAGCACTCCTACCACCAGCCCACTCACCATCCTGGGGTGTGCCTCCCTAGGCTGGAGGTCCTTTTCTGCACCCAAGAAAAAAAATGTTTTCTGTATTCCTCATCAAAAAGCGAGCAAAAAACAATAGGTCTCTAAGGAAAGCTTTGGTTTTAATGTACTGCCTTTTCCAAGGAAACACCCCCTCTCTTTTTTAAATCTTCCCTGCCATCTCCAATTATAGCATTCTTTTTGCATGTTCTCCAGTGTGGAAAGGATCACAGTAGATTCGCTGCTCTTGGAATTGTTAATCTTTTCCAAATGCGGGGGTGGAGGGGAGAAGTAAACAGAATTTCAAAATTATACTAAGAATATTTTGGTGTTTAGCTTCCCTATGAACGCTGTTGTGCCTTTGAATTAAATTTCTGTTAATCCTACAGTGGATTAATAATGAGTTCCAAGCAAATATCCTTACCCTTCTGAAAAACTCATGTTCTCAGGCAAAAAGAGGAAAGAGGAGGCAGAAAGATGATTTGTTGAGAAGAAGGAGTGTGAGTGTGTGAGAGAAATGGCATCATGCTCAGCTGGACTGGCCAGATAGGAGGGAAGCAGTGGCTGGAAGCGGGAGAGCAGGCTCCTGCCACCCTGCAGCTGCTGCCCTGCCTCCACGGGCAAGTGCAGAAGGGCTCTCCCTTTGGGACAAAGCCCCAGGTGTTGCCAGCAGCTTTCTTTGATGCCCTGCCCAAGCATTTTGGTTTATCAGACCAGACTAGCTATCTCAACCTCACCACTTCTTGCCCTCTCAATCTTTAGGCATAAAGAAGTGGACTCATGGTGTTGCCCCATGTCTGTGTCCGACTTTGGTCCACTTGTCTCTGTGCTCCAGGCTGCATGGATCAGGGCAAACTGAGTCCTGAGACCCATCTGCAGAGCCATGGCATGCAATCCATGCCTCTCCACTGATGGGACTAGCAAATGCCATTCACTGGCACAACTGAAATCAACCAAGAGACTGCATTTGGCATCTTGGGCATTTTCTGTCCCCCTGTAGTATGGGCAAGGAAGGTTCATCACGATGATGATTTTAATGTTATTCCTAAGGTTTTGGTGGGGCTTTCTGGGAGAAGAAGTTAGCAAGTGGTCTAAAAGACAACCTCCAACAAGCTCGCATATTGCAGTCTGGGTGCTCCAGCAGTGTATTTACTCTAGAATAAATAGTAAATATTACAGATAAGGAAATAATAACTAGTGTGCCAGAGATTTAATCATGTGCTATTGGAATTTTCACCAGTGAAACAATTAAAGGATTAGGCCGTACAAACTGAAACTGGCTGACTGAACGGTGCGTGAGAAATTTTGTTCAGAGGATAACTGCTGGGAAAACACCAATTTATGTGTCAGTAGGAAAGCTGGAAAACATAAGTATCTTTGAAATAAAAAATGAATTGCTTGACAGAAATGTGTATTTTAAGAAAACAGTAATTCATATGCTCTGCAGTTTTAAAGATTAATGATGGGACTTTCACTTTATCAGAATTAAAGCACTGCAAGCTTCACAAATAGAAATCCCGTTAATGAAGCAGCATATCTGAAAGTTCATGCAAAAGGGTAACTGCTAAAAAAAAAATATCTTGTATTTAACCATATCTGCAGTAAGCCAGGAAAACCCAAGTATCTTTTAAATTCAGTTTGAAGTTTTATAGAAAGTGAAATCAAAACCTGTATTTTTGTGTTGCTGTTAAGATGTTCTCAATGAAACTGGTAATTTTTGGTTGTATCAAGGAAAGAAAGTGAAGAGTCCCCCACTCAGGGCCATCAAATCTTGCACAGGAGCCAGCTTGGAAAAGGAACCCTCTTTACCATGAATCTTTTCCTCCCCTTTCACCAATTTTCCAGTGAAAAAGTGAGAACCCAGAAGAGGGCGTAGTCCAGTGGGGATGACTGGTGGCATCTACAGTAATCTCCAGCCAAAAAAATGAAGGACAAAAGCCCCTGATAGGTATGGGTCTGGAAGAAGCTTAGCAGCAGTGAGTATAGCTGAACTGAATGCCTCCTTGGCCCCAAACCACCATCTCCACCCTGTTTGTTGGGTTTTTCTGGAATGTCCAAGCCCAGCCAGATCCAGCTCAACCTCGTGTTCTGTTGTAGCTCCAGGTTCAAGTCCCTTTGCTGCCAACTTTGCAGCGAGGGGTCGAAGCAAGGGTTCTTGCTGGCAACATAAGCACCCCATTGCTTGACTTTCTGGGCATGGGAGCTTCTCTCAGCAATTCCCCTCTCCCCCCAAATCTTAAGACAGTGATGATGATTTCTCATCCCATTCTGCAAGCAGCCTCACAAGGGCTAAAATTCACCTCTGTAAGCAGCAACATTTCTCTGATAATAGCACAACCTGACTCACTCAGTTTCCTTTTGTTCCTCCCTGCCTTCATTTCATCCACCTGTGTTATTTCACCTTGCACTTGGTTTGGAAAGCTTTAGGCAGAGCTCCTTCCTCTGTGTATGTTTGCACACCTAGTAGAGAGTGGGAAGACCTGAATCATGACCGATACTCCTGGACAACACTCCATTACACACACACACACAAAAAAAAAAAACCCCAACAACCCAGCAACAGAAAGATCAGGATTTGTTGATACTTGAGCTGTACTCAGCAACCCCAACTTCCCCACGGAGTCACCAGCTGTGTGCTGCTGGGGTTCAGTCCCAACGTGTGGGGGAAGAGGTTACTTAGCTTTGGGAAAGTCAATTAAATCTCAGTATGTCTCAGCTCCTCAAAAATGTTTTAGTCCTCCTGTATGAACTGTTTTTCTGTTTGTGGTGATGGAGGCCACCACACACTGGCTGTCTCGGAGACAAGGCACAGTGAGGTTAAGCCCAGAGATATACTAGGAACTAAATGTAATGGTCCTCCTGCTGTAAGACAAGAGGGTTTCCAGCCATTCAAGGCTTAGGGGAATATATTGGGGTGTGTGATGTCTGTATGTATTATATATGTTTTTTAATTAATTATAAATATGTTCATATGTATACTTTGCATCCCTAATACTTTATTAATATGATTCATCTCATTGTTTTCAGTGACCTCATGTTTTTGTTGTATCTGCAGTGCATGAGGAAATAATTTAGTTCGGTAAAGAAGATTTCAAACAGAGAATCTTTTATTTCCTTAGTATTATCAGAGGAAAGCCAGGTGGTTTGAACGGAATGCAGAAGCTTGGAAACAGAATAATACTGTTTTTATTTTTTTGCAGATGTCAATGCGCATATGGGAATAGTTGCTAGCAAGAATTTTTGGAATAAATTAACACCTACTAGAAATACCTTGGGCCTCAGACCAGCAAAGCAATTAAGCATGTACTCAACTCAGAACATTGCCTATTTTGCAAGTCACTTATGTGCATAATGTTAAACAGAGGCTTAATTAGTCTGCAAGATCTTACAAAAACAGGGCTGGAAAGGACCTCAAGAGATGACCTAGAGCAACCCTGACAGCTGTTTCTCTAACAGTCCTCCAATGACAGGGTTTGCACAACCTCCTCTGGTAACTTGTTCCAACTATCCTTCGAATGAGAAAGTTTGGGGATACATTTTTGGTTTGGTTTGGTTTTGTTTTGTTTTTTTCCGGGCAGCTAGCTCAAATCTTTTTTGTGCAAAATAAACAAAGTTCTGCTTAATGCAGAGAACAACTAAGCTCTGTTCTTCGTGTAACACCCTTCTTGCATATTGCAAGACTGATAGCATCTCTCCTTCTCTCTTGTTCTCCCTCTGCTCCTGTTTCTATAAAGGAATAGAAGCTATTACAAAAATAGCTTCTCCAAGCTTTGCTTGAATAACGTGTTTTTCACATCACGTATGATCCCCATTGCTCTCTTCTGAACTCACAAGTACATTGATCTCATCTCAAGTTAGGAGCCAACCTGATGACCCACCAGTGTCACACAGAGCAAGCTGATTGCCTTGTTTCACATCCAGCCCTCCTATTGGTACACCTTGAAAAAAAGATTCATCCTCTCTTCTATATGCACACTGAGTTTCTGGTCCTCTGTAACCCCCAAAATCACTTCCTGGAGCGCTGTAACTTTTTTGCTTATTCAATCTCTCGTATTTGTGCATTAAAAAATGCCTCTTCTTTGCTGGATTTCACGCTGCAGGTTTGAAATCCGTCCCCACTTTGGATCATTCACTGGCTTTATAGCTAGTGCTGTAAGTGCCGAGCTCACTGTCAGTCCCTGCCTCTAATGAATAAGGTGAATAGAGCAGAGACTAGGGTAAATGCACAAAGGACTTCCTTAAATGTCATCCTGCCCCGACAGTGAATGATTGATAACTGATTTCCAAGTGCAGTTTTTTACTCAGTGGCACATTCAACTGAATGTGACTTCACCAAGATCGTATTTTCCTATTTTGCTTCTCAGAATATCATTTAGGAAAGAGGCATCCTGCCTCTTTCTTAATTACTGAGCTACTTACTCACTAAATTGGTCTGAAATGCCTTGTTCTTTAAAAAAACAACTGCACTGGCTGATATTTGTCAACATATTGTTCTCTTGGGATTATAACTTGGTTATTTAATTATTCATTCTATTATTTTTCCATTTATCAAAGTTAGGCAGATTAGTTTTGAATTCCCTGGCTCCTCCTTTTTCCTCTCTATAAACATAGGTCCTCTCTCTGCCATTTTCCAGCCCTCTGGGACATCCTCTTTAAACCTTGAATTCTTGCAGACAATCACTAATAGCTCAGTCTGCTTTGATTAGTTCCTTAATTACACTAGTGTGGGTTTCACCAGGCCTCATGAATTTGAAAGCTTTTATCTTATCTAAAAACTGTTCGGGCAATTCTTTTTCTATCTTGGCCTTTATACTTGTCACCTGCTAAATCAATTTCACAGTTAACTTTTTCACAAAGACTTGAACAGCCTTCTCTGCTTCAGCCATTATTTCTCCTCTTCATCCAATAAGCAACGGGTTTTTCTGTGTTGTCCAGTTGCTTCTGGACATCTGGGAAGCCTTTTACACCCCTTACTATTCCTTTTGCATCTACATGCTTGTGCTCAATACAAGTTCTGCATCAATACAAGTCTGCACTTCCACTTCCACATAAATTTCATTGACATGGCAATCTTTCACGAACTGCTGGTGCTGTCCTATTGCTCTTCAGCTATATTTCCTATTCTCCTCTGTGACTTAGACTGCTTTGTGGCTGTCCAAATATAGGTTTGCATAGCAACTTCTCTCCATTTCTTTCTTCCAGAATTTCTTCCTGCGAGACCCAACTTATCATTTCTATGATGCTGTTGAAGTTTGCTTTCCAGAATCTGGTGTTTGTGTTGTGGTTCTTACTCTTTTTATGAACATGACCATTTGGTGACCATCCTCATCCCCCTTGCTTAACATTTTCAAGCTTACATTCAATTCCTGCCTACTCAGCAGCACCAGGACTAAAGTATGCACTCTTACTCCAGACAAACACCCTTCTTTCTTGGAAACATGATTTTTTGCTACAGTATTCTAAGAACATGATGAACTCTGTCCTGCCCAATTCCATTAATTACTCATGTAAAATTTCCCCATCACCAAGCTTTTACTTGCCTTGAGATTTGCAGTAACCTCTGCCTGGTTCTCTCTCTGGGGGTGCTGCCTTTTACACCAAGGCCAGGCTCAACGCTATTGGTTTCATTATGGGATTCAGGAGTCTGTAAATTAAACCTTTTATGGAGCAATTACTCCATAAGCAAATTCAACTTCTTCTTGACCCAGGTACCTTCCAGTATTAAACAGTGTTTTGCTGGTGCTTAAGTTCCCAAATCCAGTGAAGACAAATAATTCAGGCATCTGACAATGGCCAGATGCACGATGGTTAGCCCATTATGGTTTTTGTTCGTTAAATGTGTAATTGCGTGCACTTAATTGTATGGACTTCTCTGTAAAAATGTAATGTTTGGAAGGTTTGGCAGTCCTGAATATGCCAGGTATTGTCTTTCTGTTGTCTGGAAACCTGATACCCCAGGGCTCCCCAGGGAGACATCATTAAATAAATCAGAGAGTCATTAATAATCTCATCCAGACCATGAACCAGTCGTACTGCAAAGGGTTTACCTTCAGTTGTGTTGTCAGTCTGCAGTAGCATCTTTGTCCGATGTTTTTTCTTTTCCTATCTGCAAGGAAATGGAGAGGTGACCAAGGCAGAGAGTGGTGGGGAGAGAGGTGTGATCCTCCCCGACCTCTGCACCTCCCGCAGATCTGCCGTGAGCCCAGCACCTCCGGGCTCTCGTGAACATGGGGATGCTCAGGCAGGGGCAAAGGCATTCCCAAAAGACAAACAGCGCTCCCGCTGAGGGGTGGGGGGCGTTCGCTGTGCTCCCACCATCTTTACTGGCCTAAACTGGGGTCTGACAGTACTTTTACCCAGTAGCTATTCTTACAGCACTTCTTTTTAGCATGTGTTGCTTGTTTGATCTTTAGAAGTGATGGCTGGCACCTCCGCCGTGCCCAGCCGAGGTTGCTGGCCCCGTGCAAATCCTTGGAGTCCTGGATGGCTTTATCAGGAGTCTCCCCGCTCCTGTTTAACGAGTGCCATGGTTACGAGCACCACTAGACTGATGATATTCACATGCAGGAAACAATGCAGGGAAAACAGGATTTGCACGGCTCCGGCTGCACTGCCCCAAGAATTGCAGGAAGTGATTGTACTTTATGAAACCGTCTGTGCTCTGCTAGATTGTCTATAGCTTTTAAGGTCAAGCCGTAGCACACCGCGTTTGAAATGCCCTTTGTAATAATGAGGACTGTTTATGAACCAGAGTACAGGCTGTATTGTTTACCCTGGGCTTTGGTTAAAAGGTGCTATATTTCAGCCTGTTTTGCAGGATGGCACGGGGAATCTATCATGGGCCTTTCTGGCATGGGCTTGGGCTGGGTTCAAAGGGGGAATGTCCATCATGTCATCTGAAGTATCCCCCGGCATGTAGAAAGTCACGCAGCAAGCGCGGCCGCCCTGCGAAGCCAACAAAAGAGCTTGGAGAGGGGAGGGGGGGGAAATCAGGAGGGGCCTTCCAGGATCCCAGGGCCTTGCTCCGGGCACTTCCCATGGCAGCCCCACGACGGGTACGATGGACCTGAGGAGAGGGAAAGAGCAGCGATGCAAGGGAACCGCAGCCCCTGCCAGCTGAGTGGGGAAGTTCTGGGAAGTAGCCGTAAATTGAAAGCCCCTTCTCTGCTCGTTCCCCTGCCCTTCCAATGGCAGGAGCGCTGGCTGGTGCCGACGCCGGTCTGTGCAAAGGGGCTGCGAGCAATGTGTTTCTGCAATGCGTTTCTGGATTAGAAGTGCTCGGGCACCGTTGCTCAGACTTGCTCCCCCAAAATGAAAATAGCGATTTATATTGCATTGAAGGCCGCAAACCCAAACCCTAGCTGCTAGCCCTCGTCGGGCTGAGAACGTTGCTGTTTGAATGTGGGTTGCTTGTGCAACTTGACAGTCATCCAGGAAAGCTGTGCTTGAGATGCATTAGTGCTGCTCACACCTGGAAAGCGCGGAGGACCTGCCCGTGTGATCAGTTGTACTCCTGCTGTAAGGGGCATAACAGGCTCAGGGCTTTTTGGTGTGGCCGCCTGTGACAGTGTGGACGTGTCAGAAACATCGCGGGTGGTGAGTGACTTGCAGAGGCCAGGGTGGAGTCTGGGAGCTGAGAAGCATCGTCCTCTGGATGTGGGCCTTCAGTTAGCCATCATACCAGATGGCAGGCAAGTAAATACAGGACAGCAGCCTGAGGGATGTGCCGGGACCTGTGACAACCGGCAGCATGCTGTGCCTTAAGTGCAGGTTTATTTTGATCAGTACAGGGAGGTCCCTCATGGAGGATTTTGCAGTCAAGATGCAGCTGGCTCACGGGAGAGAGGGAGAGGTGTTGGGAGAAGACGATGGGGAACACAGCTGAAATCACTCAAGCGGTCACTCGGTGCTGGTGTTTTGCCAGCAGGAGCCTGAGCTGCGGACTCCAGCAGCAACTCCCAGGTGAGGAGACATCAAACCAGCCCGTGCAGCAGCTGTGGAAAAGTCCCAGCATGTTCACGCTCTGGTTTACCTCCTCCTTCCGCGTGATCACAGTCAGGGGAAAGAACTTACCCCTTCCTGAGATTCGGTGGGGACCTGGGGTAGGTAAATTGCCTGAAACATGGCCTGAACTAAGCAATCTGCACTTGGTGCTGTTTGGTTTGCTGTTTCTTCATCACGGGTGAAGATCTCCTGGCCTCAGAACAAGGGAAATGCTTTGCTTGGGTAGGCAAAATCTCCTCCCTGACCAGAACCAAACCATGGAGAGCCAACCACGCAGCCTGGAGTACAATATTGTTTTCTAATAAATAAAACTCAAGAAGAGTTTAGGGAACACATAATTAACATTTGCAGCAGATGCTGAGGGATGAAACGCTTGCTTTTGATAGACATCTTTCCCATCCCATCCTATCGCTCCTCTGAGCACTCTCATTTGTTCATTTTATCCACCTGTTGAATCTTGACATGAATTAAAACCTTGAGTCCAGAGCAGAAACTCGGTTTGGACAAAGTATTGCACAGGAGTGTGTTTCCTGAGCCGCAGCTGGGCCTCTGTGTTGTCATTGCACCACCACTAATAGCTCCTGCCGCCAAGGCAGATGAGGGCAGGAGAAGGCACCCATCGCAGGCACCACCAGCTCAGATACTGGTTTGGCAAAATCCTTTTGGTGGGGGCAGTATTTCCTCAGCAGAGAAAGCCGCTGGCCTCAGATGCACCCTTTGCACATCTCCTCCCGTCCACCCTCTCCAAGCCCTTCTTGGTGTCCATAGAAATTGCTCTGATTCATTCCCCTCTGTCTTTATCCAAATTCTAGTACCTCATGGCACTGAACCTTTTAAGAAGCCTCACCAGCAGTCCATCTGTATTGAGAAGAAGGGGCAACAGAACTGGACACCAGTGGGCTATGATTAGCTGCAGGTGCTGGGAGGTGGGAGCTTCTAAGGGATCCAGGGACAGATGCCACAAGGTTTGGGGAGGAGACAGGTGAGAGGCGGCTCAGGTTAACAAAAATTAGAAAGCAGACATTCTTCAAAGTATTAGTCACTTTGAAAAAAATCTTGGCACACGTGTATCTAGTGTGAGCAAGCAGAAGGATCTCAGCTTATTTTTATTGTTTAGCAGCTAGTTGTGGTTAAAGCGCTAGATCCTGTTCAGACACAGCGCACCATACTCTCCAGAGCTTGTAAAGCAGAAAAGTGAAGAGGTGGACAAAGTAAACCTTAATAATAATGTTGACTTTACTGGGTCCACTTATACATCTAAGATTAGTCATGATCAAGCTTTGCTGGACGAAGGACAAACGCTCAGCTCTTTGCTGGTAGAGTCCCATTTCCACTAACCCAGTTGTCACCTTTCGGCAGGCATTGAAGAGTTTTGACGCCCCCGGCATTGTTCATTACAGCGGCTCTTGGGTGATTATTCAGAGTTTATCAGATATGATCACTCACTCCATTTCCTATTGGTTTTCTTCCTGGAAAAATGGAAGTGTGTACCCAGGAAGATGACGACCACATTCTTAGAGTGAATACATGAAACTTCTGAGGTTGAGAAATGCTTCCACGCGTGCTGTACATGTGAGTAATGAGAATGACCTCCCGAAAGCAGCAGAGCAGCTGTCTTTATTTGAGACTCAGTTCTCGGACCTTCTCTCTTTTCTAATTTGATCGCTCTTGCATGTCTGGTAGGACACATAGGCACATAGGAGACACATATGCTAAAACATGGCACAATCCCACCCTACGGGCAGAGTTCAGACACACACAACCCTTTTTTTTTTTTTTTTTAGACAAACGAGGAGCTGGCGGTCTGGCTCAAACTTCAAATGTGAAATACTGAAATAGAAAGGAATAATTTAAACTACTCATACAGGCGTGACTTTTAAAATAACTGAAGTCTATCAGGGAAAAGACTGCAGAGTCAGCCCAGGACAGCTGATTTAAAAGCACGTATCTGCAACCCAATAAACTAGGAATTTGCAGCTTAAAGGGGAAATATAGCAGAAGATGTTTAAAGACTGGGAATGAGTAAATGAGAGAAGAATGAAACAGAGCGAAGGACTAGAAAACACATGTTTGAGGAGTACCTGGAAAAATTGGAACATCCTAACTTAGGGCTAACTTAAACCTCTTTGTAGGGAGAAATACTTCCATCAGTTAGGGGATGGAGGTGATAAAGCTCCCAAGGAAGGGACAAAGGAGCAACAGGGCTATAGGGCAGAGCCTGTACGGAGCACGAAGGAGTAGAGGGCAGGTTGTCAGGGGAGCTCCTACAAGTTTTTCTCAAGCACCCAAGGAAAAGGATCTGAAAAGAGCTGCAGCCAGTAAATATTACTCTCAAGACAAAAAGAAAAGCATTTTGTAAAGTGCATGATAAACCGCTGTCCGGGCATTCTTCAGCCAGGGTTTAAAAAATTACTCGATACTGTATAGGTGTTTGAAAACTAGATGCAACCAGTAATTTTATAATAAATCTAAAGTCCCAAATTCAGGGGCATAGCAATGGACACAGAGTAGGAGCAAGCAAGTAACATTGTGATTGCCTGCCTGGTTGTCTATTCATACACAGCTCAAATTTTTTGCTCTCTCTCTCCCCTTGTCCACAAGGTGAGAAATTTGTGGGGCATCCCTTTCACCACCCTTCCCCAGCACCATGCCAGACACTCAGCTTGGGGACATCTGAAGCTGTAGCTGATGAGCAGATCCTGCGAGATGATTTGTAGTTCCTACCAACCACCAGCACACAGCTCCCTGGAGAACATAAAAATAAAGTAAAAAAAAAAAACAAAAGCACTAAAGCAACCTGACATAAATTACACAGGAAACTTTTGACCAGTTTGGCTCCCTGCTTGTAACAACAGCTTTTAAGAACTCTGCTTTACTTGCCATCAAGACTAATTCCAAGGTCGGCAGATCATAACCCTTTATCAAATGATAAATATTTGCCTTCATAACCTCAGCACAGCTTGTGTGACTGGGGCAGGAAGTTCACTTCCACCAAAAGACTTTTGTTTGTTTGTTTGTTTATAATGAGTGGCTAACATTGGTACCAGAGTCTGTACTGAGACACCTAACTACCGTTTTCCAGTGTAATGCATTTTGTTGCTGTCATGGACAGAACCAGTTACCTGTGAAAATCAGCCTATGCTTATGAGTAACAACTAATTCAAGAGAATTTAGATTATAGCATTTTCAAAGCTTTGTTCTTCTTTTCTTACAGCATTCAGAGTAATTCACACCATCTTAATTTTAAAATGCAAAATTCAAAGAGTGTTAGTATGTTTACAATTTCAGTCCTTTGCCAACTATTTCTTTCCTATTTCTTTTAGTTTCTATTATTGTTTCTTATTCTTAATTGATTTCAATCAACACATTAAACCTCTAGGGCATTATGCAAACTTGGTCTCCCCAACCCTCGAATTTCACAAATCTTCAGTGGCATTGCTCCTATTTTAAATATCATAAAGAATTTGCGGTTCTTTTTACTTACATTCTGGCACTCCAGCCTCTCGGATGCATTCAGGTGACACTTTCAAGCTTTTCCCTGTAGCTGTGCAGGCATCCTTTCTCTAAAGGAAAACTAAATAGCACACAGTCCCAAGAGCCCAGAAGCCAGGGTTTTAATTAGGCCATGAACTATTTCCCAACTCACGGTTAAATTTGGCAGCATTACAGGCAATTCAGAAGAGATCAGACCGAGGTATATTTGAAACAACAGGCTGTAGAGCTGAGATATATATTTGCATTTAGACTGGTCTGCGAAGTGCTTGGGTCCTCAGCACAACGCTTAAAATAAATAAATAACCAAAAGAACAGTATGTTTAAAACCCAGCAGGAGTGAAAGTGCTTTTCACTGTCTTTTATGTGAAAAGTTTGCACAGCAGCCAAAAAAAAAAGACTCAAGAAAAAAAAATTCAAACAAACAAATGGCTGCTAAAAGAGACATTTACCTAAGACTCCTGCAACATGAAAGAAGCTGGTGGAGAGTTTTTTGTATGCATTTTAGTCAAAGTGCGCGGACAGCTTTAAATAAACGTGAAAGGCTGAAATCCTCTACTACCACTATATATCCCCCTGGCTTAACAAGAAAATCCCTAAAGTATGTTTGTTGACAGACTAGTAACAATTGTAGAGTTAATACTGTTATTTACCACCACCTCCTTCCCCCTTTTCTTTTCTTCCTCCTTTTCCTTTTGATGGTCTCAGGAGCTTTGCCCATACGTATTTTATTTGCTCATTGATTCAGCTCAACTCTGGTTTAATCCAGAACAACAAGAGTAAATGAGGCCTGGGTTTCTTTTTTATTATGATTACTCTTTTTTGCAGGTACTGTTTGTTTGGAGATTAGGGAGGCCTGGGGAAAAGGGGTATTTGAAGCATGTCTCCTAGGATGCCTTATTAAAGGATGACAGTTTCTTATCACTTCTCATCACACAGCTGTGGCCTCTTAATTCCTGTTGTTTCTCAATATGCATTCTTTAAGCATTTCCATGTTGACAGTGATATAATTTGTGGCATGCCCTCCCCCCTTTCCCTTTCTGTTTTCATCTTATCTGATTTGTTGTTGCATTATTTTTTTTTGTTTTGGGGTTTTTCTCTGAACTTGCAGGGAGCTATTTTTAAGTTTAACAAAGTTTTAAAACGGAAGAGAAAATAAAAATGAGGTCTGGGTGGAAGAATAAGCAGCAGATTTTGGGAATGCTGGCAGGCGAGAACAGTATGGACTCTGGCAGCTTTTCAAGGAGGATGAGCTGGTCTTAAACAGCCACTTTTAATACCAAAAAGTAGTGCATGTGGAAGAGCAGTCCTGAACAGTTTTGAAAACTGGAGGTGATGAGGTTGCATTAGCTAACGTATGAAGGTTATAAACCAGAGGCTCGGAGAGCAGGCAGCTGCAAGCAGCTCCAGCACAGCAGAGTTCAGAGCTCCTTGGAGGGCAAAGACCCCTGGACAAAGGGTTAGAAAACCATGGCAGAAAACAGGAGAAGCATTGGGAGGGCTAATAGGCTGCCATTTTACACAAAGCACAAAATTTCATCTGTACCAGAGTCCCAAGCTGGAGCAGTGTGCTCATTTAACTGGAAAGGAAGAATCTGAAGAGGTAGAAGTCATGGCTAATGTGTATTACTCCCCCTGGATTAGAGTGTTCCTAAGATGCTTCTTGATCTCCTTCACCTGCACTCAAAATTGCCATTTTGATTTGCATGGGAGGCTGAGAGTTGAGCATCGGAGGTCATTGCTTTGTGCTCAAGTACAGACTGAACGTCCAGTGTCAAGTGCCTAGGCTAGTCACGGTGACTTTGAGTTATGGGAAGGAAGCCACAGGAAGGACAATAATACAACAAAACCTTTCAGAGCAAGGGAGGAGGGCAAGATTGGGAGCTTTTACTCTGTTGGCTGTTGGCCCTTGGAGCTGGGTTTGCATGCAGCCCCTCAAGTTTCTCACCAGCACCACAGAGACCCTTTGGAGGGCTCCACTACATCTCTGGAAGGTTATTGGACTCTGAATTTTCCTTTTTTCCATAGCTGACCATGTGTTTAGACATAAGAAAGATCTTGCCTCACCTCTTTTCTCAGCCCATGTCCTCCCTCCCTAGTTATATAACGTTCACCATGGCAGTATGAACACTAGAGGTAAGAAAAGAAGAAAATGGGGATCACTAGGAATATAACAGCTCACTGACAAAGTACTTACTGTTACCATATTAGTGACTATAAAAAAAAAATAATTTAAAAGTCTTCTTCCCCTAAATTACCTGATGTTCCTGCCAGCCAGCTCATACGCTGGATATAAATTAAATAACAATCTGTAATAGAGCCAGTAAAGCTGCTAAAGAAAGCACCCACAGAACATTTCAGACAAAATAAGGAAGAGTTTTCAATGGCCAAGACATTACAGCACCATCTGAAATTCCCTAACGTGTCTGTCCTTAGAAGGTCAACATGGAGAATTATCGAGCAAAGCAAAAACAGATCCGCACAATAGAAACAAATAGGCATACAGAGAAAGGGAGTGACTTGGTGCTTTTGCATTGTGTGCCCACAGCGTGCCCATTTTCCTTGGCTTTGCTGCTGTTTTCCTTCCTTCTAGGCATTGCTACTTGAGTTTTCTCCTGACTGCTGTGGCCAAAGTGGAGCCGTCTTGTCCCCTTCATGGTCTGGGCTTTCTTCTTGCATTGGAGCATGGAGTCTTGACTGCTTCAGTTATAGTGAGATGTCCTCCCCCCTTCCTAAAGTTTACCTACTAAATTCTTTCTTTTTAACATCCCAGTGTGACTCAGCTATCACTGTGGTAGGGCTATTACAAACAGAGAAGATCCTGATAACCCTTGCGCCAGCCTGTGTGTGTTGATGCTCAGGTTGGCTTTGCCAACACCTTTTAAGGGTGAAAAGGCAAACGAAAGATCAGGCTGATGATTACTCTTACCCTGAGCCTTTGGTCTTGCCTTGGCGTATTTTTTCAGGTCACTTGATGAAGAACCCTGCTATTAGAGCCTGAATTTGCACCGTGGAAGCAGATCATGGGCTGTAGTTGGATAAAACAGGGAGGGCATTGGAAGAGGGAAGAGGAAATTGCATTCTGTACACTAAGAATCCAGAAAGGAGTGTGGCAACTCAAATGTATTTACTGGTACTCATACTAAAACACATCATGCTTCTGTTTGATTTTAGGGGTTTTTTTAATGACAATTTTCCATCTGAAGGAAAAGCTGCAATACCTCAGCGTTAAGGGGTTAGGTCATTGCTTCTGGTCTCCTTGACTGTAAAAAACAGATAAAACTATTAGACTTTTTTGCTCACTGTCCCTGTGATTCTAGACAGATTTCTAAACCTGAGAATTATAAAAAGTTACCCTGGGAAGGTACCTTGGGAAATCTCGTACTGCATCCCTCTGAAACGAGATACTCTTCTGGAGTACTCTGGAGAGTTTCTGGGTTTGTTTTCAGTACAGCTCGGTGTTTGTTATTCAGGGCTAACCACATGGCACCTTAGTTGGTCCTCACAGGTCATATTTGCCAGCCTTTTCTCACTCTTCTTCCTCAGCTCTGGGCCCACCCCACCTCACCTATCTCCTCCCTGAAGCACAGCCTCCAGTACCAGAGCCAGTGTCCAAGCTGAGGCCTCAGCAACACTTGGTGGGGGTCAGATTTGAGGAGATTCATATGAGTGTCATGAGAAGCTTTATCCAAGGGCTCCCCTGGGAGACTGTTACTGCCCCTTCTCTCCTTGGCATCGAGGCTTTGGAGATAAGTCCCCCAGACTTATCAAACACGCAGAGACTTTAGCATCAGGATGCTCATTGTAGAGGCATATGGCCAACCACTAGTATTCATAAAATGCCAACTAACCTCATAAGCATCTAGTTGTTTTTTTTTTTTAATGCTTGGGTGTCCATTGAGGAAGTCTGGTTTTTGCTCACATCCACCTGGGTCTGATGACACAGGTCTCCTCTGAGCAGATCTCACACCTCAGCCTTGCCAAGACTTACAGAACAAGCACTGTCCTGTCTCCTTTTACATGTTGAAAGGCTATTTTCAGGCGTCCCCTCAGCTGTATTTTTTTCTATGCTTTTCATATTTTTCTTCCTATTTTCCAACCCTTTTACTGTCAAGCCGTGTAGGTATAGACAGATTTTTCTCTCACAGAAGTACCTTTTGGACAAAAAAGAGGACACTGCAGTGTAAAGGGTACTCAAACATATCGCTCCAGACACAGGTTCAAGTTCTGCCCTTCCGTGATGTTAGTTTCCTCGTGTGCCAGCCAGTCCTTTAGCCACCAGGTTGTTCAGTCCCTCACAGGCACCAGCCCCTTCAGTCAGGTCATGCAAGGATCGGCTTTTCTATGAATGTTTTAGAAAGCTGAAATCCAGGAGAAAGCCCGTTGCTGCCAAGTCTGGTTAAAAAGAGATGTTTACGTCCTTGAGGGAGAAAAGCTGAGGCCACATAGTTTTGGATGATTAAACGGCCTTGTTATCTCACTGGCTTCAGGAGAGCCTGTTCTTAGGCATTCCATTTTGAGCGGTGTTTTAGGGTATTGCTTACTTTTTAGGGCTCAAAATCAAGCAGAGTGCCAGGAGGCTGGACTAGCACGGAGTCCCGAATTGACTGAATCCGGCTGGCTTGGGGCACAACAGAGGTCTCTGCAGTGTGCTGGGGAGGGGGCATCCTAGTTGCAGCTACAACCCCTATCCCATGGTGCTAAATATCGAACCAGGTGCCTGTCTGAGCCAAACAGCAGCTGCCTGTCATACTGTGGTGTGCAACACCACAGCCGCAGTGATGGGAGTGTGAGGGGGCACTTGCCTGGTGCTGATGAAGAGTGTAAAAGCGGCTTTTTTTATAGACATTAAGGGAAGCAAGTTTCATAAGTCTGAGAAACAGTCATCTGCAGTATCCTTCCAGGATCAGGCTGGGCATCTGAGCTGCTTCCATTCACTCCCGAAACACCCTGAAGAACAGCAGTATTTCGTTAAGTAATCACTCAGTACTGACCTCACTTTTTTTGATGCATCAAACTGTGTATACTTAATTCTAATTAGACAATTTTACTTTTTTTTAAAATGTATTTGAGTTTATTTTGTCAGTGGTGACCATTTGCAGCTGAAGTTAGGAAGGTCTCCCGTTTTCTTGTTGAGCACAAACTTGGAAACCTTGGAAATCTTTCACCTGAAATTTTTGCTTTTCACCAGAGCAACTTTTCTTACTGTTATTATTTCCAATTTTTATTTTCTTATATATTAATTCCTAGCTGTGAACACGGGCATTATTTTTTTTCCACGAACTTTTGCTGGTCAGAGCATTTTGGCACCAAGCTGAGGTGTTGGTGCCCTCTAGTGAGCAATGTGTAATGTCAAGAAGAAAGTGCCTGTTTCCGCAACTAGTTGTTGCTGTGACCATCTTCTGGTGCCTGCACTCTGGGTTTACATTTTTATCAAGTCTGAAATATTAAGAAACAGAAGCCTGCATCTCTGCAACCCGAAGGATCACTGTTGGTTGCAGCAGAGCTAACAATTCACAGTGTATCATTTAGGAAACATAGCTAGGAGCTGTTTCTAAGCTCACATTACCTATAAGCAAGTTGCTTTTTTCTTATCCCTGCGTTACTTTTATTTGTAATGTTGACTTGTATTTGTAGTGTCACTTTGTGCCATACACTCACCTGTTGCCCCCAGAAACTCTTTCCCTGCCTCCCCTCACTGTGTGTGCATCGTTTCTGTGCTGCCTCTTCCAGCAGCATTGCCCCTTCCCAGCCAGTCCTCTCTCCTTGTCCACAGAGATTTTTAAGTACATTGAGGTCTGAACATGTTTTTAAATATATGCTTATACAGCCAGGCTTTGATCCTTGATGCCAGCCACCGCGATGCAGACAGCAGCGGGAAGGAGCACTGTGATACTTGGTATTTGTGACTGCTGGTTAGTGGTGAATGGTCAGCAAAGACATGGTGTAATGTTTTTCCATTTACTTACTGGAAGGATGTCACCTCTGTGATCAGTACATCACAATTTTAAGCCTCTATGAGAAATCTAGTTGCTAAGAACTGGATGTCTGCTTCATTTTCCTGTGAAGGGCTGGGCTGGTCTCTGCAAGTTCTTCCTGGAAAAATTAAGGCACTTATATTTACATTCATTCAAATTGATGGCATGCACAGTGTGCATTTAGCTAGGAAAGTGTTGAGCAATTTTTTCTGTAGTTGAGGTTATTGTGGCCAGGGTCCGGCAGGACTCTGAGGAATTTGGCCCCAATGTTGCATCACACAGGGGAAAGCCTAAGACATGCCTAAGGACTTACTGCTCAGCCAAACACAAGTGGGGAAGCACTGATGGCAATAGGTTAGAGAAGCAGGTTGCTGCACTCTTAGCTGATGGGTGGTGCTGAGGAGGCCGTGAGGCTCCCCAGAGGATCACTGGCCTGGATGAATGGGACGTGCACAGGGGAAAGAAGCTGCTTAAGCTCAAATTAGCAGAGGTACTACTGGATAAGGCTAAGATTCGGCATCTTCTGTATCATCTGGACAAGTTGTGTTTCCAGGTCACCCTGAGACTGGCAAAGTCAGTGGCACAGCTCCCAGAGCCTTCCCTGGGAAGTGCGGGTTGTGCAAAAAGGTGATGCAGAAATGAGAAGGACCACATAGTCTGTGGCACAACTGCCTCCTAGTGACAGTCTGTATCACATGTAGAAAGCGGCATAAAGAGGCAGAGAAGAGATTTGTTCCTGGGTTTCTTGTTTGTTTTTATTCAGCACTTCCTAGTGCCTAAACACTTAAGCCTCAATTTTATGCCAATATATAATTTATTCTCAGACACCCTGAAAAGATTCCTGGGATGACAAGAGTAACGAACATAATGCAAATATTCCTTCTGAATAAGTGCACAGCCTATCTGTCAAGAAAATGAGGCTTAAACACAATTCCAGGTAGCCCAGACAATTATAGTCTCTGTACTGTAATGACTGAAATGTCAGGTGGATGTTTTTTCTACAGCATTCAACGCTGAGGTTGGCTGATGGTCACATTCCCTTCCTCACAGACACTCTTTAGGTTTGACAGGGATTCCAAACTGCAGCAAATCTAAATCAACCAGAGAGTGCTTATGCAGTGACTGCTCAAATGACATACGTGAAAAAGAGCTGACAAAGTAAATGTACATAATGCACTTAACTAGCATGTTTTCTAGGACGCGTTCAGGTTAACTGTGTGGGTAGGTTAAAAACTGCCTTCTCTGAGTGTGGCTCTCCCCAGCAAATCCAGTCACGATCCTCCCTGTCAAACACAGGAGAAAGCAAGCAGAGTCTGCAAGTGGAGGAGGAGAAATTTGGCAGAGCCTAGGAAAATTTCAAACCCAACACTGGGATCAGCACAAAATCTCCCAGTTCAAGATCTATAAAATCACCTTTCAAACAGGAGTTGTAATATTTTTTCAGAACCCAGAGCATGGAGGCTATCTACCTACCTAGGTTCTTCCATAGGGAAAAGGTAGGACTTCAGTTTCCTGTTAATTTGGGGAAAACTGCAGTATATTCAGATGACTCAGTTACATTCAATTATAGGCATGCCTGTTTATGAGAAGCAAAGAAAGCATTTTAGATATTTGAGAAAAGCAAGTCTATAAATAGCGGTACAATTCTGCTACAGATGGGCAGAAACTCCAACCCTTCATCTGAACATTTCATACTTTGGGGCACTTGAAATCCAAGTCTGACGTTTGCATCATTAAAATGTTTAGAGTCCACCTACACAAGATTGTAAAACACGCAATTTTCAGCAGACGTTAGTTAAGTCACATCTCTCTCCCTGTCTCCCTACCTCTCTCTCTTTCTTCCTTTTTCTGCTGTTAAATCCTAAAGATTTTCACAGAAACTTCTTTTTATAGACTCTTTTTATTAGAGCACTATCCCTGCTAAACACTTCTATGAAATTCTCTATTAGAATGTAACCACCTACAGACCCTGTGGTATCCGGTTAGATTTTGAAAGTTGATTTTATAGAAGTTTCTCACTGAGCACATTTTAAATGTCAAATTATAACTTAAAGCCTGTGATAGTATATATAGTAATTTCATCCCCTTCCTTCCAGCTTTTGGAGGAAACTTTTTCTTCCCTTTTGCACACACAACCTCCACAAGCTGTCTGATGTTTCCCGTCATAGTTCACAGAGAAATTTGCCTTTGGAGAGATGCAAACCATTTATAAAAAAAATATCAGCAATAAAAGGAGACTTTAGAAAGTTACTATTATGTAAGGGAAGCCGAACCATTATGTAAGGGAAAGAGTGCTATGGAAAGGAAGGAGCACAAATTGTTCTGCAAACTGGAATCCTCAAAGGCCTGAGGAAAAATTATGTCCTTGAAAGCTTGTCTACTTTTCTAATAGCATCAGTTAGGTTGATTAAGAGTATTGTCTTTGTCTGGAAACCTTCCTGAACTTCTTTCTCCAGACAAGTGAGACAGTGGTGCTGCCACTGCAGCCATAAATCATATGGCTGGAAGGTGTTACGGCTCTGTGGTGGTGAGGTCAGCCTGAGCAGACATGCTTATACACCTTTGTATTTTCAAACACCAAACTGGAGTGATGCCTACCTCTATCCATCCCTGTCCATAACGTCCTGTCAAGTTTATGTTAGAATAGTAACTTGCAGAGGCCTTTTGAAATCTGGAAGCAGCATCTAAGGCTCTTTCATCAGAAGTCCTACAGCTGCTCCATCCGACCCCACAGCTGGATGTTCAACTGAATGAAAATTAGCAGAAGCAGGGCTCTCGGGGAACCGGGGAACTGCTCCTGTGATACAGCCTTCCTATGCCCACAGGAGTAAGTAAAAGCACTGTGTTACAATTGCCTACCTTATTCATTACTAAGCTCTGCCCCTGTTTGCTGGCTTGGCATTTATGTATATACTTAACATGCACAGTGTATGCTGGATTTACAGATTGTATGGACAAAATAGGCAGAGTGAAAGAAGACTCCCAGCTGTGTGTTTCCAAAAGACTCAGAACAGAAAATCCTCCAGAACGTGAACCGCTGGAGATTTAACAGGCTGGCTCTTGAATAAATTATTCCCTAGTGTATTAACAGAAACATTAATTTAAGTTTCAGTGCTGTTGATGTGACCACAGAAGCATTCTTATTATTACATGCAAAACACTGAGTTTATACTGCCCTCTTCTGTAGTACATTGAAAATGAAAACAGAATTAAGGCCAGGAATTGTACTAAGAAACTAAATCCTATTTAGTCTAAGGATCCTTCTGTGTCAGATTCTCCCTCCAGGTCAGCTTTTCCTTCTGGTTGTTATTTGTGAAAATACTGTCCCTAGCCAGAATATAACATTTCATGTTCGCTTTTTCCTTTTAAGTTGGCCTTTGCTAATAGCTCTTCTGCAGAGTAGGTGTCACTTCTCAAAATACCACTGTTACGTAAAGCCTGATTGATATGAATTAAGGTGGGCAGAAAAAAGTTATCAAAATCTGACTGTTTGAAAGAGAAGAATGTATTTTTGTTTAAAGCAGTGGGAGGGCATAATTACCTGCACTGAGGATAGGAAAGATTTGAGCTCACATTGCCGACACGCAGGTCTATAGAGAGCAGATCTCCCTCTTCGTGTGCTCCCCTGCTCCTGTGCCCAGAGGTATCCACTGTACAGCACAAGGGTTTCTGAAATCCCATTGCAGCCGGAATGTAACGGCCAAGCAATCCAAAGACCATTAGCAGGCAGACTAATTATACCACATGTGTGAAGGTCTCTGAGTGCACTGGCGTTGAAGGACGGGCAGCGTCTGTCTAAGAGGGGAGCAGCGAGTGGCTGGCTGCATGCGTGCTGTGTGCCCCACTGCGATGTCCACGATGCCATGGGGCTTTGAGCTGCCCCGGCCAAGGATTTGCCCCCCTGGCCCTCATACGGAGAGGCAAATGGAGTGGGGAAGTCATGGATGTCTCCTGATACTGAAGCTGCTGAAGGGCAGGGTGAAAATAAAAAAAAGGGTATGGTGAAGCCTCAACACCCAGAATTTATTTCATGTTCACGGCACGCTTCTGGTCCAGGGACCAGAGAAAAACTGGAAAGCCATGTTTTAAATCGACAGGTGCAAATTTTCAGCTTCTCTCTTTTAGGGGATTTTGTTTGGATCTACTGCTAAGTTTGAAAGGTAGCTCTTAAAGCCCTCCCTTTAAGTCCCTAAGCCAGCTATTTGATGTGTTTTATTCTCCTGAAACCCTGGGAATCCTGTTTTCTGCAGTGTCTCTAGCAAGCTGTCATCGCTGTAGCATGTGTACAGCGGTTGTTTTGGCCACAGAGGGCTCTGGTTTAGCCCTATGATTAGGTCTTTCCATGTAAGTTCATTAAATTCAGTCTATCAAGAAGCTGTTTTGCTCACTCAGTAAATTTTAACAGAGAGCAGGAAGGACTCGCACGTACTCAGCATATTGCAGCTCTGAGAAATATTGGAGCTGGTCTTCAGATAAAGAAATCCAATAACAGGGAATCTTTGCTGAACAAGTTATTTTCAGACACGTTTTCACTTCTTAATGGTCCTTCAATTATCAACTTCCTGACAAATAATGAGAACTGCCGAAGCAAACCAATTTGCAGTGGCACTGCTTTTTTGTAATTCTGCTTTATAACCAATATTCTCACTCTCTCAATAGCAGAGCAGCGATACTACAGCACAGCTGTCATCACTGTTAATCTATACATGTATATAAGTCTTTTAAAATAATTTGTCAAAGCATTTAGTTGAAGTAAGGGTGCCTTCAAACATTTATTTAGTCTGTGGTATTTGTTCCAGTATTTTATTCCTGACATGAAAATATGTATAGCAACCAGAGAGCGGCCAGAAGACTGTTTTTTTTTTCTTGAGCATTAGCACCTTTTGCTTTTCTCTTTTTTTCCTGCAGTGAAAATCTTTCAGAAGTAAAGTACTATGGAAAAATGGCGAATTCCCCTAACGCTCTGCAATACATATTCTTTGGGCCTGTTTAGCTCTGCTTTTTAAGAATTCTTTAGAAAAATTATATCTGTATTAACAACCTGTTTTCTCCCGGGATTCCCTTGCTAATTGCTCATACCCTGTCATCATATTTTTCAAGTTAAATTCAGGTTTCTCTACTGTCATTCTGATCACGTTTCCTAGAGAATGTAAATTCCCTTTTGTTCTACTTGGAAGCCAACAAAAATTAATTTAAAAACTAGAAGTGAGCTCAAGCAGCAAAATTCACATCCAAGTACAACCTTTGTCAAAGTCCAGGTGTGGTCCAACTAGGGGTGTGGAGACTTATTGCAGTAGCTTTGGTGGCAGAGATGTTATATTGACTAGATGCTGCCTGGGAAGTACAAGCCAGTTGGGATGTCACAGGCACTGAGGTGATGGGGAAGCGCCTATGGCTCTCATGGTCTATAGCCACTTGTTATCATTCAGCTTCCCCACCCTGAAAGCGCTGCAGGCAATATGGTTGAAGGGTTAGTGAGGATCTGCTGGCTGAGTTCAGAGGAAGGATGGGGTCTCTCTTACAGCAATGAGCCAACTTGCGAATTTTGGAGCCTCCCTGAGCTCGCTCTCTCTGCAGAGCTAAGCCCCACTAAGCCAAGCCAAGCCACACAGCATTCCAGCAAAGCAAAGGTATAAACAAGTTTTCACTGCCATTAACAAAAGCACGGCACTTTCCTCCACCTGGAGCCAAGGCTCATGGAGAGCTCCTGCTCTGTTTGCAGTGAAAGAAGGGCTTTCACAATAGAAAGGCTCAATAGAAGCAGTTGCTACGTGGGAGGATATTGAAAACAGTGATTGGCATCACACTTTCTTTCTTCTACCTTCTCTAGTGTTTGAACCCCAAGAATTGCAGGAATATGGTTGTTCCTGTGGCTATGTCTACTACCCTCTTCTCTTCCTCTTATTTCCCCTCTCCAGTCATCAGCGTTTTAAGAATAACTTGAAGTAATTGCACCTGTCTGTGGCAGAAGGGCTGTATTTCCTGGCCCTTTACACTATCACAAGCATACACCCATGTCTTGTGGGTATAAAACCTACAGCTGCACATATCGCATCCTGCACCGAGGGTTGTGCACCAAGTCTGCCTTCGGGACGGGATGGAGGAAGGTGAGCTGTTCCCACGCTGGGGCACATGGCTCACCATGTGTGCCGTGTGGCTACCTGAGCATGGTGCCAAGTCCTCATGACATCCCCTGTGGGGCCACCACCAGCCCCCCAGGGCTAGGAGTGTGCCTTTTCCAGCTGATCGTACAGTTGTACTCAAACACTGCCCTGTCCATTAAAGCCAGTCAATGAGGTTGAGTTGGCACAGAGGGGAAGCAAACCACTATTGTTATTTGACTGGTACAGGACGCATCCCCCATATATTTTCTAGAGGAGCCAGGGGCCATGGCCCCTCTGTCAGGACATGGTAAAACTTTGGCTGATGCAAAACCTCTGCAGTCCCTACCTGGACTACCAAGTCCCTACCAAGCCATAGGTATTGCTCTTAGAGGCTTCCCAGGCTGAGGCGCGCTCCTGTTTTATTTCACCATTGTGAAAACAGAATTAGAACCCTTGTTACAACCAACCGCTTTTGCTGGCACTTGCTGGAAAATTTGTTTAAGACTTGGCAGTGGTTAAATCTAACTACAGTGATAGCAAGAGAAAGTACAGCTGCAAAGCTGAGAGTTATACAGGGTGTCTTCCCTCTGTCTCTGCAAAAGGGAGACCTTGGAATTTATTTGTGACCAATATCATGTAGAGAATTATGTTTTCTTATGCCCTTGCAAGGGAAACGATTGCTAATGGATCTTGTGCTTCAGCGGCATCTCTCTCCCTGCAATGTTTCCCAAGTGTGTAGGTAGAGCAGCAAGCGTGCGGAAACCTTTTGTCCTTTTGTAAATTGAAAGAGAACAACTCCTGCCTGCTCACAAAGATGAGAGCCAGAACGTTATGAGAAAAATACTATTAATCACTAACTTCTGAAACCTTGATGAAAGAAATTTGATAATGAAGCCACAGCAATCAAGTAGACAATAATACAAAGAGGCTGAAGGTAGGATTTTTCTAAGCTAGGAAACCGCACTGGGTAGGGATAAACTTCTCGATGTATTTCTGCATGTGTGTGTGTATTTGCTGAGGCGAGAAGGACTTTGAAACATGTTCTGGGATTGTGTGTTGTTCTTTATTATAATTACCAGTGCTACAGCTGTGCCTAGCAACTCTAATGAAGTGTCAGGGTCTTATTGCAGAAGTCATTGTGTGAAGGAGGAATGAAAAAAAGTGACTTACTGTCTTAGGGATTTCAGGCCCAAAAGAGTGTGAAACGAGCACCCAGACTGGCACTGTGTCAGCAGGTTTTAAAATGTGAGTCCTCTGAGAGAGAAAATACGTGAAAACCAAAGGTCGCCTTCCATATATTTAACCAATAAAGGGAGTCATAGGGAGGTCCTAAGCAAAGGGAAAGAAATGGGGGAAAACATTAGACCAGCTGCAAGGGAAATATCTGAGGCTATTTAAAAAAGCCTTGAAGATACCTTTCAGAAAAAAAATAAGGCCAGTTTTGCT
Source organism: Limosa lapponica baueri (assembly GCA_002844005.1). Classification (NCBI taxonomy): domain Eukaryota; kingdom Metazoa; phylum Chordata; class Aves; order Charadriiformes; family Scolopacidae; genus Limosa; species Limosa lapponica. Next base: position 385,308 of record KZ506045.1, read on the forward strand.
GGGGGGGAGGGGGAGAAAATTCCTGTAACGAGCTCTCAAAATATTATTTCCACCTCCATTCCTCATGTTCACATATTTCTAGCAATCTGGTCATACTGTTTCCATACCATCCTCCTTCTACTTAATATCTAATTGTCACTGTATTATCGATCTTCTGCCCAGCTGTGAGTGGTTTCTAACTGCAACACACAAATTATCTGGGAGACTTTGCACTCTCTGCTTAGCAGATTGGATTCAGGTGTGCATGGTATTGCCTCATTTCCTTTTTTTTCCCCAGTACTCTCACTGGTTCACCATCACCCCCCTCTCTGACTTGTTTTTTCCATCGTATCGAAGAGAAGCTTCTGCTGTGAGCTGAAGCCATGTCCCTTTTTCCTGTGGCTCTGCTGTTCCCCAGCCAGGGCCAGTATTTCTGGAGATCAATACTTTTTATTTTCAGTGGCTGTATTTTCAGCCTTGTTGCTTTTCAATGTAGTTCCTTCCCTGTTCAGTGCTTTGCTGAAACCTTTGTCACAAGACTAATGCCCTGATTAATCAATAAGTAATAAGGCTGAGCTAATTCCACAGCTAAAGGGGAAATCCCAAGGGAAATACTGTGTGTGCTTCCTTTTAAAAGTCTTTAAGGCCACCAGGCTCATAGAAGTTCACAGGGCTAATTAAAGAGCTTTACAGAAAGCATCAGAGGACTGCGTTTTTGATCTTGATCTTCACCGAGAGTAACAATTCACAGTAACTCAGTTCATAGCCGAACATGAGAATCCATTCCTTGCAGACAAAGCTATGAGGTAGAAGAAGTCAGTTCCAATGACCAAATAACTGCGTGGCTGAAGCACAACCTTTGCAGAAGTCAAGCCCAGGAAAAGGTGAAGATTCAGTTGAGTGGTGCTACGCACCTTTGGACAAGAAGTGGTAGAGAGGGAGGAGGTCTAGCTGAGACCTGGAGACCAGAACTATTCATGGACCCTACTTCTCATACCAGAGGAGACTGAACAGTTATTCAGTCTCTGTACGTCTGCTCATAATTTTGTAGCCTTGTATTTTGTCCTACCAAAATCATCTGCCTCCCAGGCTGCAGAGCTCTGGCCCATCTGTAGGCCAGCTCTAGCCCATTTCCCTTGTGCCCATGGCAGTCTCATTGACTCTAAATACACAGACCTGCTGTTTAATACAGATATTGCTGTCTCGAACTACTACCAGCCTAGTTAGTCTAGGTTGCAGATCCTAGAAGGAGGGACAGCCCAAGGCCATAGGTGGTCACAGGTGGTGCTTTCAGTTCATGTACTTCATTGGTTTGTCTGCTTCTAGTCCTTGTCAGGAGAGAACCCATGACTATGAAAAGCTACGGAGCTGTGAAGTTATCAAACACCTCATAACTGTTAAAAAGTTCAGTTCCTGCTGAACTCAAGAGATGGGCAAAAGTTTTGCCAAGTGTGTTGTGAAAGTGCCTCTCCTCACCTGCCCCCGCATCTGAGACAGAAGAGCTCAGACTGAGCTAACACCGCTGCCGTTCTTTAGCACTATAAAGAGATACCTTGAGCTATTTCACCATGCTCCACGATGGAAAAGTACACATACATAGCTGACATGCAAACACTTACTGCCTCCGTATGCAGCGCATTCCCCATAGTTCAATTCTGTACTAAACCTTCACTTTTTTAAAAGTTCATTATGTGGGAGAGGATAAAGCAGGGACAGCACAACCTTATTCAACAGCATAAATGGGTTTCTCTGGCAACCATCATCAAGCTGCATTACATCGTAACTAAGTGTAGAAGCAGCTATATTTAGGTTCTGGGTCTGCTATTGCCCTATCTTTTCCACTGCAGTAAATTAACGTGTATCTGTGCATCTAGCTGAGGGGTGAGGGGGGGCGGGAAATATCCACCCATCCACTGCCACTGAGGCAGGGATGTGTCTTTGAAATTTGAAAAGGTCTGCCTGACTAACTCCATGCTTCTTCTCTTTTTATGTTTGTTTTTCAGTGCGCTTCCAGTTCTCCACAAGTTTCTTAGACTGCTCCAGACCTCCACATAGTTTTGTTCAGCTGTGTCTGCATGGGGCAGTAGATGCTCTCTGTGGTGCTCCCTTGAATCCTAAACCCCAGGTGAGTCCCCCAGCCATGACCCAGCCACATGCCGACTCAAGAGGTGGCTGGACAACACTCCCCCATGTACCCTACGCTGGACTGAAAGAAGGTGCGGGTGAGCAAGCAGAGATGCAGTGTGCCACACTGGTCTTTCCAAGCTTGGCGGGTTGGGGACCTCCACCATGGCACTCCTTGCAGGGCACAGTAAGCCTTGGAGGACCTGGAACTGTTCATCCTACTCATAGAACAGAGAGCCTGAGCACCTGAAGGCAGGCCCCTGATTCCCATTTAAATCATCCTAAATGTCTGTGAAGTTCAGAGCCTGTTTTGGCCTCTTCAGCGTCTGGCAACGCTTCAGCCAAAGAGAAAAGTCAGATGTGGGTTTACCAAACGTCCTCAGCACCACTGTAGGTGTTAAATGCATGGAGACAGGGGAACAGCCCCACTGCTGATCTCAATAGCTGGGAGTCCACAAACCAGAAAGGATGCGTAACCACTATTTTCAAAATGTCCATGGAATCTGGGAGTGAAAATAGTTGCTAGAAAGTGAGAAGTATCACCTTTTAATGACCAGCCTCCAGTAAACTGTCTCGGTTTGAGCACCCGAAACAGTGGCGTCTAAAATCACGAGTCCCTTTTCTGAAAGTGGTGATTCTATATATAATACAAAGACATCAGCAAGAGTAACATCCAAGGGAGTTAAAAATAATTCTGAAATATTCTGGAAGAAATGAGTTACGAGGAACTTTTCTTGACGGCTTGGGAATTTTTAATTTTTATGTCTTTCCTTAATGTCTCTTGATTTCTGTGGTCATCCTTTCTCCCAGCTTACCACAGAGAGATAATTACAGCAGTGACTCTTAGAAAAGGAACAATTAAACTAATTACTACAAATCAAATCAATGGAAAAAGATCTTATGTTTCCAAGAATTAAGAAATAATGCACATATGCTGTGGGGACTTAACTACAGAGAGTTACTAAAGACAATAACAATGTTGTTTATACGTATTTGGCAGATACATCTCAAATAACAGTCATAACTTGACATCCAGGGATTAGCTCATGGACTCATTATCTTTTGAAAAAGCCTAATGTTTTTAAAATTACTAGATCAAGCCTTAGTCTGACATAGGTATTATGTAAGTTTCCTTCCAAAAGTCAACCTATACGATGTGCTCTCCATCTCACAATATTCTTAATTTTCTCCTGGTTATTGGGCAGACCTCTGGGCAAATCAGCAGCAATTTCACAATCCACAAAACAAGTTTTTGGCATGAGTTGCCACCACAATTTTTGTATTTACTTATTGCTCAAGCCCATAAAAACATTTTGTTCAGAACCCAAGTGGTTATTTTAAGTCCTGACATAACCATACCTTACTTCTGGAAATGAAATTTATAAAGAAATTGGTGAGAGGCGGACAAGAGTCCAGCAAGAAAATCATGTGCATCGTCAGGTTCCAAGGCTGGTGATCAGGAGTATGAAGACCAAATGGCAGCCACTTACCTGTAGAGTCCCTCAGAGATCCACAGTGAGGCCAATATTGTTTAGTGTCTTTACTGAGAGACTGGATCAGGGGAAAGAGTGTGTTCTCTGCACAGTCTTCAGATGATGTCAACAGAGAAAAGCAGTCAATACTCTGGGGAGCAGGCTGGAGAAATGGGCTGAGATTAACCTCATGAAGTTCAAAAAAGTGAAGCATTAAGCCCTGCCCTAGTGAGAAACTATCCCATGCACAGGATGGGCTGAGGTCTGACCGGCTGGAAAGCAGCTTTGCAGATGGGACCCAGAGGTCCCAGTGGACACCAAGTTGACCAGGAGCTAGCAATGCACCCTTGAGAGGAGGTGACGGGGAGACCTGCTCTCTGCAAATGCTGAACCAGACTCTTCTTGGGAATGCATTCTAAAAGGGCAGGAGGCAACAGATACAAGTTGAAACATCCAAATTTTTGACTCAATGTAAGAAAAACATTTTGTGACTGAGCAACTTTTCCCCTTTAAAAGCCAGTCTGCTGGGAAACCAGTCCCTTCTGCTAGGCACCAGCCAGCTTTAATGACGTGACTTATAAATTTTACTTACCAGAAATCTGGATTCAGAAAAAAACAGTGAAGCCTCAGCACTGACCAGACAGTCATGGCAAGAGCAAAATTACCTCCCTGAGCCCCAAAGGGCTACCAGAATATTTGCCAAAAGAAAGGCATGTAACCTAAGGGCAAGAGCTCTTCCTCCTATTGCAAAATGGCATCAAAAGACAAGTTCAAATGCCAGGATGCTTTCAGAGGAAGACAGTGGCCCCTTCCAAGCCATGTCCCTTCCCTCCCAATGGGCTTGTCCGAAAGGTTTATGATACAGACACGTGTCCAGCCACACTGCAGCCACCGAAGGCTGAGCTTTCAAAGGAGGCAAGAAAATTGCTTGACAAAACCCAAGATATTCTTTTCTACTCTTCCTCCTGACAAAAATGAATCCTGATCTTTAGAGTTCTGTAGCCCAAAAGACAAAGTCAAGAATAAAAAGTAAATGGCATTAACTGAATTGGAACTTTCTACCCCCCAAAAAAATGCATGCAGGAAGCGCTTGTTTTTATTGGTGGAAAGTTCAAAATCAGCATGAAAAAAAATTAGCTAGTTATGTGTTTTCCAGTTTAGGACTAGGCTGTATTACAAGTATTTAGGGATCTGATGCTAGTGGGCTAGGCATTGCTGTTACTACTGCTTACAGCAGTGGGGGTTTGTAGCTCATGAGAGACCAACAACATAACAAGCAGATGAAATGTGTGGACTGTTGCTTACACAGCACCAACATCTTTATGAAAGATGCATATCTTTTTTAGGCTTTACATCAATTCTGTCACAGACTTCCAAGAATAAATAGTCCCTCCCCTGCCTTGCTAACATATCAACCCAAGCATCAAGCCATAGACTTATGTCACTTAAAAATGCTGATTCCAAAAGTCTTATCAGTTTACCAAAACAAATATTAACAGAGAGATTAAATTAAAGGATATGTTTGCATTCTTTTCGAGTGCATATGCTTCTAATATTTGCCTTGCTTTGGG
>KZ506045.1:406324-447150 GCA_002844005.1 Limosa lapponica baueri
GTGACTTCGATCTCTTTCAGAGATGCAAGCTTCCCTTGACACTGCTGTTGAAATGAAACAACTGACATTAGATTCCAGCCCATAGTCTTTTACTTAGTTACTTGGTGTTTCAATGTCCTTCCTGTATCTGAAAATAATAAAATTGAAATTAGCCACAGAGATTTTGCTAAGTCTTCCTCTCAACCTGATAGTTCATATTAGTGAGGCTATCTTAACACCATTTAGTGAAGCACCTGAATAAACCTTGAGTACCTTGATTTTCTTTACTTCTTTCTGTGGTTTTCCCCCTCAGTAAGAAGCTGACAGGCTTTGATACTGCTTACATGCTTGCAGTTGGCACAGTCACAAAAAAAATATAAATTTGAGCTTTCGTAATTATATAGGTGCTACCTCATTATTTCCTAGGAGTGCTATACGGTGGCATAGGCTTAATGCAGAATCCCAAAAATTAAATGAGTGACCATTGCTGCTGCTGCCATTAGATTATTCAACCACAGTGATTCTCTTCTATAGTACAATGTTTGTTCTGTCAGGCTTTATAAGACTGGTTATCATAGGCATCACCAAGTGCAGTGACAGATAGATATGCTAGGGTAGTTAGTAAAATCATAGACCAGTACTCAGCAAAACATATTTGGACCGATTATGCTCTTATATCTTGAAGTTTACGAAATTTCAATACCTTCCTTTGCCTGGGCTCTCAAAAGCATTCTGTATTTTAGTGTATTCAAAATGCAGCAGCCTGCATCCTTACAGGCATTCAGCTAGCTTTACTTACTCTATTTCATTTACATGTACCAAGTGCCAATTCAGTTTGTTTAATCACTTTTCCAGTCTTTATAGTAGAGATTTTGGTCATAGAATTGTATCTAGAGATAGAGGGCTATTTCTCTGATCCATCCACATGTTAGATGAGTTGCATTAAGAGACAGCAAAATAAGTGTCTGAGTCTCCATAATATAATAAATAGCTACAAGGTAAACAAGACAGTCTACAGAGGAAAACCTGCCTGAAGGAGAGCTTGTGCCTTCAGCCGTAAACATAGTCCTGACTTCATCAAGAATTTCTGGGAAGCACAAGTATAATAACTTACCTGTGGATTTCTCATCTCTGCTTCTGGTTGCCTTCTTTAGCCATTATGTTCTGCTAAGTAGAGGACTAAGTGGTAAAGTACAGAGCAAAGATCATCTTAAGACTTGTTGTAGATGCTAAAATATGAAATGGATACTTTGGAGTACAGAGAGTCTGGGCTGGCTGATGTCAAGAAGTAGTATTTAATAGATTTTACTAAAATTAAGTGTATGTGTAGCTATTCAGTATTTTTAACTCCTAAAAATGCAAGTTTTTCAAAAGTTTAGTCTCTGGAACTGTTTCACTGATGAACCTCCTTTCCTTTATAATAAAAATAAAATCCCTTTTTGGCAGGGTTCTCTGTAACCAATTCACAAGTCTATTTAAGTCTGCTTCCCAAAGTTTTATTTTTGTATCCTATTTTTTAGCAGCTAATGAGCAGTGCAAAGTATCATTTGCTGAAGCGTGTGGTTTGAGCAGCACTGGAATCACTGGGCACTGATTACTAAACCAGAAATGAGTTGGTAAAGCTCTGAGAAGCAGCTGAAAACTTGGTTCTAAGCTTTGTTAGGATCACTTCCATGTCTTAGCCTGTGAATCAAATGAGGTATCATTATGATCTCTTCAGCTGTGTTTTTAAAGAAAATAATAAAAATCTTTGGGCCTTTACCATGTGCTTAATAACAGTGAGAAATTAACAAGCTAATTAAAACTCTAATCTTTTATGCTCTATTTTTTCTTTTTTTATGAGAGCATCTAAAAGCTCCATGTATGGTTATAGGGCTGTACACACAGAGAAAAAAAAAAAAAAGGTGATCCTGCCACAAAGAGTTGACAATTAAAGAAAGAGGCAAAAGGTGAAAATGAGAAAGCAGGAAGCACTGACAGCATCACTTATGGGGTTTTGGTTTGTTAAGACTACTGCTAAGGTAGCCAAGGTTATTTTTTTTTTTTTATAAAGAAAGCAGAAGAAAGCTTTGTAAGGATGGATGACAAACAGGACAAAGAAGTAACTGAAGATTCTTTTGAGAGTGACTGGTGAAAGCAGAAAACTTCTTGGCTGATAATCTTACAGTGCAATAATGGAAGAAGCAATATGTTTGAAGGAAATAAACTAGTCAAACTTATGTTATTCTGAGTACCTAATCACAGCCTTAAATTCACCCTTGCTCTGCAGAGCCGTGGAAGTAAGTATGACTGAAGCACTTCCTTATATCTGAACGCTGCACTGAATAAGAGTTACACTGAAGTTTCCAAAAGTCTATCATTGAATTGCCACTCCATCCTATGCAGTCCTCCAGCTCCAGCCTGGGACTATTGAATAATTCCCTTTAACTGAAGGGAATAGCATCTTGCCTATTAGAGTGCAAGTAGCGCTTTAGGCTAGGTAAATACTTCCTAGTTCTTAACGTGATATTTAAGACTGTAATTCCCATTTCACACTCTATAATTTAGGTATTAATCTTTGACTCATCCTTGACATTCTACTTTACACCTACAAGTACTTTGGTGCACAGTGTGTTTTGGAATCTAACAAAATTAGATATACTGCACTTTGCCAGAGAATGACTAGAGAAAAAAGTACTTTTTTCCTAAGCTAGCTGAGTAAAAAGCATGCTTCTGCAACTTTAGCAAGTGTCTGTGTCTCAGGGAAGCTATTTCAGCATTTCATAGGGGGTCTACATCCACTGGAGATGAACAAACTGTGCAGAAAGGAGAAGCAGTTTTAACCTATCACCTAAATTGGTTTTACATACTTTTCTATATGCGTGTGCATCTCTGTGTATGTATGTACTCCCAATAGAAGCTTTATATCTCAAATATTTCAGAGAAAGCTCTGCTTTCTCTATTTCATGGATGGTTTCTCCGTCTTATCCAGTTCCTAGGGGCCTCGCCTCTCCAGTTATTTACCTGAATCTGTAATTCAGAATCTCTCCAAATGTTTCCTAGTCATATTTAGTAACTCCTAAGACATAGATCAGACAGAGAATGGTCTAGTTCCTATTTTTCTTTTCCAAGTTAGATTGCGTATGTGCTAGTGAAAACCCACAAAACTTAAATGCTGTGTAGCACATCAACGACATCTGGTTTGGGAGCCAGAAGCTGATGACGGCTGCCTCCTAATGATGCCTCTCACATTGCCCTTGCTCCCTTTGTGGCACCTTTTTAGATACCCTGTCTGGCACCCATGCCATAGCTGCCAACCCCTGCTCTAAAGCAGACTCAAGACTTGAAAGACATTGTCCTGCCTGTAATTAGGGTGCCACTCTGTGTGCTGGAGCCAGAACTGCTATGTCCTGGAGGAAATAGCTCACTTTGCTGTTTATGCTGCTTGCCTTTAGCTTGATATATTTTTTTTTTCCCCCTTCTTATCATCAAAAGTTAGTGTCCTGAATCTCATGTGGCTGCAGCTTTGTGTGTGGAGGGGCAATAGAAACTGAAAATTTGCAGAAAGGATGAAATGTAAAAAAATTAGTCCCAGAAGAGCATCAGCAATGAAGGAAGTCACGGGAAGGGGGGAAAATGGCACATGGACACCTAAGGAAGAAATCTGGTATGGTTATACCCTACTGAAAAGTAGGGAGCATTTGTGTATTTTGCCTGTGAGTTAAAACAATGGCAAGACACAGCAGGCCTGCCCTGCTGTCCCACTAATGGTAATGGTCTGTCCTTTCCTCGTGCTCTCTTTGTTATTCCCCTGTTTTCTTTCACGGAGCAAGGAGGCCCTCCTCCCAGCAGCTTTTGCTACTGATTTCAATGAGAAAATATTTAGATGGTAAATTCTTTCAGGCAGGGTTTATTTCTTCATTGCCTGCCACAGTGGGACTCTTGAGCTATGACTACAGGCATTAGGGACTCAGGCAAATTATGAAGAAGAGTAGTACTGGAATAGCACAAATTGTAAATGATTTATTTCTTGAAGATTGTTTAAAGCAGACATATACAGCGCTTAGCTAAATCTCTCAGCAAAATCCAGATTGCAATGAACTGAGAAACAAAATGCAGCTGGGATGGAGCTGTCCCTTCTAATTACAGTAGAAGGAATCCATTCAGTTAATTATGTCTTGGATATATGATCTTCTCAAGCCCAGGTGATGACTGGGCTCCATCTCACAGCCAGCCCTGGATTTAGGCAAGGCAGTTTCATGGTGAAGCAGACTGCCAGGGAGGAAGGGAGCCCTTATAACAGCAGTGGTTACAGAGCTCTTTGCCAGAGCTCTGTTTCAGTTGTTTGCTTTGCCAAGCAGCTATTGCTGCAGAGTTTCAGTCCCTCCCAGGAGCAGCATTTGCTGCCCTTGCCCCCAGTGGCATCAGAGACACAAGTCCAGCTTCTGTGGCAGAAAAGACCCAGCACCCATGGGGCTTGTGGCTGCCGCTCTTGGGAGCAGCAGCACTTGCTTTTGCCTTGCAAGGGGTGAGTTCAAGCCACTCTGTTTTCCTCTTGACAAGTTTTAGCTTTTATGCTGCTCAGAGTATGTATTAGCCAACCCAATCTGAATATGCATCACTGTGGTTACTCTTGAATAAATCCTCTTTTTTGATGGGGTAGAAAGGGAGGGTCTTTCTACTGTGATTGCCTATCATCTTGGAGCCCTTCTATCTTTTCCCTTTAGAATCAGCTGCTCAATCTCAGACTCACCATCGCCCTAGTCCAACTTCAGTTGGTGAATGTGACTTAAAGGAATAAATCAAAGTGGTCCTGACAGAAGTCCTCAGAGACAGAAGATGGAGAGAAGTCTGGGACTAGATGACAGGAATTTATTTATCACAGAAATACAGATGAGTTGTAGGAGTAAAGAAGTTGTGGATGTGAAAATGAAAGGACATCTTATTGGAATAGTAATGACAAATAGGCTTTTTTTTTTTACCAATAATGACAATATCTGGCTCTGTCACAGTTTTCCAGATAATTGGGAAGTCCAATGGATTATTAAATAAATTAACTAAATATCATCCTTTTTTGAGGTGTCAAAACTTAGTAAAAAAAACCTTTGCAGAAGGCAGATGAGGCTTGAAGAGCAGAGTGCTTGAGGGGCTGGACAAATATTTTGAGCACCTCAAATGCATTCTTCATTAAGAAGAAAATGGTCAACTGTGTTCTTCAAAGGTTCTCACGTATCAGAATATCATGGTGGCTTTCTAGTCACCTACAGAGGACTATAATTCTCCCGTCAACAAAGTAACTGAATACATTATTTCTATGTAAGACATTCTAGTTACACCATCTTGCTCAATTATTCATGATATGCACCAGAAGAAAAGGGGAGGAAAAAAAAGTTCAATTTGAAGCAGAGAAATTGGGAGATTTTAAGAAGAGAAATTATAACCCTAAGGGTATTGTAACACTAGAAAGGCCTACCAGGGAGGCTGTGCTGTCTTTCAAGGGAGGTTTTAGAGTGTAGGTTAGAGAAACGTCAGTGAAGAATAGCTTGGTGAGGTTAATTTTGCCTTGGTGCACAGGGATTAGATAACTTCTCAAAGTCCCCTTCTGTCTTGTATTTCTGTGAATCTGTGCTTTTGTTGTTGTTTGCTGTCCTTTTATTGATCCATCCCACTATGCTGTTTGTCATTTAGACTGCAACTCTGTATTAAGTACTGCCTTCAAAGACTTTTTCCTTCTCCGATAATCCTTTTCCTGGAGAGCACACTACATCTCTCTCTTATTAAATGCACACTATTTGTGTGTTCCACTCCTCACCTCCTCAGGCTTTTACAATTGTTTCCAGCAAATTGCAATTTTTTCAGAGGCTCCAGGCATTGAGAGGAAAATTACAGCCTAGTAGTGAAAAGTTCACAAAACTAAAAAATGTTAATGTTTCCCAACGTGCACTGTTCACATGGGAGCAAAGAGTGGGCTTGCAGAAGATGGGTGTAAAACACAGATTGACTTCAGTAGTGCCAGAATTTGGCTAAAGGAGCCTGTTGTATACAATAGAGAGCTGCTATAAATACTGTCCAACTCGTCCCTTTGGTTAGGGACACCTTAATTTAGTCATACACCATATCCCATTTTTAAGCTAAACCAAATACAGCGTATTCTCCCCTATTTCTACAGCCAGACAACTCATTCTCATTTGTTATGAGACTCACCGAAGCCTCCCTGTGAGCCACGGATGTTGAGCCACCACAAAAACAAATGAAGAGCATCTTTGGGCTTGAAGGGGGAAAAGGAGGATTCTCACAGAGAGCTCACTTCTGTGGGCTCTTCATAAAAGCAGTGAGGAAAGCGAGACTCTGAAGTAACCTCTGGGGTAATTGGTTTTTGTTGGCAGCTGACTACATACAGAGCCCAGGGAGAGTAGCTTCCCAGCTGAAGTGCTGCCTCAGGGGTGAGAACCTGGAGCAGGAGGAGGGGTGGTGGCCCAGTTGTCCCCCTGTCCACCCCCGATGAGAAATCTAGTGCTGGATGATTTTGTGAGAAATTGTTCAAAGAACTCTGTAATAGTGTGTTTCTTGCATGGCTTACTGGCAGAAGCCCTTTTTGTCCTAATGCTAAAACATCTTGAGTACCAAATCATTGCCTTGGTCAGTGAATTTCAGTTTAGGACCTGAATTAAATAGAGACCAGTTTTATCTGTGTGTATTACACAGCTGCTTTTATTCCTGTACCTATGGAAGCCAAAAATACAAGCCAAATAAGAAATATGTGAAATACCCCATAGCACAGGGTTACAGTCAGCTGTTTTATAGCATGCTGCAATATTCACTCCACGCTGCAGTTGTCTCCCTCTTCCTCTAGACTCTGTCCTACTCCTTTTTGTCACATTGTTATTTCCATCTATCCACCATTTCAAGTTCCAGATAGACAATATTTCAGGGACGGACCTTGCAAAGACATGGTCAGTTGTCTTAACCTTAGTTTTCTATGGTTCCTTTGCTGGAAAGGTACCTGGTTAGACCTTCACCTTATTGAACCATGTTAGGAGGCTATAGGTATTTGCCAATGGTCTATGCCTGTAGAGGACTAGCACAAGGAAGGTGCAACAAAAATGATTTAGAGGAAGCAGCTGGCACTGCCTGGCTTCAGTCACCATTGTAATGGCACTGTGCTCACTTACCTCCACTGCAGAAGCTTCCTTTGCACACCCCAGAAGAAATACCGTAAAAAAAACTTTCTCCGAAGTTCGTTGGTACTTCTATCTTTCTTGCCCATGCTGTCCATCTCTAAGAGGCACAAAATTCTGCGTTTTCATGTTTTCTCTAAGCCTAAGTATAAAGCTACACAGCCTAGTTTATAGGCAATACCTGTCTTTGCTGACTGGTGATTTTTTACAAGACCTTTTGTTTGCAGAGCCCCATACTCTAATAAAGACTATAAGAATTCAGGCAATGGCAGAGCTGCTCTGTCTCTGTGAAATGGAGTCTTTCCACACTTGAACTCTCTACTGGAAATACCTGGGAGATTCTGATAACCTGGGAGTTTCTGTTATTGTTATAACAATGACAAAGGTGGTGTATTATGACACATTAGTTCTCTTCTTGCTTGTCTCATTTGTTTTCATAAATACATAAGAACATACATGTGGACGTATATGCTTACATACTATAAAAATATCTTTATATATTTCTTTAAATCTGACATAATGAAACTGAGATGCTTTTTGTGCATGTTTGACCACTTCAAAGGTGGTAACAGAAGGCAGTCATTTCCTAGTATTTTTGTATTTAATAATGCTTTTTACTGTATGTTACTCAGCTCTGTTTAAAACAGGTATAGGTAAAAGTTGTAAGGAATAGTGAACAGCAAAGCAGATGATCTGGACAGCTGAATAGTAACTGCGTGTTCTCTGTTACAGAAGCTTCGTAACACGGAGCTGTAAGCAATGAATACTCTGTATCTCTCCCTTCTGAAAAGGAGATTAAAAAAATCCGTATTACTTTTATCTTTTCATTATTTTTATTTTAATATTTTAAGCCTCGAGTTCAAGCTGACTTTAAGTAACTTCTAAAGCTATAAGGGGCTAGGCAGAGGAAGGATTTCCCGAGACTGCTTTACAGCTTTTAAAGTTCTTTCCATGACAGACCACTGATTGCAGCCTGCAAGGATATTAAATACTGTCACTTCTGCTGGTTTGATCATCAGTGTCTGATTTCTCCTCTCCCCCCTTCTTTTCTGAAGGCATTGTTCGTTGTTATACTGGGCATTCCAAGACTACAAATATGACCATTCAGACAAGATATTTTTGGCCTTTGCTAATTTCCTCAACTGCATTTTCAAAATCAGTGTTTTTTAATTGGTCACTTGAGCTTTTTTCAGTGACGTTGAACCTCTGATGCATGTCATTTCAGAAGCATTTTCCAAACATTGTAGGCGTCATGGAGCAATTTTAGCATAAAAAGAAGAGTATAACTAGAGATGGCGGGGGAGCAAATTACATTTTGTATATATAGTATTAAATGCTTCCATTAGTTGCCATAGGGATGGGCAGAAGTTGGTCTGAAATGACAGCTTTTCTGATGCTTGATGTGTTTAAAAAGAAAACATCGGGGGGAGGGGTTTTTTATTGTTATTATTACCTTGGGAGTCTTTTATAGGGGAGGGGGAAATATTAAAGTCGTATTTCTCAAAAAACCCAGAGTGGGACTACATTAACAGACCAGGCATCACCTTCACCTCTCTGCAGAGACGCTGACCTCTATAAAACATCTTCATAGCTTCAGGGCTGTAATTCCAGCGCTGCTCTGAGCTTCACATTTTCTTCTGTTGTGCAACATGGGAGCTATCACTGCAACCCCTCCTCCTGAGCAGTATCCCTAATTCTGCTGTAGTAGTAACCCAGGGAAAACCACGTCCTGTAATTACTGCTGTGCACACCCTAATTACAACAGAACTGTGAGACCTGGTTGTCAGACCGGGCTTCTCCGTTTGCTCCCTTTAACGTTTACTTGGCCTGAATATTGGAAATCAACGGAAAGCAAGCCCCGTGTTTATAGTTTCTCTATGAGCTCCCATGCGAACACATCAAAAAGCTAAGAGGTGCGAGTCGTGTATCTCAGCGTGTGACCTAAGCACAAAGCCATCCGGTGTTAAAATTATCATTCATGCCAAGCCTGCCCAGGAGCAGGATGCCAGCTGTGCTGTTTGCTGGCGTTCAGGTCCCTGGAAATGCTGTGTGGATGGTATGTGTGTCACACAAGGGACACTTGCTGGTTTTGCTAACTGAAAAAATGAAAATGGCTCAGAAATGACTACTACACAATATGTAAACAGGAGGTAACCAGGACGCTTAATGTTATAACTTTCAGTGTTTCTGAAGGTAGTCCATAATAGTAGAATCTGCCCTGTAAGGAATGAAACCGAGGCACTGTACTTACTGAGTCTAATGTAAATTCACTGGACTTTCCACTGATTTTTAGTAGGTTTTTAAAGAAATACCCGTGAAATGAAATTTTATTTTAAAAATTTAACTTCTAGGCTGCACCACAAGTGCCTTTGTTTTTCTTCATTTTCCCAAAAACAATGTTTTATTAAAATTACTTATCAGCCTGGGGGGCACAGAGAAAACATTAAATGTTATTTTGAGAAGACCACCCATAGACAGTGAAATGTCATTTGTCAGGGCAATTACTTGCAGTCTGCCTGTACATGCTGTTCTGACAGTTCATGGGGATACACCTCACTAATGTGACTGTAGTGTCTCTAATAATTAGTGAAACTTGGGCAACAGAATAAATGCATTATTTTTCTTCTTAATGGGGTTGACTGAAAATAAGTGCAACCCACGTAAAATGCTGGACCTTTCCTAGGCTGATGTTTTTTTAGAAACCATATCCAGTCTGGTGGTGTTAAAAGACCTGATCTTCTGTCAAGCTGAAGAAACTGGAGGAGAGGATCTGCATTAGCTGTTCCATGGTGGAATGCAAATTTGATGTTAGTCCTACAAATTCCTACTGAAGGTGCAAAGAGGTTTTGCTCAAAGGCAAGCAGAAATTCTTTGAAATCACGAGCAACATAAAGAGTTTGAAGTACTCTCCTGAGCCTGCAATGTATGGTGAAAAAGGAGGAGGACGTGGGCAGAAAGCAGGCATGTCTGAGGAGACATAAGAACTAGTGTAGCCCCCATCATGCTAATGGAGCACGTAGCTGCAATATGTATTCCTCTTTTAGGCCATACTTTTGCTACCAGGCAAAGTAACTTGACAGCTCCACAGTCTCACTATCATTAAGAAAGAATTAGGTTCTCTGGCTTGTTATCTTCCTCGTCATTTTTGACATTGCATAGACCTGCATTATGCAGGATCAAATGCTTTGGTAAAGTACGGAAAGCACAGCAATAGGTACTTGCATATGCTTATATATTTGAAATGCACAAAAATATCCAACTTGTGCACATAAAAAAAACTTTGTCCAAACTAAGGTAAAGGTAAAAGCAAACTTTGGAATAACTCCAGTAGTCAGGTACAGTGATGTGTGTCTAGGAATACCTGAGGTATCGGGGTGATTTTTGTCAATTACATTCACCTGTTTCATCACAAGTCCTGTAAATATTCCCACTGCAAATGATGTGGCTCCTCAGTAGCCCAAGAGCAACCCAGGGTAGGAAACATAAGACAGGTGGATTTTTTTTCTGAAGCTCTTGTTGTTGGTCCTTCTTGTAGGGAAGTTAATCATAAAAAACACAGGTCAAACGCTTCTGAAAACTGTATTAGAAGTTGATGCAGTTTTTAGAGGATAGCACAGTGTAGAAACAGGAAAGGAGACTGATTTTTATGTAAATCAGACTGGCATTCATATGCATTATTTATCTATGTATGCGCGGTGCCCTATGGATATTAAGTCTCATCTTATTTGAGGACTACACCTTGTAACTTCATTAATACTCCATAATTATGTCTCTGCCTTACATAAAGTCAGTTGGCAAGAAGTCAGTTGATTTTGCTTTAACCAAATTGCAATTCCTAGATTTGTATCAAATGTAATCATGTTACTGCACTGTATTTATGTACAGCTGCTCAGTTACTTCAAAATTGTTTGTCTCATTTAAAACAACGACCAACTGAAACCAGATTTAGGAACGATCCACTGTCAGCGGAACTTTTCGAAGGCCATCAGGAGACTGTAAGCATAACATTTGTTTCCAGATTTCCTGTGCTGGTTTTCCCTTTCTTTCAGTGAAGATTAAGACTGAGATCATTGGTACCTGTGTTAGTGCAAATTAAAGGCATTGCCTATTACATCTTTGGCCAGTCGCACTGTCCTTTGGGTGGGGGATAGCTCAAACTCCAGTGGCTGCTCAGTCCCAGGAAGGTACTGAGGATGGATAATTTTGTTGTCTGTCATTGCTTCCTGCTGCCCCTTTGAATTCTTTTAAAGTTCCTTTGCCAGAACTCTTTCGAGTAGGCAAAGTGAGGAAGAAGCTGAAAGGGATACCTCCACGACTGCTGGATGCTGGTGGGGCAATGGAGGAAGGCTTACCCAAAAGATCTCTTTTACTAGTTTCATCCACTTCCCCTGCCACAGATAGCTCTGCGTTTCTCTACTTCCACCAAGTCACCCATTGTAATGAATTCGGGAAAGTTCCTCTTCTTCCATTCCTGCATAGTTTGTTATAGAAAAAAAAATAATAAAAATCTGGTCATGTAATTGAGGAGGATGACGAAGGTCTATTAATGCAGAAGAACTTCTGCCTGTATAAGGATGGAAGGATTAGGCTTTAACATACGTGCTCTTCCAAAATCTCTCTTCTCTAATATGTTTATCATATAATTATGACTTCAACTTCTCCTCCCTCAAATGAAGGCGTATCAAACTGCCATATATCATCTTAGAATAGACTTTTTCTATGCAGGATAGCTAACCTTTGTTCTCCATGACAGCACTTCTAAGATTTTTCTCAACTAGCAAGTTCTTGAACTTCTTGTTCACGACACAGGATGCTGGAGCTGCCTCTTCTCAAGCTCATCTCTTCTGCGTTGGAATCTATGCAGTTCTTGCTCCAGAGCTAAATAACAAGAATGTGACCCTGATGCAATGAAAGCCTGAACCAAACTTTTCACTGATTTCAAAAGACCTTTATATTCTCTTCAGTGTTTCTGGATATTGATAATTTTTATGGCAAAAGCATTAAAAATAAATACCTCTACACTGGGAGTGCCTCTTCTTCTAGACAACTTTCTTAAAATCCCTAAATGGTTTCAGCCTGAGGACCCCAAGATGGAGTTGTACAAAATTTTTCAAAACTTCTGAAAGCATCAATGTTAGTCTCTATAACTGTAAAGCACCTCTAACTCTCATTTGAATATTTTTATGTTTTATTGTATGTTGTGTGCTTCGTAATATTTGTCTTGTATTACAAATAAGAAATAGAGAACATATTTGTGTCTTAATTTTGCTAGCAATCCTCTCTTTTTAATATATCTAAGCACAAACTGATAATTATAATTTAAAAAAACCCCATTTTTCATAGCTTAGGGGCTTAAAATTTTATATTCTTCCTTTATTCTGAATGTATCCCTCAGGAAACAACTCTCTGTAATAATCACCTTGCCTACACTTCTTCAGTCACACATTACATTCTCTCTCCCACTTTCTTTCAGGTTAATATTAGTGTTTGTCAGCAGCAGACTTTTTTTTCCAAGGCTCTGAGTCATTACAGTAACAGTTATGTTCTCAATAGAGAGTTCAGGGTAGGAAAAAAACCCAGCCCTATGCCTACATGTATCTGACTGTTAGAGAACCAGAAGGCTACTCACTCCTTTTAAATGCCAAGTGTTCAATTACTTTCCTCTTGAAGGCTTTTTTTTTGTTTGATTTTCTTTTTTTAATTTGGGAAAAAGTCAAATGTGATGCAGTAGGTTACTTAAGCTCATGATGAGGGATGCTGGCTTCACGTTTTTTCCAAAGCGTGACAGGTTTTTTCCAAGTATTTCTTTAGCAGAGTTCGGTTGGTTGGTTTTATGGTCTAGCTCACAAAGAGTTCAGTCTCAGTTTAGTCCTCCATGGCTATCTACAAAACCATTGCACTCGTTATCCTGAACAGGGATCTGTGCTGATAAGACATCCAGTCAATAGCAGAGGTTTTGCAAGTTTGGCTTCAGGGCTCGATAGAGCATAGGGAAGTGTTCAGAGAGATGGAGAGTACAGTTTCTGGTTCTGGCTATTGCTGTCCTTCCCTGTCCTGCTCCCTGAGGTGCTCTGCTGTTCTGTGGGAAGCAAGTCAGAGAACACATCCCAACACACACTGCATTAGCACAAGAGCTGTGCAAAGCTTTCAGAGTGAGCCCCAAGGATATGTGAAGCCTGATCCGGGGATCATACTTAACTGAAAACAGATCTGTTTAACCTGGACGTTTTTCTAGAAACATAGGCTTTTCAACTGAACTGGAGGTAATGGATTTCCTTTTCTGAGGGTAGAGTTCTCTCTGGACTGTAGGTCAAATCTGAGCCCACACTACCATCGTAAAGACTTCGTAACCAGGCAGGGAAGGATTTCCCTCATGGTGATGAATGCTACAGAAGCATGTAAATATAAAGGCACTGTTATCTTTCTTGTTGCTAAGTACCCCCTAGTCAGAGAGAGCTCTTAGCAGCTGTCAGAACTGCTGCACTATAATTTAAAGTGAACTGTAAATCCCTGAGATGGATGAAGGTATCAAGATGGACGATCTTGCAATGGTCAGTAGAGAGGCTGCTGGTGATTTCAATGGCTACGCTTGTCCGTCAGGGTGGAAGATGACAATGCAGCTTGAAAGGGTGATGGCAAAGAGGATCAAAAGGACACACCAAAGGCTAAAGGACAGGTGCTATAAAACATTCTCCAGCATACAAAGTTGTATTTTTTCCAGCCTCCTTCTGACTGGGAGATCCAGTGCCCCTAGGAAAAAAAAAAAAAGTATTCCATGTTGCTTGCAAGCAAGCAGTATAATATCCTTGTAGAGAGTGAAGGATAGTGTTCTGCTATCTTCCATTTTTCCATCTGTGTGTCTGTGTTGCCAGCCTTTCTTCTTTTTTTTCCCCTGGTTTTCTGTTGAAGAAAGTCAGCTGGGTTAAACAGGCAACTGGCCCCTGGTCCATAAGTTAGTGATCCGATAACTCTCAGAGGATAACTTGGAAGGACCTGTTGTTCAGTAGTCATCATGACAAATGCAAGCTCTCCAAAATGCAAAGAAGGCAGCTTGCAGAGTTCTTTCTGTTTGTTTTTGCTTTTAATTTGTGTTTAGGAATGAAAATGTTTGTCACACCTCTGAAAACAGGAACACAGTTTGCACAAGCCAGATCCACCACTACGGTGGCTCTGTGAGACGCCTACTCAATCCAACCATATTTAGTGGGGTGCCAGTGTAGGAACAGCCATACTAGATTCTACCTGGAGTTCACATAGCTCACCCTTATCTTTGATACTGTCTGGGTGCTGAATAAGAAATCTTAAGAGTGGAAATCCATGGAATAATCTGCTCACGGGGATTCTTACTTTCTAACCTGCACCAAAAAACCCCTGTATTCTGGGGTTTTATTTATATTATTTGGTTTCTTCTTAAAAGCCAGAAAAATCCTATGCTACTTGATAGCGAGTTTTCTGGTACTGAAATGAAAATCTAACCTTTCAGAACCCACAGTTTTGAGCACCAGTAACGTTTGGTGGCAATGGATTTCAGAGAGCATTTATGCCTGATTGCTTCCTGACACTTCTCTTGGTCAGAACTTCTGAGTCTAAATTTATCAAAGGATCACTTTATCACTACCTTCTTCAATTACTGATCCGCTTCCAAAATCAGACTTTGGGGAACTAGACTGCTGGAAGAAGCAGGATCCTGACCCTCTTGTGAGGGATGCCCATGCAACTTAATAGCGTGACCCTTGTTAGTCTCTAGTGCCTGGCTTCATCAGGATTCCAAACCATGTGCAGCTCCAATAATGCTAAATTAGATGAACTGGAAGCCACCGAGAGATAACTGTGCTATATTTCAGTTTATTAGCCATACAAGCCCACTTTCAAACTCAGGAAAGGCACATTATAATTGAAAAGATCTCGGTAGAAACATATTCTGCTTTCACGGTCTTTGGATATGCATGTTTTAGCTATCATGCCATGACACTGTGCTTTTTGATTTATGTTTTTACTGATGCTTTGACTGAATAGTTTGTTGCAATGTACTGCTAAATGGAGGAAAAATCAGAAACTGCATCAGACAACCATTCTGTATTTCATTCTAGAAAATAGCTGGCAATTATAATTACTCACCATGTTTCTGGCTCAGAATAAAAGTGGCATTGCACAAAAACCACACTGAACATTCATCGTGATTAGAAAATGCTCCATACCTTGGAGTGCAGTGGAGACATAAGAATAATTTTAAATGCAAATTAAATTGTGGGGGTAGCAAAGAGAACAGATAAAAGACAGTAAAACAAAGCCTTTCACTTTCCTCAAATTAGCAGGCTAATGTAGTATAAAAAAAAGCAGTTCTACTCCGATCTGTGCTAAGAGCTTTCATTTCATCATAATATAAAACAGCAGATCCGTCACCTTTCTCTATTCAGTACTCTTGATTTCGAGGTTGAAGTGAAAATTAGAAGCTGTTCATTCTGGCTCACAGGCTGGGTTGCATTTGCTTAGTCTTATTCCATGACAGTAGGATGGAAAGAGGTCAGTAACACTGGTAAGTACTTATCTCCTGCATCTGATTTTCTTTATTTTTAAAATCTTTCACAGTGCTTTGGCTTTTTATCAATGTGTATTTCCTGAAAAAAGCTACATCGTGTATTTTGTAAAAGGCTGTATCTTAAACAGAAATGCAATGATTCCTCGAGAATGCTTGTATCAGATGTTAGAGCTCCTTCAAGAATGAATTAATTACTTAAAGTAGGAATTCTGTAACATGAAAGGTTTCTGGATAATCTATATATTTCATAGCGTTACTGGAACATTTTGTGTGTTGCTTTTTCTGTCTGCCTTGTCCAACAAGCAGTACCAGATAAGAAATTAATCTCTTTGAGATGTTATTTGCATTATATTCATAGCAAAACATTTAGCAATCTCATTACCCTTGTGGTAAATGATGGAGAAAGTAGGTATTTTACTTACTGAAAGCAAATTATTAGACAAAACACAATGTTACGGTTAATCATTATGAAACACTTAAAATATCTCAGAATACGAGATGCAACAAGGAAGATCAGAGTGAAAAACAAATTCTTAAGGAAACTTGATGTAGATTTCCCCCCCTCCTCCCCTTGGGAAAGTTTTTATCAAATCAAAACCAGGGGCTTAATTTTTCAGTATGAAGGGTGAGGGGGAGTTAGGGAGATGATCGTAGTGTCACCTCCTGTTGCTAAGTAACAACATCTCCTGGCCATTTTTATCTGATAAAGGAAGTCCAGTTGACGTTATGCATTATTCATCACAGTTCCAATCAAACAATCAAAATTGTTTGCTTACACTGGGGACATTTAGTAAGATCAAAGAAACCCTCCTTGAAACTACTGGAGCTTACACCACTGCCCGGCAGCTCTTGATACTCTGCAGTAAGTATCATTTCTGGTTTGGGAGTGCTCCAGTGAAGTGAATTGCTGAGGAATTTTAAAAGTTTTCTCATCGGGATAGGCTTCTGAATTTCAGAAAGGACTGCATGTTGATCGGTGAAAACTGAACCAAAGGAAAAAGGGAAAGCTTCGGAACACTGATTTCCTGATTTTTGCCAACGTAATTAAAGGAATTGCTTGAAGCGAGGGTCAGGCTTCTTGCCCCAAACCTTTCTGTTAGGTTTGCATGGAAAAGGACTAGAGGTATTTTTTTCTGTCTGTCTTAAAATAAACGTTGTGCAGAGCTGTTTGTATGCTTATGATTATATGCTGTAGCTAACTGAGGTGTGGAGGAGAGAACTGGTTTGCCTGTTTTCTGCAAATCCTGTTTTTTAATGTGAGTTGTTCAGAGTAGAAGAAAATGCAGAAGGTACCAAGAAGGCTGGAGAAGGGTCACGATAATGTGCATAATCCTGGCAACTCTGCCCGGCAGAAGCAAACCTGACTCAATGTACATCTTAGACAGTTGCAATATAGGACCTAGACAGATCCGAGGTTCGGAAGAATGCCAAAAATATAAACCTCAGCTAAGAAGCAGTGCTAAGAATAGTGTACCATTTCTTAATTATTGTTTTTATCACATCTTTTAAAACTGATGGTGGGATGCTCTGTTGCTACTTCTGGTCAGTAAGACGGGAGACAGAAAGTAAGGTTTCCCTCTGGTCATTTAGGTGGAATGAAATATCCAGAATATTGTGTCTTCCTTTCTAGTGCAGTGTTTTGGCGTAAGCGGCATGAATGCTATCTTTAATGTAGTCTATTACAACAGTGCCTATTCGGAGGTGCTGGCTGTGGATCTGGCTAAAGCAGGTCCCTGCCTGAAGCCTTTCTGATCTCTATAAAAGCAAATATGACAGGCAGGTGAATCTAAGTGTGTATTGTAAGAAATGGAGATTGCGGCTAAAATAAATGTGATTGTACTAGGAATATTGCTAGTACTGCAGTAGGACTTTTCTTTTATGTCTTTAGACAAGGATTTAAACCAAACATCCTAAAATAGAAAAGGATACTTATGAAGTTCCATGAATACTGATTTGAAAATGCTTTGACCCTAATACGCCAAATGAAGCACTTCAGTGACTGCCTACACAATTCTTTCCACAAAAAAAACTCACCAGCTTTTTTCTGTCTGACATCTCTGTAATCTTTCCCAGGAATCTGACTGATCATCCATACCGGAGTATTGTACACAAACATAAAGTTCCTTCAAAATGGACTACTTTCTGGATGTCGAGTCTGCTCAGAGACTGTTTTACAGTCAAGGAGCTCAAGGTAAGAAACTCTGGTACTGTCTCAGAAAATGACTACTTCAATTGTACAATAAAGATGTATAGGGCCAGACAAGGGCCAACCTTTGTGACTGACCTACTGAAGTGTACAGAGGCCGTAGGGAAAGGCCTTCAAAATGCATGGGGTGTAAAAGGGATTACAAGAAGAGTAATGATAAGGTTGATCTGCCCTCTCAGAGGATAAACAAAAGCTATGAGAGCTGTTGGGTGCCCAGCAGGAGCAAAAGGCACTGCCAAGATCCAGACCCTGGTGTTGCAGAACCAAAATGGACAAGTCAGAGGGGGTAGAAATGGTCCACTGCTTGCTGTGTAAGCCTGTGGTGTCCTTCCCCTTCCTCTTTGCTTATTGATGCTGTCAGGATCATAATGCGGTGTTATTCGGTGCTGCAGGAATAACTGGTTTGGGAAAGCCCTGAGGCAGTCCGGCACCCTGTATGCAAACAGCAGGCTCTCACTGGTCTGCATCCTCCCCTGTGAAATGCTGGTCCCCACCGAGCAGCAGCAGTGCCAGAAAAGGAAAGAGTAGTCAAGCTTCTTTGCTTCAACGTAGTTGAGACTTGTTCACGACATAGATGATATTTTTGGTAAAGTCATTTCACATTTTTCTCACCAGCTCTATTTTTGGAGAAAACTTGCGATTTCAGAGAGAAGGGTTGTTTTTTTTTTTTGTTCCTTAAACTTTAAACACCATATTAAATTGAAGAAAACTGTAAGAACCAAGTAGCTCTATTGGCCTTCATTTTGTTTTTGCATAATGCCTGTTTTCTAAAAACGCGATCTAGCTTTTTTCTACCAACAATTTCATCAGCTCCTAATCAAATTCAAAGTCTGGTCAACAGAGTTCTGCCTTCCCTCTGGAGGCCTTTCTCCCAGAGCAAGACCTAATCCAGCTGGGGGATGTCACCATCCCAGGATACACGGGGGTCAGTACCACCTTTAATCTTTGGTTGAGCTGAGATGCTGCTGCCCAACACATGCTGCATTGCCCAGCTGCTGCCCCAGTTGTTGTGATATGTTTTCATCTGTACAAGTCACAGAAAACCTTTCATGTCACAACACAGCCTTCTGCATTGAACAACAGAAGCAAATGCTGAGCACCTCAAAATCAGGGGAAAAATTGGCTGAGGGCAATGACTGATTTTGCTGGTCTTTTCTCCATCTCTAAAATGTAATGGACACCTGAGCATTGCTACAGAAGTAAGATTAAAATAAGTCCTTCAATATCCCTATGAGAACAACCCCCTTTCCATTCCATAGAAACTGAAATTCAGGAACTTACTGCTTTACAAGCTATAGCAATTTATCAACACCATCCCTGTGTGCTGCAAGGTACAGAGGGGACTACGGAAGAAGGAATATGTATTCATGCAATGAAAGTCTATTACAGTAATGTGCACAAGGTGACTAATAAGGGTTGCACAGGCAACCTTCACTGTAAGTATTTCCAAGGCAGCGAAGGAAAAAACGATTATCTTACCCATACTTGGAGAAATTACATTGTTAGCACACAGAAAAATGCTTGTACTGATCAGTTAGATGCATGACTGAAATTTTAACCTTAGCACCTGGTTGATTCTTTGTTTTAATGCAGTTATTTTGCCTTCTTAAATGCAAAATGAGGAAAAAAATCCGTCATGCAGAACTGTACTCGATACAAAAGTCATCAGCAGGGTGCTAACCTTTAGATCTGTCATGCGGGCTTCTATCCCTTGGCCAAAACAAGTAGGAACCAGCACTGAGACTGGGGGATTTTTGTCCCCCTGCTTGTGAACATTTTATGAAAGACACCAATGACATTGCTTCCACTGTGCACCACTGCATAGTATAGAGGCTCCCAAACCCCAGTTGTCTCCAGAACTGGAAACAGTACATTGATAAAGAGCCATGCTGCACTTACGCTCTGTCCCCTTCAACTTTTCACCTTTCTCTTTCCTCCTTTCACAACATTTTCCCCAGCTCCTTTCCTTCACATCTCTTACCTCACAGTCCTGTGAGATCCTTTCCCCAAATTGTGGTACCTTCCCCTCTCTTCATCTCACTGTGTTTGAGGTCAGCTGCTTTCCGACAAGCTGAGCGCCAGCAGGGAAATCACTCTGAGCACAGAAGCGGCAATGCTTCTGCTCTACATTCTCAAATGCTGCAACACAGCAGCCCCCTGGCAACAGGAGAGATGCTTGAGTGGAAGGATGGATGGACAACCCCACCAGGTATAGGTGTGAGAGACAAAATGTGGCCTGTGCAGAGAGAAGCTTCAGGAAGCTTTCACTGTGTGAGGTAGCACTGAGCATTTCTGAGGTGACAGAGATGGCTTCAGCAGGCAAAACAGTAAATCTCTGCAAGAGTTTTATCATCAAGGTTTCCTGTAGTAAATGCCTTTATCATTGTCTTAAGCCCCAAACTTCTTGATGGTAGCATCCCCTTCCTCTGAGCTATCTTACCCCCTGTAGACAACAAGGAACTCAACCCTATCAAGTGTGTGTTGACGCTGCCCATACGGCTCTGACAACTCTTGTCATCCTTGTACTTTGTGCCAAATTTTAAGGTTGTCTTCCACAGAACAGGCGTTTCTATATGAGATAATGGCATGATTTCTCCAAACATGGGCAAAACCAACATATTTCTTTCCTTATTCGCTTTCTGAGAAACATTTAAACTCTGATAGCTAGAACTTTCTGAAAAAAAAAAACAAAAAATACTGAATGTGAGGCACTGATCTGCCACAAATAGCGTAGCTCAAGTAGCTAGTTTGGAACTCAGTAAAAGGTCTGCAAGAAAGCATTGTCACCAGATCTACCTAGATGTAACTATTTGATGTTAATATAATAACATGATGCTATTAGCAAATCATACTATCAAACAGCATGTGTATATGCATTAAAACTGCACTGTGAGAGAACTGAGTGATAGAAGACTACACTATTCTACCATTTAACTAGAAAAAACATCAGAACGCATTATATGTATTATTATTACTTCAGTTATATTATTCATTATTGCATTACAAAATGCTCTGTTTACACACTCTGGAATGGGGGTTTATGACCCACTTACTCTTTCTGTGAGATTTGAAGATTCCTGCCTTTTAATCCTTTCAGATTAAAAAAAACACTCCTTTGCAATGTTTTCACATTAATGATATGACAGTGTTACAAACGGCAGTTGTAAAGCACTCATTCTCATCTGTACCCACTCCTTGTGGGTGGAAAAGAAGGGAAGGAATAGGACTGCAAAATGTTGGGAAGGAACTCAAAGAGCTATGATGGCATTGCTAACAGATGATACCAAATCCCAACTGACCTGAAGTCTTGTGTAGTTGAATGCAGGGTGCTCTGGCCTCAGCAAACAGACTAAAACAGGGTTTTGGCCCCCAGGAACTAACCAGTTCTCTATCCCTTGCTGCCTGCACTAACACCCCCACCTCATCCCTACTCCTGCAGAAAGTTCAGAACAGCCTTTGCTGCTGTAGGGTGGGAGGAGAGAGGTGTTACCTTATCAGCTGCCTCCTCTCCCATCCTCTCCTTCTGCAGAAGCAGCCATCACCTCACTCCCGTGGGCTGAGCGCAGAACAGAGGATGTTTGGCCATTTGGGCTACATCTACTGTTCAAACAGCTGTTCCCTGTTTCCTCCAAGGAAAGTGAAGCAGAAAGGATGGAAAAGTCACAAAAGCTGGATCTGGCAGTAGGATTATCTAGATTTAGAAAACTTGGTAAATGAAGCCAGCTGGCTGTAGTCTTCGGATACCAGCCAGAAATATCCTAAGCTCTGCAGCCCTCCCTGACTGTCTCTTCTGTGGCTGTATATTGGGATCTAGGAGATGGGGGTGTCCTTGCCAAGTGCGTAATGCCTGGTGATGCATCTGCAAATCAGAAGCAGGAAAGAAGGGACTGTGATCCCCTGCACCTAGCCCCTTGCCGTAGGAAAGTCCAAATTTGAAATCTAAGCATGGAGCTGGACTCAAAAGCCTTTTCCCTTGAAGTGCGTGGAAGATAGTAGTCATTCTTGGACGTAAATGTATTCTAAATACAAATCTACCCCAGCTTTCAGCCATGAGTGCTGAAAGTGTATGACGGGGCCTGGAATAGGATTCAGCTCACTTATTTCTTATATGTCTCCAGGGAAGATGTTTCCACCTAAGACTTCTGACTAGCCTGGCATGGATCAGTGGAGAGAAACAGTCATTTTAAGAGCAGGGTTCACCTAATCTCAGACATCTTTCTTGGGATACTATAAGTCATGCCTTATTCTCTACTGATTATGAAAGCCTAGACTGCTAACTTGGGTGAAAGATGCCTGTGCTATTGGCATTTGTTTGCATAGAGGAATTATGTGTTGATAGGCAAGACACGACCTAATTCAGGAAAGGGAGTAACTTCCCCAAAACAAGTTAAGTTGTAATCCAAAGCTGTAAATGTGCAGATCCCGTCTCAGCTGTAGCCTACTTTGGAGAGACATCAGCTTTGATCTTGAAGTTCTGCTTGAAAGAAGTTATGCTTTGGGACATGCAAAGGAGGACTTCATATTTGACAGAGCTGAGCAGGCTGGTGCTGAGAAGCAGCAGAAGCAGGTTGCTCCATAAAGGAAAGTGAGCCAAGAGGCAGCAAGATGGGCAGAGGCAGTGGCCTCGCCTACAAGAAGTAAAGCACTGCAGCACACAAGCAGGGCAGGTCCTGTGATGGTCACCATGTTAATCCAAGAGTTCAGATTGTCAGACAAGACCATGGTGATGAGGCAGGTATGAGGCCAAGCAGGACACCAAATCAGCAGTAAGGATGTGGATCGGCGAGGAACATAGCACAGTAATTGGGCAACGGCCTTAGTGTAAACACAGCTCTCAAAAGAAGGGAGGGAGCAGCTGTTGAGGCTTCTTACCCCTTTCTCAAACAGCTCCAAGGCTGGTCAGGGCTTCTCAAGCCACTGTCTCCAACAGCTGTGCAATGTCAAGAGAGTCTGCCTTGAACATAGCCAACTAAACTGTGTGCAGAAAGTGCACCCAGGGCTCTGGACATTGGTATCTAGCTCTCAGCCAGGCTTGCTGAGGATTAAGAAATGAGGAAGGAACCCTTCCCTTGTGGAGCCCCTGGGATGAACTCCAAGAGAGAAGAATGACTTCTGCCCAGTACATTATAAATTAAGATTTTATGTACTGTCATAAAAGGAGAGTTGCCTATCACAGACTGCATGTAGCATTTTTCTTCAGCCATGAGTCCAATGGAAGGGGTCCTAAGACTCCCTCCCTCTCTTGGTGCCTCTGGCAACCCCACCCCACAACCTGACGGGACAGGCTGGACATCGTGCCATCAGGATGCCATTCTGGGCTGCATGAGCCTGTGCGCTACCATCAGACCTTCCAGTCCCCGCTGGGAGTCCAGGTTCTGCTCTCAGATGACTTCTGACTCAAGGATAAAATAGTTTCTAACTTCCTGGTGACCTGTGCATCCACTTTTCCAATCTTATCTCCTTTGGCACCAGCAGGGGGCACGAAGCTTAAAATTAACTGCATTAATTGAGTATTTCCAAGATGCTCCTACATACCTTGAAGCTGCTTGCCAGTCCATTTGGCAGGATACACTGTGCATATTTAAGTAACTGAACAAAACTCTCCTGAAGGCTTATCTTAAACTAACTTCTGTATCTATAAATAATGTATAGATCCACTTACATTAGGCATGCTTTTACTGGTTGCAACATTCCTGCAATCTACTTGATGAATGTAAGGAGTGAATGAAAAAATGTAAAGTAGAAAAAATATGGAAATAAAAATACAGTACATGGGGCCAAGGGATAACAGGTGCACAAGATTGTATAGACACGTAGGGGATGATTGCTCAGGAGCTTTCAGGAAATCCTCCTTCTTGATCAGTTTTCCAGGTTTAATAACGTACCCCCAGGCACAGTTTTAATTCCACATTTTCCTTTCGCACTTTGTCTCCACGGTTTATTTATTTCACTGTGCTTCACTTTTCCTATTTACTTTAATTCATATGGTGCTGACTCATTCTACATATTTGACTTTAACCAGTGCTGACTAGTTAGTGCTGCTTCCCTTCTGCTTTTGCATATGAAAATTTGCAGTGTCCAGTATTTTACAAAAGTGTATCGCGGCACTACTCCCAGATCCTAATCCAGAATGATTCCACTGCAGATGTTCCTTGTGTAAGTAACGTTAGGATAGTCCATCCACCAAAATTTTGTGATTAACCCATCCTACAGATTAACATATTTTCTAAGTGATGTTATTTTGCAGGTCTTTTTCTTTTTTTTTCCTTCATGTGACGTCACCAGTTCTTAGCCTAATAACATTAATAACAGAAGAATTAGTTACAGCAAATGTGCATTCCGGATGTCATTTCCCTCCCTTTAAATCCAAGGAAGTAATTGATCAACATCAACCTTTCCCTCATCCTTTTTAAACTTTTTTTCCCCTTTCCCAGCTCCTATTCTGGCATGTCCCCATTATTTAGGAACAGGTAACTGACTGCCAAGATCAGAGCCTCTGGCTTGCAGTCAGGTAGCCTAGCTTCACCAATGCTATAAAAATAGCTCATGATGAGTTGCAATAACTGTACTTTAGCTACTTTTTGTTCATTTATTTCAATATCCAGTCTGCCAAATTAAAGGCAGAAGAAATAAGGATCTTCTAATTTCCAGCAGCATATCTGAATAAAACTAGTATGCTTGAGATCCAGTTCTCTATACCTCTATATAAAGAAAAATTTAGAAAACCTATGCGTGGCTCACACTTGAAAACATTTGATTCTGAAAACTAAATCTAACTTTTTTCTATTACAACTTAATTTTAAATATCCAAGCCTCCACTTGTCCCTATTTCATAATAATTTATCTGTTTATTTATTTATTTTTAATAGTCTGTTTTCTGAAGCCTATGCCTTTGGACTCAACAGCAGAGAAACAAGCATGTTTCCTCTAAAATGTACAAAAAATGTTAGTTAGGCATATTGTGTGTACATTTACCCAACTATCACAAACCAGCATAATGAGCGTGTGCGTAAAAGTGGATGTCCTTTTGATTGTCTGCTGTTGTTTGCAACACTCAGGCCTGTGTTTGAATACTACATATCTAAGTACTTTCTTTCAGATTACTGATGTCCATCAAACCGGCGTCAAAGGTCTCAACACCTTTGCTTTAGAGACACACAGCAATCCATGTGCATGTGCTTCTGTGTTTATCCAGGAGAAACAAGACTATAAATCGTTCTTCATAAATGACAAATTATATTCTCTCCAGTACTTGCACACATCTTCTACTCTCGTCTCCTGCCAGTCATACACCATTTCCCATCTCTAATCCTCTACATGTTATTCTTTATCAGTTGCATTTAAAACAAAAAAAAAAGTGAAGTGGCATTAAATCAGACCAAAATATTTTTTCCCTGGTAAACATCCATTTGGACCCATTGTCCGGTCTTTCTTTTAAAAAAAGAATATTCACAATCTCATATTTATTTTTTTTTAGCACAGATGGAAGATCATGTTCTAGGTGCATCAAAATGTACCTGAACTAATGTTTATAAAGCTTACATTTAACCAAAAACACATTTCTGTGTGCATTATCTACATGTTACGCCATCGTGAGCTCTTTCCACAAAGGCATAAAGGAGGAGAACTGAATAAGAAGCTCATACGCTTCTGTAACGAAAAAAAATTGGAAGAAAAAATCATACTCAACCAGCAACAGCAGCGCTGCAATGAAAATGTTTTCATAGATATTCTACAAAGTTGCTCAAAATTTAACCTGAGAAATTAGGTTTTACTCAAAAAAGTCTTAAAGATTTCTGATGTAAACCAGTATTCCTTTATGGCGATTTCCATGTCCTCTGAAGTTGGTTGTGATTATATGGACCAGAAACATACCCTTTCCAATGCATCTAGGTCTAGACATCTCCAGTGGAAACATTTTAGTATCTTGCTTGTGGTAAGACTAAAATCTTCAGGTCTGAAAAGTTTTTGCCATTTTGAGGCAAGAATCTTCTATGCAAATTAAGGTTGCTAGATGAAGACCCTGTTGAGCCACAAATGACCAGGGTATCTGTGTCACCTAAAGATATTTTAAAAACATTTTAATAAAAGTTGATTGATAAAAGTGGATGGAAAAATCCAGATGAATATTTCACATTTTCTCTGACTGATTTTTAGGACGATGGCTTTTCACCTCTGAAAGTTTTCCAATTAAAAATGTCCAAAATTTTTCTAAAAAACATGTATTAAAAAAATCAATATTATAGCTCTTCAAAATATAAAGCTAATTCTTGGCAAACAAAAATTAGTACTAATATTTTTATTAAAATACGTGGAAATGTATTTTAATGCAAAAAATAGAAGCCATCAAAAATGCTTTGCAAACTGTCCCCCATGTTTTCAGTAATTTCAAACAGCATTCAAAAATTGGACCACCTGTAGATGTAACTAAATATATTGAAATTATATGTTCAAAATGCCTCTAAACATGCAATATAATCATCTACGTCTTTCACATTCCCTTCTCCCAAACGCATACTTGTGTCGTACTTCAGTAACATACAATATTTTGAGACAACAGACGTGAGATTATATATAATCAGTTCTAAGGTGTCATTACATACATTAAGGCATTTCTATTTTTAAAGTATTATTCCTCCATAAGCAACCTTTTTAAGCCAGACAAGATGTTGCTGCAATGTGCCAATCATGGTGTGAGCCTATAAGGAGCAATGCAAACAGAATGAAAGAATTTAACCAAAATGACTGATTTGCCGTCTATGTGCTGTTAGAGAGGCTCCTGAAAATGAGTTTTTGGACACCGGTCTCAAATCCGTTTGCAGTGTATGCGTGCCCCATAATGTGTATCGTAGCATCATTCCTTTCATCCAAGACCATCAAGAGGACACTTTCTAGTTTTCCTGAAAAACCATCTCCTAAAAATGTGTCCCAGAGACTGAGCTGGTTTGTGGAGAACAGCTGAAGCTAGAGATACTGGTAGGCTATCTGTGATGGACCCCATGGTCAGATTGGGCAGCTTTTAAGCTGACAGCTTTACTAAAAAAATACATGTCAAGTCATTCTTGTAATAAGGAATGCTATGGATTACAGTTAGGAAAAGAGTGTGTACAGGTATATGCATGGCACGCATAAATATTCAGCATCATCGTATGGATATCAGAATGTGATCAGCTATACTTTCCAGCTCTGTGGCTGCAAAAGAATTCGTCCTAGGTTTTTATTGCAAAACGTTTTAATGTTTATTAGCTTCCTCTGAAATTTTTCAAATGTTTACTTAAAATTTCCAGTCACTCTTGAAAACTCCTTTTGGTAATAGGCACAAAGGGGAGATAATCATGGTTGTCAAAGTAATACATAATGATTGCTCCAGGAAACATTTTCCAGCATCCACCTACCTCTAGTCAAAATGAATACAAGCCAGATCCCAATATTTTGACCCAAAAGATAAAAATGATTTATAAACAATTATATAGAAAAGCCCACTCTTATTCTCCGTTTACCATAAATGTATATGCAGTTTGGTGGTGTTTTTTTTTGAAATAGATTCCTGTGCTGTGATCCATCCAGCCCTGAAATGCATGGGTGTCCTTTCACCAACTTTAACTACAGCTAGATCATGCCAGTTTTAAAAGACAAATCTTTTACATGGTTGTTTTATTAGATGATTTTTACAATGCTGACTTCATCCTTAAGTGTAATTTTGATGATGCGGTGCACAAAATTCTCTGTAGCAGAAATTCTCCATTCTCTTTTATCTTCATTAGTTTACATCCCTATTACAAGGGAATAACAGTTTACAGTCTAGTCACAGTGTTTATTTTAGCTTAATCTAAACAGTTGACCCCATTAAATCAATTTCAACTCTTGCCCTTGGCTCTTACTTCAAATCCAAATGCTAGGTTGGAACTGAGTAAAAACTTGAAATAAATCTATTTAAAACCAGAAAGCAAGTAAGTTAGACCAGAAATAACTGCTACCTCCAGCAGTGCAGATATGCTTGTTTAGTAAACTACAATAATGCTGCAAATTGAAAAATAGAGCGTGACGGCTTTTGTTAACTCATACTAATTATATGCTATCATATCTAACACCTAAGTCAGATTTTAGGCATCTGAAGGCTTCTGATTGACAGCTATTACTTGGAACTCTAATAAACTTTTAAAAGAATCACACATTTAGCAGGCTGCAGAATACGCTCTTAGTCACTCTCAGTCATGCTCTCCAGTCCCAGCAGGAAAATATAGTGCGTTATTAGTTATTTGAAGTGTGGTGACTTGCAGAAGCCCTAAAATAAAGACTGTTATGCCAGATAATGCCCAAATGGCAAGAAACATCCACGGCTGAGGCTCTTACAGGGTCCCACATGGAAATTAACATTAATAGTCCCTCAGTAAGGGTAAGGATGGGATTTTAAGCTCTGAAATTCTCTTTCTGGCTATATATGAGGTGGAGGGGAAAGAAACACACTGAGGAGGTACTTGTGCATGGTGCTCAAGCTTTCAACAATCAGCCAGATCCCATCTAGCATTTGTGATAATCTTTATCTACTCAGAGAGAGAATTGAGGTGGATATATTTATGGAGGCTCTTCTGTTTGTGATTTGTAATTTATAGGCTCAGCACCCAAAGCCTTCAACAGCCACTCATAATTACATTACACATAAAACCCACCTACATTAAAGGGACATTAACTAGGCTGTAAGGTCAAGTGCTAAATACTTAGGCAATGCCAGAATGAAGGTTGCCTCTGCAACATTAATTCAGTCTCCTTATACATATGTATTATAGTACAGTTTCTAATTGCACAATGACATAGTAATTTTTTACTATC
Organism: Limosa lapponica baueri; assembly: GCA_002844005.1. Classification (NCBI taxonomy): domain Eukaryota; kingdom Metazoa; phylum Chordata; class Aves; order Charadriiformes; family Scolopacidae; genus Limosa; species Limosa lapponica. The sequence continues at coordinate 435,036 of KZ506045.1, forward strand.
CTGCCGTTTGCTTCATCAGTGCATGGAGTGGGCAGTGCTCACTTAATGAGCCAGTATTAAATATTTTGCTTTCTTCTCCTTGAAGGCATGTCCCCAGGTCATTTAAACCCTGTTCAGAAGACAGAAATCTTAATTTCTTCATGGGCTTTTCATCAGTGCTTCATTAAAGTATATGAATACTTTACAAATATCAACGAATTTGTATCTTCACGACATCCCTCCTGAAAGAAAATGATGAATTTCTCTGTTTCACAACTAAGAAACTAAGACATAAAGTGATCAAGAGCTAAAAGTAGCTGCTAATTTTGAGTGCCCAAATCAAGAGAACAAGAAACTGAGTTTTGGAATAGTTGCTGTAGGCATTACGTTATGCGTCCCAAGCGCAGCTTCCACCGATTTCTGCAAACTAAGCAAACACTTAAATGCTTCCATTACTCCGACATCACAGCCTCAAAAACAGTATTCAGAAAAAGAGAGACTGCAGCTATTGAGAAACTGTAAAAAGAGCGGTTTAAGTTGCAAAACTAGGAACTTTGATCAAGCAAGCTGTGGCAGGAAGAGAGCTATAACCTGTGTCTTTGGGGCACACAACACAGCAATCTTTTCTCTTCTTGTCATCATCCACTACAGCATGTGAGGCAGGGACCTTACAGCAAACAGCCTCTACTACCTGCTACAGGTCCCATCTTCCACTGAGTGATTTTCTTTCTCTTTTCTTCTCTTTTTCTTTTTCTCCCTCTTCCTCCCCCTTTCCATTTCTCCTTTCTCCTGCTATTCTTGTCTTCATTTGTTCTTTCTTACCAGCTCGTCGGGCAACTCTTCTCACCGTGCCCACTCTGGTGACAGCCTCTTCTGAGGATGACATAGACCGGAGACCCATCAGAAGACTCCGGTCTAAGAGTGACACCCCTTACTTGGAAGAAGCTAGGTTCTGCTTCAACCTTGACAATGGTAAGACCACCCCTCCCCAAACAACATATGATGTGAGAGACTTTTTTTGAGATGTAGATGGACCAGATGGCACCTTCTTGTTCACAAGTCATTCAAGGATATCACAGCTGTCTAAATACAAGCACTTGCAGATGTATGAACAGGGATGCTTTTCAAAATTCTCCTGCAAGTACTAACTAAAAATTTTCCCCTGTTTGAGCAAGGGTGAGCCAGTGAGATCACAGCAAAAGAGCATGACTTTGCAAACGTGATATATTTATACCTTATCCACTCCAGGCATCCAGAAACGTGGAAGTTCTTGTGAACATTTATGAGAGGATTAGAGCTAACAGCAGACTTCAGCTAAACCCAACATTACAACCATTGAAGAACATCCAGCAGGCCCCAAAACCTCTACAGGTTTAATTGGCAAAAGAGTAACTGAAAATTCTTGGTTCTGCAGGAACGAGTAAGAGAGCTGCTCCCCAAAATTCACACTAACTAATGTTACTACTGCTGCCTTCAGAGTTATTGAGTCCCAGCATTCCCTAGTCCTTTTTCTTGTTGAGGTTGACCAAAACAAAAGATTTTGGAAGTACTAACAACTTAGTGACTTTAAGCAGAAGGGGTTTTCTTTAAAAAATCTGAATTAAATGGGATGAACTAGTACATTCCTTGGCACATATTTTAACAGCTTAACTCTCACTTTATGTAATACTTTTGTGCTATCCAGATTTTCTTTAAAAATAGCATTTTTAATTATTTGTATTACACTATTATTTAAAGGTCCCAAGCAAAGCTGGAGCCCTAGCCTGGCGGGCAGCCTGCAACGACAGGGTAAGAAATAACATCCACGTGAAGAGCTGATTACTGAATAGAGGAGACAGAAGAGGGGAGAAGCAGCAAAACAGTGTCCCAAGTTTGCGGCTGGCGAATGGAGTTAGATTTTTGCCTATGGTCGAATTTTTTTTCAAAGACCCGCCAAGGTGACTTATGAGTACGAGTCCCAGGCTTTAAGTGACAGTCAGTTTTACACGTTGAGCGTAGGCTCCTCAGTCCCCTTGGCGTTCTAAAGCGCTTGGCCTGGTGCACCATCCTGGTGTACTTAATGGGTTTGCCCAAGGGAGGAGGAGAAGGAGGTGAAGGGATGAGCCCTTAGACAGCCCGCCAAGTCTCCATCCAGCCGTACTTGGAATTTCAGGAACCCTTGGCTAGAATAGAGCAGTTCAGGTTGCCCGAAACTGGGGCGGGAAGCGGCACCTCGGCCAGCCACGCCCGCGGCGGCCTGTGGCACCTCAGCCAGGCCGGGGGGGCGGGAAATCACCTCAGCCGGGACCCTGCGCGAGGAAGGGTGGGGGGTGAGGAGGGGGTGTCGGCACCTCAGCCGGGACCCCGGCCCGGGCCTCCCCTGGGCAGGGGGACAGGCAGGGCCGTGGGCGGGCAGGAACACAGCGAAGGTCGCCGCCCTGAGGCGAGCGGTCGCGGGCGGGAGTCGGCCGGCGGAGGCGCTGGCCGGCGGGCAGGGCAGCCGCGGCCGCTCCCGTCCGCAGATCCTTGACGGGTTTTCCCTGTCTCCCTCCCTCCGTGTCTCCCTCCCTCCCTCCGCTCCTTTCTCCCTTTCCCTCTCTCCTTCCCCGCCGGGCCACGCTGCTCACCGTGCCCACATTAATGGCGGCATCTTCCGAGGAGGACATCGACCGCAGACCCATCCGCCGCGTCCGCTCCAAGAGCGACACCCCCTACCTCGCCGAGGCCCGCATCTCCTTCAACCTCGAGACAGGTGAGAGGCGGCCTGGCACGGCGCTGGGGGGGGCGGAGGGAGAAGGGGGAAACGGCCCGCTTCGCCTACGGCCGCCCGTGGACCGGCGGGGGAGGCAGGGAGGGAAGGGGCCGCCCCCGGCGCCGCGGCCTCCTCCCCCGCCAGGGCCGGCGGGCTTCCCCGGGCGCCGCCGCCCGGCCCGACCCGGCCCTGCCGCCCGCTCCTTCGCACCTCCCCGGCCTCCCTCCTCCGGCCCTGGCCCGCTGACCAGCTCCCCTTACCCCCGCACCTCTCGCCCGCCCCGCCAGGTGCCGGCTTCCCTTCTGCTGCTCGGCCCCTCTCCCGTCCTCTCGCCCCGCGGAGCCCGGTACCACTTCCCCGCAAGACTTGTGGTCTGTCCCTCCTCACCAGGCTGTTCTGGCATCCCTCCTGGAGATGCTGCCCTTGGCGTTTTTGCAAGGCTCTCCCCCTCTCACTACTTGCATTATTCCCCTGATGGGTTTGTGCCTCAAAAGTGCAGGGAAACTTGTGCCTGCCTTGGCCACTTTTACTCAGTCTCGTGAGGTCCCCTGCACTGCTCTTGGTGACTCTCAATGGGTGTACAGCCTGATGCTTTCCACCAGCACACCTCCAGCTCCTCAGTTTCACCTACTCCTGCCCGTAACCGGGATGAGCCTCCTGCAAGGCTCTACCTGGCCTTTCCGTCGCCCTTCTCTGCTGCTGCTCCTTCCTCTCTGCCACCTCTTCCTTATGGCTCCCTTGAGATTTCCGCTGTCCCCTTCAGTTCATCTTGCACATGGTGACGATCCTGTTTCTTTCCTACTAGGCCTGTGGTTTTCCCTCCTTCCCTGACCTTTCCTTTATGGGCTCTGCCAAAAGTAAAGTACACCAGAGGTTACTTGCTCTCAAAAACAAAGGAAAATAAAGTTCTTTCTGTTGGTTCTCTGCACCAAAACAGACTTTCCCTGTCCATTGGGGAGGCGTGAGGGAGGTTCTGTAGCCAGGAAGCTCTTCTGCAGCCTCCCTCATGTCCCAGCAGCAGCTCACAAAATGACCCAACTGTGTAAGAGTCTTTGATGCTGAGCCTGTCAGCTTACTGGCAGCTGAAAAGGGGAAGGAGCTGCCTTGGAGTTGCTGCTTGCCACGCTGCAGTCTTCCCTATCCCTCCTCCGCATTTTCAGCTGGCACAAAGTTGAAGATGGCACAGATGTGTTTCCTCCTCCATTTGCGGATGGAATGGATTCCCCTCCCCCTCTTGTTATCCCGCTTGTAGTTACAGCCTTTGTAATGGCTAATACACGGTTTGGTTTTACCGTTGTCAGAATGGTTGGTTACATTGTACAGCAGATCATTATTTCTTTATGATCATAACTTCTTAAAAATTACCAAGCTGTAGGTAAGTTGGGTGGCATTTCAGGACACAGGCTGCAAGACAGATTCCAGGCTTCAGCTCTAAAGAACTGGGAGTGAAAATGGAAAGAGCATTGCTGTGCGTAAGGTGTAAATAAAAAGAGGCTGTATATGGTTATTTGACTGCTGAAATAACCCTGCGTTGACTTGTGCTGTCACAGGTAATGTTATGTCATATAGTTATAAATAGATAAACCAGTTAAGAGCAAGGCACCTTCAGGTCACCTGGTGCCTCACATCTCTATGCTGAGCTAGACATGTTGTCTTTGCTGCAAGTCCCAGAGGATGTGCAAGTCTCTTTCCTGCAATCCACAGAAAAATTTTATAATTACACTTAGCTTCTTTCTGTTCCTCCCCTCTTCCCGGCTGTCTTTAATTTGTGTCTTTACTCTTAAACTTGGGAATGGAATTCCTTTAAAAGAAATAATTAAATGAAACAGTACTGGTGTATCTAGAAATATAAATGAAAAACGTTGTAAGTAGTGCAAGTGTGTGTTTTCATTAATCCATCTGGCAGTGAGTAGTTTTGAGCTTTTTAAAAAGAAAAAAAATCGCTTAGCAACCAGTATTGAGTAAGTGAGCCAAAAAGCAAGAGAAACGTGCCACTGGTACCCGCTTAATTTCTGAGCTGTTGGATTTACTCTTCAGTTTGCTCAGAAAGCACAAACCAAGCAACCTAGGTTTGAGAGCTCTCTATTCCAAGGAAACAGCTGTTAGGAAAATTTGTTTAGCCACTTTTGCTCGTAGTTGATAATGCTGCGTGGCACAGGGTGTGCTTCGGAAACTCGTTGTTTATGAGGTGCAAAGTTTGCGAATGTACTTTTTGGGGGTATGTGTGAAAAAAAAACGGAACCGGAAGAAACCCAAACCAAAACCCCCTGTTTGTAAACTTACCTGGTTTTCATGTGCAGTTGCGTGGCCGGTGACGTTACTGATGTGCCGTGGAGGGTGCGGGTGGCTCTCGGTGCCCCGGGATGTGCTGGCTGTCCCGCAGGCGAGGGGCCGGGCTGTCCCGCTCGCCCCCGCGGCGGGAGCCCGCGGGCGCTGTCCGGCGCCCGTGGTGCTGAAAGCACCGGCCAGCGCGGCGGGGATTGGTGGCGGTCGCTGGGCGCTCGGTCGGGGGTGAAGGCGGCACGTCCCGCCTTGTCGTGTCCTCCCTCACTGTCCGTGGGTTGGCAGTGCACGTGTGTGCACAAGGGTGTGTGTGTTTCTTTGCCTGTGCAGCGGGAAGGTGGCAGAAAGGAAGTAATGCTGTTTCTTCGACCCGTTGATGCAGTCAGAACTAAAGTGACGCTTGGGGCACAGAAGTACCCTCTTCCTTAGGCGCTTGTCTCTTGCTTTCCATTTAGTGCATTTCATATCTACAGCTGCTGCTCAGCCACTGCTGATAGAGCTATTTTCCTATGCAGCTACAGCTCGAGCTGTGTTCCCCAGTCATTGTCTCTGTCAGGACATGGTCAGGGCTTGGATGCAGTGTGCAGCTGCTTTCCTGTATTGGAACTTAAATCCACTTTTATTAATGAAACATAAGCAGATGCAGCGAATACTGCTCTTCTCTGCTCTTAATTACAACCACTAGTTAAGAACTATCAGGTTTTTATCTACTTCAGCTGTAAGTTATAATTATACCATTACTGCTGTTATCTGTATTGTTGAACAACTGAGAGATTGCATACACAGAGTCAATTATACAATTTGGCTATAGCACAGATTTGGGCTGGATTGTAAAAAAAACACAATTTATAAGTGATTACCAGTGCAACTCCTACTTGCCCTTTTGATTATATTAAGAGTTCTGCTGTGTTTGATTTTCCAAAATACACTTGTTTATTATGTTTGTTTCTAAATGTTGATCAATTAATTCACAATTATTACCTAGCATGAATTAACAAATTCTGTTCAATTAGTTGTCCCTGGTATGATTTTTTTTGCTGGTGTTCCCAAACTGATTAAAATACAAAGCTGTTTTCCAAACTCAGGGTTATTCTCCCTACTGTTATACATATGCAAATCCTATTAATCTGAGTTATGTTCTCATATCAAGGAGATAATGTTTCCCAAAGGATTTAAATTACCACTCCTGCCAAAATTAATGTAGCAACATAACATCATAAAACTATAGACAGTTATGAATTCCTTTTGCATATTTGATACTGAATCAGTCCACATACAGAAATTAATTTTTTAATTTTCTGAAAGACTTCCTCCAGTGTGACACTAGAGGAATATGGAATGCGCTCTCACTTTCAGGTTGTGATCTTTTGTTTTCTTTATTGTGATTAGCAATCTGGCCTGGCTCCATCTCTTTACATCCATCGTTGGCTTTTCATACACATCTTCTTAAAAGCAGTTTTCAAATTGGTTTTCTAACTTTCTGATTCAGGCATCTAAGATCTAATCGCAAATTACTTCTGAAAACTTGGGCCTCCATCTGTGACAGTTGTCCAATAGCACAATCCATTTCCCGGTCCTGTGCCAGCTGACAAGTTCAAGTGTTTTTTACAGGTTTTGACCTCTTCCAGGTTTTGACCCATTTGTATTTTTCCTGTTGCAAAATATTATACTTTTAAAATGGCAACACATGGTAGGTAGCTTTCAAGCTTGATAAATTAGCTGAGCTGATGACTGATAAGGAAATAGACCACTTAAATCTCTCACTAAATGATCCAAGCTTTTCTTCTGCTTTCCCCTTCATGTGACTGCCTGGGGAATCCCTGTCAGAATTTTATTGATGTTTGTTGGGGGAGGGGGGACCACCACATTGAGTTGATCTGATCAGGTTCTCTTTAGCCCTTCAAGTGTCAGTCAGTATTGGAGGTACCTCTGTATACAGACAGATACTTTTACTCCTTGCTAGCTGAAAAAGAATAAGCTTTGTACTGCAATCCTTTGCAAAGTTGATTCTAGCCGATTGGCTTCTTGCTAAGTGGTCCAAGAAGTTGTCTTCATCTCAGCTGCCATGGAACCTTCCTGAGCTCATACAGGGAGGTCACCAAATGTCAGTCTTTGTTTGAACAAGGCTGATTGTCTACTTAGAATTTAACCTGGGAATGGAGACTCGGGGAGAAAACAAGCCAATGCCTTGGAGAACGTGTAAGGCCAGAATGACTGCAGTAGCTGTAGTAGGGGTCAGCAAAGAGGGGGTGTTCCTTCAGAAAGAATATATTTAGCTTCCACGCTGAGAAATGAAGGGAGGGGAACTTTTCAATGCGAATGTATCCCACCCGTCCTGACTTAAAAGCGTGCACCAGTGGTGCAACTGAACGGAAGACTGCGGCCAGAGGGGTGAGGGAGCTGGGCTCTGAAGGTGGAGAGAGAGAGAGGTAGCAACAGAGTGGACCTGATAGGGATGGTGCAGCTTGTGCTAGCTGTGGAGCCCAGCTGGCTTGCTCAGCCCTGAAGCACAGTACAGATTTTTAAGTGTACTGAAGTCACTCAGTAATCTCACTGAAGTGGCTGGGTCCTCAAGTGATGTAAGTCATGTGTTGACTTCAGCCAGGGATCTGAGCCAGACTGTAGAAATACACATCTCTGCTTCCCTTCAATGATGAAAGATCTGTTTTATCTCTTTTGTGGTATGGAGCCACATGTTCTCCTGGAATGTGTTCTGGGAAAGCAAAGCTGAGATGGAAAGGACTGAGTGGCTCTGCACAATTTTGCCATGTGTAGAGAATAAAGGTCCTTGTGTCTAGATAGGCAAGTGAACTTGGTACCATTTACTGTTCTTAAGCAGTGACGAATATCTCACATCGGGGAGAGGAAAAAAAAACCCACGGCAGCCTGTGTTAGTGCTGCTGCAAGCAGAATTAATTCACAGGGTGTAAAGAGGGAGGAGGATCCTGGCAGAAACTGCTGAATGGCTGAGACAAATGTTAGTGAGCTGGGAAATGTTCATAGTCGGCTGTTTCTGTGATGCAGAGCTGGTGGGGGAAAGCCAGGACACAAAGGGTGACTGTTGATTTTATACACAGGAACTTTCCCGGTCTGAACTGTGCACAAACTTGAAATCAAAAGCTTCTTCCGCTTTTATTGTCCTGGCATCTTCCACACTCTTTTTGGGCCCTAGTGCTTCTTACAGCCTTCATGGTAGACTGCCTTACTTACTGACGTTATTTGTATAGCTGTATTCATTCCATTATATAGCTTTAGAGCTGTGCTGAATACTTTTCAGAGAGTAAAATGATGTATGATTGTTGTGGTTTAGGCCGTATCTGCCAATGGTGGGCGACAGATACTCTCCCCCACCTCTCACTCTAAGGAGAGGAGAAATAGAGATTTACGAGTTTAGAAGGAACTAAACTTCCTTAATAAAATATTAATAATAATATAAAAAGGAAATAATGAAATAGATACAATATATACAAAACCATAACAAGCTCCCAGGATGAGATCACCAGCAGGCACTGGGGAAGTCCCAGACTGGACTCAGCGACGGATGGGAACTGGATTCCAGCTCTGGATCAGGAATACACGGATTGGGATCAAAAGCAGACGAACAGACAGGGTCCTCTTCGGACATCAGCCATTGAAGAAAGAGAGGGTTGAGCCTTTGATCCCTCAGCTTTTATACTAAGCATGAGGCAGATGGGAGGGAATACCCTGTTGGTCAGTTTGGGGTCATCTGTCCTGTCCGCTCCTCCCTGGAGGTGGGACCTCTCTACGCCTTTCTGTTTCTGATCCTCCAACTGGGCAAATAAAATTAGCCGACCTTGGTTGTTACAGCAATAAGTATAAGCAAGAGCCTCTCTGCATACCATTCCTTGGCATCAACTATAAACACAGGTGTTATCACTCTGAGACCGAACAGTTTTCTGCACAATATGCTGTTAATTTCGGAGAGTTAGAAGAGGCCTAGCTAAGAAGTAAAATTGGTGGACAGAAAATTGATTCTGTTTTACCTCAAACCAGGACAATGATTTTCCTTTCTAATGGAAAGATAATGTCACATGTATTAGCCTCATATGTGTTGATTTGTTTAAAAGGATATGATATATTTTTCTGCATTGATCAAGGAGGAGGTTGTGCACTTTATTTTGTCACAGTGTAAAATAAGAAGGAATATTTATACAGCTCACTGAGGTGGTTACGTTCTAAATAGGTGAAAATAAAGTGAAATTACTTGAGTGGATTTTCTGCAGGAAATTTCCATCCCATCTATTTTTAATTTTCTCTAAAACCCATCATTTGATTTAAAAATCTGTTTTGAAGTTTCTGAGTTTGCCCCTGGTCATCCTAACATATGATTTAGTACACTAACCCGATTAATCATCTCTGCAGTTATTTGAAATGTTATCACATTTGGAGTTGTGTTTTTTTCTTTCTTGTTTATCCGGCGTATGTTTGCATATATTCATAATAAAATATTCTGCATGGTTTCATGATTAGAATAAATAATCCCTAAAATGATATAAGAATTTAAACTACTTTGGATTTATGGAGCTCACAGATTAGAAATGATGTTGAGAGGGTAATCTGAAGAGCATATTTGTATTTTTAAAAATACTTTCAAATGATGGTGGCTTTAACATTTCAGGTAGAAAAGATTGGGCTCGAGAGAATGGGGGAGAGAGAAATATTCAGTAGTAGGCTTTCTAATATGTGTGGGAGGTTTTATTTCTTTTTGGAGAAAGATTAGTGAAAATGCACACTTGGAAAAATTCCACTTTTTCTCTCCGCTCTAATCAGTCCCTTAGATTATTGTCATGGAGATCATCTCGTACTTAGGAAGCCAAATCACCGGCTTTGGCAAAGCGTTTCGTAATACCTTTATAAAAGGGCCTGAAGAACTGGCCTCTTTTGCCATGAGGCTTTGCATTACCAAAACTTGTGACTGCACTTTAATCAAATGATGACTGTGAGTCTTAACAGTGTGTAATTTGGAGTATAGCTAAACATCAGGTGTGTGCCCATCACTCTTTTTGTGGCTGTTTTCCAACCCCGGCACGAGTGCACACACCAAGAAAAATGAGCCTCCAAGCTGAACGATGCCTACTGTGTGGCAAGAATATGCCATTTGAAATAACCGGCCCGTGCCAAGGCTAAGTGGAGTGGCTGAAATCGCCTCTGTATCAACATCATATGTGACAGGTAAACAGTCTGTTTTGAGGCAGGAGGTCTTAAAAGTAATGGGGATTTCAACTCTCATACTAGTCTTTGGAGACCTTTGGTTTAAGACTATGATCTTAAGTGAGTGCCAGATGGGTAAAAGTTTACAAGTTCTCCAAGTCCTGTTAAGGGGAGAGATGCTTGTGCTTCACCAGCTGTCATCCAAAAGGAATTGTTGATGTGGGCTTTAGTTAACAAATACAACTGGGGACAATGTGAAGGGAAAGGCATAGCTAGTCAAAATGATGGAACTGGCAAGAGGAAGATGATACAAGATCCATTTCTCTGAATGCTGAATGTATTGGTGGAATTGGCTAAAAAAAGGTTTGATATTTTAACCACTCTTGTGGCACGGTACACACACATCATCTTTCTGTGACAGGGAGGCAGTTGATACCCGTGCAGTCAATGGCACCGACAATGGTGTGGAATAACCATGACAGGAGATAGAAGGAAGGTAAATGTTTGCTTTGGGATTGGAATGTGCAGACCTGCTGCCTCTTACAGCTCTCTGCAGTACGTGTGCTTTTAAAGCTGCTGTAATGCTTTGTTGCTAACCTGGTCCTTCAAGAAAGTGGATGTGGTGAAATTTGCCTGAGTAAGAGCTTACCTCTGTATTTGCCTTGTACTCAATGAGCTTGTTGGGTTAACACAACCAAGTTTATTCCTGCAAGCTGGGACACTGCAAAGTCCTTTTATTTTTCTTATTTCATCAGGAACCACAGTTTTCTTCTTGGAACTGGGTCTTTAAGGAAAATTCATCTTCCAAAACTTCAGATAAAATTGTCAGAACTGGCAACCTTGTTCAGAATTATTATCTGTAAAATTTAGTAAAAAAAAAAAGGGCCTAATTCTCAGTAACAGGTATAATTAACTTTAATGCTTAATTACTCTGAGTCAACTAATTGGTTTCATTGGGACTACTCACAGTAATACTCCCAGCCCCGCATCTAAGTGCCTTCAGAATCAGTCTTAAAGTTTGTAAGTTTTTGCAGTATGACAAAAGGCATTAGTGCAGAAAGAATGTCCTGGGCTGTCTGCTTTCAGATAATATAAATGTCAATGCTAATGAAATATTGTGTTATTAGCAGTTGTTTCTTGTGCTTAGACTTTAGACCATAGAATCAGTGTGAGTTATTATACTTCTGCAGGAAAATAAAACTTGGCTCATGCTTTCTTGGTGACGAATATTCATGACAATGTACCTCTAGTGGATAAGGTGCAAAAAGTGTGACTTCTAACATTTTAGTGATATTAATTTAATGTATTTTACATGGTAATACCATTTATTGATATAGTGAACTAAAAATGTTTTCTTCATTCAGAATACTTTTTGAGTAAAATCATTTATAATCATGCAATTCTGTTGCCTTCATTTAGATTGCATTGATGGTCTTGTTTTATATTGATATGCTGAGGCTATAGCTTGGCCCTTGGTACATGGTTGCCTTCCCTAGGTTTGCGGAGCCAGTGTTACTGAATATTTAAAAGAAGATAATTATTGCCTTTACTGCCGACTTTGTAATAATTTTCGTATCTTGAAATTACGATTCAACCTATAAGAAACAAAATGAAGATGTTGTCCAAAGAACAACTTAAATGAGTGGCAAATTCATCAAGGAAATAGGGAGGCAGAGTTGAAAAATTAAATTCCTGTGTTTCTTCTGCACTCCAGACTCGCTGCAGTTTCATTCTGGTTATGAAGTATTTAAGAGAGGGAAAGTATGTGGCAAGTGTTCGCATGCTGATATGCTGTATGGACACATGCCATTTCAACTACGATGGGTAACAACTGCAGCGCATATTTCAGTTAATCAGAAAATCCTTGCTATGCATAATTTATGGTGCAATATCATTTTTACGGTTAGTGCTTACAGTACTTGGACAAACAGACATCTGGTTAATAGTTCA
>KZ506046.1:0-25957 GCA_002844005.1 Limosa lapponica baueri
CTACTATTTCAAGATATTCATACAAATATTTCACCAAGAAATAGAAGCAGAGAACCTTTTATCATTGCTTACACAGCAGCTGTGCACTTGCACAGCCTAAGTACATCCTCATCCCCATAACGTGACCCCATCAGGTTTCTTTCAGTCATCCAAAGCATGTGGTTTTCACCTGAGAGAAGTGTAGTTTACAGATACAACACAAGAGGCTGCTACAGTCACATAACCTGCCTTAGTTCTATCACAAACAACTCCAATTTATCTTCAGCATCCCAGAATGGAGAAGTCAAATCCTACACTGACTTTTTTTGACAACCAAATTACTCAGAAAACATCACAGAATCTCATGAAACTCAGCAGTAATGAGTCTTAGTCATAATGAATGCATAATTAACTAAAGTAAATAAGCAGAGACTAAGGCCTATGGGATTTATAATGTTGCAACTGTCAGTTCAGCAGAAGTTATACAGAAACTCAGCAACTCAACTTTTCTGTGTCCTTCCATTTTCACTGACTTGTCTGCAATAATGCTGAATTTAGAGTTTCTTGAAGGAAAACACAGCAAAGCTTAAGAAACTGGACAGCAGGTGACCAGACTGAACAGAAACAAAACCACAGTTCATTTTTAAAAGGGTAAAGGGGAGAGTTTTGCAAATAAACAGCAGTCACATGCCCCAGCAGAAGAGCCAGCAAAACCCCACCTGCAAGAATCCAACAAAAACAAGAGTAAACAAGTTTATGAGTCTCAGGCAAAGATTTTCAGCTGAAATCAAATCCTTTAATGGCAAAATAATGTCCTAGTAGAAATACTCACAACATTCCTGATTACTTGAAGTTATTAGTACTGCAGGAATATTAACCTTTTGCTTTCTTTCCTAAAATTAAGCATCTCCTTTAGTGAACTTGTGAGTTTATTCAGCAATGCTAACTTGCATACACTTTAACTATACCTATCAAGCAAAAACAATCATGTTGAAAATATGATTACCAGGATAGTGGCTCCAACTCTCTTCTTTTAACTTCAATATATAGACCACTACATCGTAAAGTGGTCCTGACTGGGTTGAGGAGTATTACTTGGCTGCTTCTTTCAAATATATGTCAAGAAAACCACATGGTGATTCCTGAATATCCACTGAAAACATCTGCTACAGAAATAACACAAATAAATTCTCAGAATAGTAACCACTTCTCATTTTCTCCCAACCACATGATCCTAATTCCTCTTTCGATGTTAAAACAACCATTTATAGGAATCAAGCCTTTAATTTGGGACAGGAACACCACAGGCATATCTATTGCTGGATGTGATTCACTAGCTGACTATTACCATAAGAGAAGTAATAAAGTCATTGGAATTGTTTATGGAAGCCATACATTGATGCCAGCATCTTTTTTTGAGAAGTGGATTTTTTGTCATTTAAAAAAAAACCACAAATTATTAAGACATGTAATCTCTGAGATGTTCTCTTTGAAATTTAGTTCCCTTTCACTCCTGAAGACAACAGGAACTGATAGCAAATTCTATTTCTTTTGCTTGAAGGATAACACCAATACACATACTCTGACTAGTCACGTTCAGGAGTACAAGCATTTTGTGTCTACTATATTACTGCATACTGCCTTTCACTACATCTTAAACTATTATTGTGTAAGAACTCAAATTTGACTCTAACTCCTACCACTAAATCTAGAAAAAAAAAATTGTAGACTTGAGCTGGAAGAAAAAGAAAATTTCCCAATGACAGTTAAAAGCCTCCTGGTGGAACATTATCCAGTATCACAAAGTTGTTTTCAATCTTTTCAAGATTGCTTAATTTACCATTAGAAATATGCATCTATCATTTAAGACTTCAACAAACCAATTGTTAAAAAAAGGAAGAAATAATCGTGATTACTGACAGGTTTAATAAGCATTATTTATTTAGAAATCATGCAAAGGGAAGTTTTTATAATAATAACAGCAAGCCTTTGATACTTGCTATGTGATTCAGGTGCTTAAACACAGACCTCTAGTGCTATTTTAGGTGCTCACACTAACTATAGGCTACTTGGCCCATGATATGGCAACCAATTAGTGTTAAGTAACACAACAGAAAACTCTTCTGCCCACATCCTGTTCTTGCTTCCCCACAAATAAGCAAGATGAGCTGCTCTTGTGTTGTAAGACTTCTAGACAGAACACAAACTGCATAAAGCTGAGGGATGTGTCCTTTGAAAGGAACTCAACAGTTGGGACTGGAAAAGCAACCAGATAAAAGTTAAGGCATCATCAGCCAAAAGACTCGTAAGACAAGAGACCAAAAGAATAAACCTGGAGACCCTCTGACTTGTAACCAGAACTGAATGTGCAGACTGTCATCACCACTTTCTTAAAACTATCAGAGATCGTGTTCACAGTCACTACACTGCCACACAACTGGTTGACTGTGCGTGTATTCTTTGTGTGCGTGTACAAACACGCACAATCTCCGGGAAAGCACACGTTATCAACCAAGACAAAGACTGCCCCTTCTGTAACTACTCACCTCCTCTACTTAGACTTATCCTGTCTGCCATCTATTTTTTTAAAACTTCAGAAGAATGTAGGCTTTCAGTAAACCCTAGCTCATACCTAACAGCTCCACGCTGACAACTCAGATGCTTGTAGCACCTTCATATAAATGTCCGTCATGCAAGATTCCAAAGATCCCACATCACTGCCAAACCACTTGCTCTAAGCCTATTAGTTTTTAAACCTAATTTTAAGTTTTTGTCAGCAAGTTCTATATTGTTTCCTCAAATGAGCTTATAAACATTTATTTCATTTGTAATCTTTTACACCCTGGAAACACTCTAAATCCAAGTTCAGTATTTATTTTGCCACTGTATAAGCAAATACTACTTTGAGGAAATCTGGAGTGAAATGCAATACTTGAGAGAAGTTGTAAGCCTCGATATTTTACGTCACCTTAACAACATTTGCAGTATCTTAAATCTCCAACTCCGTACAACTCAGACCTCAAAGTTCTGCGCTTGTAATAAACTAGATCTTTACATCCTTTCTTTGCTAAACACTGTACAAAACAAAGCCATAACTCCAAAATTAGCCTTCATTAAATGCATCTTCTAAGCAGTGGGCTCCAAGTCTTTTTCCGCCCCAAGACAGCCCTCTAACCAGAGAAGTTTACTCCTGTTCCATGGTCACCTCCCCACCCTAGAACTCTCCCATGTGAAAACACACCAGAATCTGTAGCCTGAGAGTTACCATGGCGACTCCTGATGTCACTTCTAAACTATTTTAGGGCTGTGGAGTTTGGGGTTTTGCCCCTTTTTTTTTTTTTTTTTTTTTTTTAAACTGCTCTATCTAGCCCCATCAAGACCAGGCTGGATGGGGGTTTGAGCAACCTGGTCTAGTGGGAGGTGTCCCTGCCCATGGCAGGGGGGTTGGAACTTGATGATCTTTAAGGTCCCTTCCAACTCTAACCATTCTATGAGGACTTCTAAACCAGTCTTTTCTCCTCACAATGAAGGCCAACTTACATTTTTGTGCTTCAACTTAAATGACTGATAAAGTTCATTGAGAAGTAAGTCACATACTAATTGCAGTCACAACACAGAAGTGATGGACACCACAGCTGCTCTCTAGATACAACTCCCAATACTTCTTGCTTTCAGAAGTAAGTTTCTTACGACTGCCATTTGCAAAGCCATTTTAACTTTTAGTTCACTTTTACTTTAAAGGTTTCCCATAAGCTTCTGATCAGAAGTACATTTAACATGAATCCACACACATACCTTCATGAGGATTTCAAGCTCCTTGGGTTTAGTTAACATCACTGCCAACTTTGCAGTAGCAACACTAACTCTGAAACATAAAGTTGGCATGACATACCACGACAAAAAGGACAGAGAACTAACATTACTGTTGTGAATGGCAGCCAACTAATCTTTCAGTCCTGCAAATAATTACATTCAGCATCCTAAGCTATTACAAATTCTATCCTTTCTTCAAGGCCCAGAAGTCCAGCCAGATTTCCTTAAACAACATAGCAGCAGCAGCAACTGCTTTAAGAGCTTGCATTAAGCAAACCTGAAGGGTCTCATTAATATCCAGTGCACACAAGTAAGTCCCAAAGCAGTTATTTCCTGATGTTTTAATGTAATTATACCCGTAATACTTAATATAAACTACTTCACTTTACTCCCTAGAATTCCATGAAAGAAAGAAGTGGAACAGTGTCATCACACTTCTGCAAAGCAGATACATCAAAAGAATTCTCCACCAAAAAAATCCACACTCGTTGGCTGGAGAAGATGAAGATCAACTTCTCACCCTAGATTCCTAGAATGCCCTTAGGCCAGTCACATACCTGACTATTCATTTGCAAAACAAGTCGGGCATACATTTTTCCCACTTTTGCTTTGAGAAATTTACATTCTGAGCAGGTAAAATAAATGAGATAATATTCAATTATGTTTGCATTCAAGAGTTGCAAGTGCTGTAGAGTTCAAGGCACTTTTCTTACACAGAAAACTAATTAATGATCAGCTACAGAGCATCACTTTCAGTTCAGCAGAATAAAACAACAGATCTGTGACATTCCTGCTGAAAATGGGAACAAAGCAGGAAATGAAAAGAACAGGTACACGTAAAGACAATTCTCATCCAGAAACAATGACTGTACTCTGAGGTGTTTCTCACCATGCACTGAAGACTGGGATGAACATTCCCATGCTGCTTAAGCTTTTTCAGAATTGCTTTTAATGTATTTGTTTTGGTGAACTCACAAAACTCCTGGCATAAACCTTTCTGGAACACTTAATGGAAAAATTTTCTTGCCTATGTTGAGTTTTGGCAGCATCTTTGGGAAAAAAAGCCCTGTATTACTAACCATGTCTTGTAGTAGGAACTTCATATTTGATCTTTGTGTAACTGTTTTTTTCTTTCAAGTTTGCCTAAAAATTGTCACAGACAATATGCTCTTTAGAGACGTCCACCTGCACTGGTATCATGCCTAAGCCTACCTTTAGCTTCAGAATACATGCCTACCATCTCGAAGCAACCGTACTTCAGGCTCAAAGAAACACAGCCAAGTTACTGCTCTGGTATGGTCCAGCGCAGGCACGGAAAACAATACATGTCTGGCAGTCAGGTTCTATTCTTAGTCTCCTATTATGCAGAAGCCTCTTCAAAAGGAGCTGCTGCAGCTTGGGGCAGTCACTGACAGGCAAACAGAAGACTAAGCAATAAAAATCACCAATCTGCCAAAATTAGGACTATAAAAATGGCAAGACTTCATAAATTTATGAACAGAGTACTGCAAAATTGAAACTGGCTGGTCAAATATCTACAGCAAGTCATGACAGGAAGCCTGAGACCAGATGAAAAAAACCCAGAGAGAAAGCCAATTAGGAGGCAGAAAGATTTTTTACAAGAATTCTGGAGTGAACACAGGAGATGATGCAGAGAAGGAACCTAATCCTACACAGATCCAGTAATAACATTTGGCTATACAGGGCTGTCCAGTATTACATACTTCTGTTTCTGTGATTTCATGACATTCTCCTTACTGCAGACCTCCCAACAACATCCAATTGTTCTTCCTTGCATTTCTGAGGGACACTGACTGTTGTAAAGAACATCTGGCTAAGTGTTCAACTCCAAAGCCCTCATTGTGGCTCTCTGACCTCACTCATGTACTTCTTACATTCCTATCATTAGATTTATTCACCCAAAGTCAGTTAAAATACCGATAGATCTTTCACACATTTGTCCACCTACACATCCAAAATATTTTTCAAACTTTCCCAACAAATCAGGCAGGAGTTCTGCAGAAAACAGTTCCATTTACCCAAGCCTGATTCCTTCCAGAGGTGGTCTGCCCAGTGCCCAGGGTAAGGTAAGGGTCCTGTGGGGGGAAAAAAATAAAAATGTATCACACATATTATGACTCATATGCAAAAGTAATGAATTATAATACAAAAGCATTTTCACAAGACACTCTCATCATTTACTAACTTTAAGCATTAGGTTTTTTGCATGTTCCATCTTAAAAGCACTCTCCGCAATACAGAGGGCATAAGGTCAAGAGGGATTGGGTATCCTCATTAATTCACTGCAGTGCTGACTAGCCTTACCCGTTTCTACTTTCTGTTTGTCTGAAAGTTTACTGCTCATTACCAAAAGAAACCTTACTTCCTTACTAAGTCTGCAGTTCAACTGTGCTCGACTTTTACTTGACAGGAGTATAAAATAACCACTAGGAAAACAGTAGCTACATAGGCACTAGTAAGTACTGCAAGGACACAAGCATTCTCCACACTGCAGCAGTTCAGTACTTCATCTCTTCTTGCATGCAAACCCTAAAGATGTTTTCCTTCATCTTCCTCCACGAAAAAAGAACACACACACAGACCCCTTCCCACCGCAGGTGTTTTTTTTTTTCCCCTCACCTTTTGCTGTCAAAGACGACAGAGCTGTACAAAGCAGGCCCAGGCTGCTGACTGCGTATCAAATAAATGCCAAGATTCCTTCCCCCTCCGCCCTCCCTTCCCCTTCCTCCCAACTTCACTGAGAGCCGCTGACAACTGCCGAGGCAGCAAGGGGGGGGGGAGGAGGGCGACGACAGAGGGAAGAGAAGACCTGCACATGCACAGAAGACGGCGGCCCGAGGCTCCGGGCCGGAGAGGAATCACATTAACCGCAGACCGCAGCTCAGCTACAGGCAGACGTGACCCCAGGCCGCCTCCCCCGAACAGATAACAACAAAGAAAACAGCCAGGGGAGGAGGTGGCTGCCCCGGAGCGAGTTCCTGCTCCTCCCCTCACGCTGCTCCCAGCCAAAACACAGACCTCAATGTAAACAGAGCGAAATGTGCGCGTATGGCGGAGCGGGGGGTGGGGGGGCAGAGCCAGCCTTCTCCTTCCCTGGCAGCTCCCACCGCCGCCCGCCCATCGCGGCTTCGGGGCGAAAAAGCGAAGTTACGGTGCATTCTGCACGCTTTATTTATGCAAACAAAGTATTTCCCCCCCTCACTGCTGTCAGACCACGTCCTCTCCCAACAGGAGAAAAACCCTTCCTCGGCCCGTAGGTTCTTCTTGAAATAAAACAACGCTCCTCTTTGCCTCTTCCTAAATGTCTCGGCCTGGAAGACGTAACCCCCGCAAGCCCCTGAGGTTATTAGGGTTCGCGAAAAGGTGGTGGTGGCGGGGGGGAAGCTGCCGTTCTCGCTGCATTTCCTCAAAGACAAATTAAAAAACATCCGTGACGGGGAGGAGGCAGGGCGCAGAGCCGCTGCGGGGGGACCAGCGCTGCCCTCACCTTGCCTCTGCCCTCCCCCGCCCCCAACCTCGGATGGATTCCAAGGCTGGAACCTTCTTCTCCTGTCCCCGTCCCCTCACACCTGCCCCGGGCCCGCGGCAGCTACACTCACCCACACCCCCCCGCAACTCACCGTCCCGCTTGTGGGATAGTGGCCTCCGCGCCCCACAGCGTAGTTCTGCCCGGTCCCCCTCACAACCTTACCCCCCACCGGGGACACTCACCCGTTCCGCAGCGGGCCCCGGACCCTACACAGACCCCGCCTGAAGGGGGGAAGAAGGGAGGGAAGGCAGGCGGGAGAGCGCTCCGGTCGCCCGCGGGGGCGATCGCCGAGGGAGCGGGAGCCGGCGTCTACCCTTCCCCCCGGCCCGTCGTAGGGGTCCGCGGGCCGCCGCCGTTGGTGTCGGTCGGTGCGAGCGAGACGGGGCGGGGAGGAGGGGCCCCAACAGCTGAGAGGATGTAAACACAAGGTCACGTGACCCTGCCTCCGCAGGCGGCCAAACCCCCCTCCGCGCCACGGGGCGGCTGGGCGGGGGGGGAGAAAGCGGCGAACTCGCTCCGCTTCGAGCCGTGGTTGGCCGTGCTTTGCCAGCCTGAGAGCCAATGGGAGGGCGGCGTTCACGGCTCGCGTCACCAGTCGCTTGGGGGAGGTGGAGGGGGAGGTTTGGCTTCCCGCTATCGGGCGGCGGGGCGGGCCCGCTGGGCTGGGCCGGGCCGGGCCACCCCACCCCACCCGTGTTCTGTTCGTCACCCCCCGGCCCATGGCAGGCGGCCCGCTTGTCTCCCGTGAGCCGCGGCGGAAGGAAAACAGGACCGTGTTCTGGCAGCAGGGGGCCGGGGCCGGCCTTGGGGGCCGGAGGAGGAGGAGCGGCAGCACCACGGGGGAGAGCACGCAGCTTGTCAGGCCCGGTTTTTAGATAAAGCGCAAGGTGTCCGGTGTTTAACGGAAATTGCTCCGCTTTCACCGGCCCTCCTAATTTTAAGGCGTTTTCGCCTTGTTTTTTTCTGGCGAGCAGAGGCAAGGGGGAGGCCGGCGTCGCCTGGGGTCCCCCTCCTGTAGGGCCTTCCCCAGGGGGGGTCAGAAAGTGTCCCTGCCCCCACCGGAGAAGGGACTTGAGGCTCCCGCGGTGGCAATGCTCTCAACGGTGAGATGGTTCAAAAAACCTCAAGGTGAAAGAGAGGTTTCAGGGAAAGCTCTGAGGAATTTGGGAAAGTACTGTGGAAGGGAACAGGACTAAGCGGAGGTCGAGGCAGACTGGGGGGCCCGATCCAGGCTGGTGAAATCTGGGGTGATCACCAGTATTGGGTCGTTGTGGAGCCCTGGTCTCGAGTGGGGTCTCCAAGGCATCGTCCTGTGTGTTGTTTCACAAGGGGGCTGGAGGGACGATGGGAGATGTGGGGGAGTCGAGAGTGGGGAAAGTAGGCTGCTTCTGGTGTTCTGAAGAGTTAAAAGCACACAGGTGTCAGGACTTGCAGCAGCTTGGCTAATCAGGTTGCCATTGAGGGAAGGAATGAGAAACACCGGAGATCAGTATCAGAAAATGGATTATAAACACATTTGCGGAACAGTAAGTTCACATTCACCCAATGATCAGGCAAAAGGTGTAGCGTTTATGGATTTCAGGCTACTGGATGTGAAAAATCTGAAGATCTAGAGCGGATGTTACAATAAAAACAGCAATTTAGGCAACTTGGTGACATCTTCAATGAATGATAATTTAAGCTGGAGTGGTTTAAGCATTGAGAGTTTTGCGAAATGCAGCTGAGAGGCATAAAGTTTTGAGCTTTAGCCAAAGTTTGAGTACTGGTGGAACAGGATTTATAAGTAAAAGCCTTGAGAAATGGAAGTACACAAAAATGTAGCTGGTAAAAAGCCAGGCATGAGTATTAGTCTGTTGTGGGGCCAAATTAGTTAATACCTGCAGCACACAATGGTTTAGATGGCAACAACTGAGGTGCAGATAACTGTAAACATGAGGGAGAGAGTTTCTGCTAGGCTATGACTGAGAAATAATTCTCTCTTTAGTTAGTTGGTCTGAAGGATTCAAATAGTCCTACAAATTGACATGCTGTTACTGTTGTAACTCGCGTCCCCCTGCATGAAGGAAGCAGGGGAGGAGAAACAAATTCAATTTTTATATTGAAATATGTGTTGCCCTCATACAGTGAACTTAAATAATTTTGGCTGGTTTTGAGTATTGAATGTTTTTTTCTATTAAAAATTTTTAGATAGATGGAATAAGTGTGTATAATTCCCTGCCTATTGTACATATGAGGGTTTCCCTCTCTTTCCATCACATCCTAGATCTTCTCGTGTATGACCAACACGTACTCATTCTCTGCCAGACAAGGTGCACTTAATCAGTATTCACTCAAGACAGAAGTTGTGGCCGTATTTTGCTCATTTAATTGAAGGGAATTTTGTGATAGCTTTTTTTTTCCTTGTAAATTGCCATGTTACACTTGAACTGATACCATTTTTTCCATTTACAGTGGACATGGACATCCAGTTAGGAAGGTCGTTCAGCCATCTTCTCTCAGCTGAAAAGAAGCTTCAGCATTCAGATCTAGCAGAAAATTCTACTCAAACGTGTGTGATTTTTCAAATCTACTCTTAACTCCTGTCGTCTGTCATCAAACCAGCAGTAAGGTACATATTTTCTATTGGAGCATCTAACTTTTGCATCTTGACATGGAAGATATTGTCACGTTCTTTTAAATGTGAGATGTGCATGATTTAGGCAACCTTTTTGTTCGAGTTTAAGTTAGTATTCTCGAAAAACATACCTTAGCTTAAGTATTACATGACAGACCTCTCAAAGTTATGTATAAATTAGCTGAGTTCAAAACCCATGTAGAGCACTTCTTAATTGAAGCACAGTGAACATCCTTTCACCCTCATAAAACAGTCAGGTTTGTTGGCTAACGTGCCCCCAGAACTTCATTATTCTGTAAAAGTTTGGTTTTTTTTTTTTTACTGTCTCTGTAGATTTAAGCATTACTTATTCTTTCAGTGCTTTGTTCTAACACTCTAATTTTTTCATGGTCATGCAAATAAAGTCTGAATTAGGTGGAAGACTCCAGTTTGTTTTCATTCTGTGCTGCTGGTGAAGGTTATAACATTCAGATGCCTAACAGAAAAATACGTATTCAAGACTACTGTTTTTTAGCTAAATTTGAGATTTGCTACAAGGGATAATTAAGGTTAAGCATTGAGACTTAACTGTTAACATACCGAAAAGAAAATTTAGATATGCACAGCAATTTACATGATGATGTCATGTATATTGAGTAGTTAGGTATATTTAATTTTTTATTTATGTAGAAAAAAGTTGCTCTTTAGACTAAAACAGCATTTTGACCTTTCTAAAAATGGTATTAGCTTAAAACTAGTGGTACAAACTGCATTCCTTGAATGCACTTCTAGTAACATAGAATTAACAAATAATAACTAATTTACACTGCTTATATTTTTGCACATCTCAGTTTAGTTAATGAAAACCATTTACATATCATTGTATTTAAGTTGACTTGATTTGAGTCCATTTCAACTTTGTGTTCTGTGTTATTGAGTAACCAGTTTTAAATATTTTCAAATGCTACAGGAAACATAGTCAAGTCTTTTTCTTGAAAATTTATTTTTAGTGTTAGATGCCATTTTGGTAGTTGAACAAAGTTTAAACTTGTAAAATTTTTAACGGAGCTTTAGCTGACAATGTTTAAAATATTTTTGATGTTCTATAATACAGTCTATTTTTAATAAAGTTATAACAGTATAATGTTTTGTTGGATTTCTTAAGGTTTGGATTTCTAAAGTATTATCCATACCAAGTAAGAATTTCTTTACTTGCTTGTTTAGCTATGGAAAGCTAATGCAAGGAGAAGGATGTGAGAGACCTACACCTTAGCTCAATTTCAAATTAGTTATTTTCCATTGTGGTGTGTTCATTTGAACGTTGACACTTTTTAGAAAATCTTCATAACTTACTGTCATTTTGAAATAGTGATAATTTTCTGATTCTGCTCTTTTCTGAACTTAATGATTTTTTTTCCTGGTAATTTTTCATTCTATCTTTCTTTTTTTGCTTGGCTTTCATGTTAGATGAGTGAAAAAGACATAGAAACAAGTCCTAATGTAGCTGTTTTAGTTATGGTTATTTACTGTTCTGTGGGTTACCTGCAATTTGTTTTCCCTACTGACAAATATCCAAAGAAGGATTCTGAATGTCAACACTTAACTTCTTCAATCAGCCACATTTGTTATAACTAGTATCTAGCTAAATAGGGGTTCAGTTAGCTTGAGAAAAAAATAATTAAGAAGTAATTGATGGTTGCCCTGAGATCTAAACAATCAGAATAACTTCGTTATTGGAATTTAATTCTGCCTGAGTTTTTCAGCTGCTGCTTTTTGAAGGCCATAAAAATAAATAAAAAAGTAAACCAATAAATAAATAAAAAAATAAAGCAGTAATGTAGTGTTGGGTCTGCATGTAGTCCAGAAAGCCCATGTAAAAAAATAGCCCAACAGAGTAGTAAAAAAGACATGAGCCAATGTAGAATATGTTACAATCAAAATACTATGGAAATGTAAATAGGTAACTTGATCCATAAAGCTAAGGTTAAATTTCTGTTTAAAGCATAGACCCTCTCTATATATTCAGATGAATTGGCTTGAGAGGGAAAATACAATGATCTGGGTAGGCAGCACTTGATATTACATCATAGGTGGACAAAAAACTAAGACAAAAATTGTAAGTAATTTTTAAAGTAACTCTGAGAAATATTAAGATTATAAATTTCAAATGCAGCAAATAATGCCACCTGTTAGTGGAACTGAGTGAAGTAATTGTGAAAGATGCAATATTGCTAATTCTTGCATATTTAATGTTTTTTTCTCACATATTTTTCCTCATTGAAAATATCTGACAGCTTCTACTATACCAATGAAGCAGGAACAAAGCGTTGTCCTCAAAAAGGTAGTAGGACCAGAGTTTTCAGAGTTAATGCTAATTTCTGTTTCTTTTATTACTCTCATCAGAGGGACAGCACACCCTTAGTGTAGCACAGTCATTAGAAACTGAAACTGTTGGAGCTGAAAAACGTGAGCTAAAGAACAGGACAAAGAGTTTCACCAAGAGCAGCCATAAGTAGGATGAGAGGAATCCACTGTTTTCTGAACTTACTCTTAGTCCAATGTTTAGACCGATACAGAGATTAGAAGCTGCTGCTGCTTTCCTTCTGTTCCACAAAATACATGCTACGTAAGTAGCAGTTACAGTTTTCAGATGTCCTCTGGTCCCTACAGTAGATACCACGCAGAGAGCACGTACTTCACCCTGTATCGTCTGTTGTCATTGGCACAGCCTGTTCCAGGGAGAGGGCTCTGAAACGGAGAAATGCTGCAGTGGCTTTCTCCTCTTTTTCAGGCCTGGTCTTCCCACATTAGCATCTTGTCTCAGAGCAAGAAGTACTGTACTATTGAGAAAATTACAGGCAACACAAAAGGAAAAGTAATGAAATAACTGCTGGAAAGTAGTTTCTCTTACCCTTAATGTTTGGCCTGCCTATCATACTTTTAAAATGGTTTATTTTTGCATTCTTTGCTCCCAGGTATGGAGTGTGCCTTCTGTGGCTCTCATCTGTACCCCAGCAGCCATCATGCCAGTTCCAAAGATTTATGGTGAGTGATGTTCAAGTTCCCAGGAAAGGAAATAGCAGGTGGTGGTCAAGTTCCCAGGAGGGGAACTGGATCAGTCCCCAAGGAGTGCCAGACTCTAGCTGAGTCTGTTCAGTTGCATGTACATATATATAGTTAAGCTGTAATGGACTAGTGGAACTACACATATTGCATTGTAACCCCCTGTTCTGATGAGTAGCGAAACATCAAGCTGGCTCAGTAGACCGTTGATGCGGACCTCTGAAACTGGAATGCAGCTGCACTGCTTTCAGGTGTGGCCTGGCTCTGGAGTCACATTTTTATGGTGTTGCTTTGACACGTGAGTCTTGAAAGAATTTGCCTGTGAGGCTGGTAAGATCTACATTTGTAGGCTGTAGAGTCTCTGCATCTTTGGCCTTGTTAATCAGCAATTTAGGTAAACGAACCCAGCATAACTGTCTTAGATAAAAGTGGTTGTATGCTGATCAAGCTTTAGATCAGAATAATGTCTTCCAAAAACTCCAGAGCTAGTTGATAGAAAAAGGCATTTGTAAAAGGAGTGAATCATCATTTACTCCAGGCCATGTCTATGTGCCAGGTTACTTCATACAGTCTTTCTACTGGTCTTCAAGACTTACTTGCCACTTGAATTTTCTTTTAGAAAATTCTGTCTGTCACTCTGTCCCTCTCCCACCCCCTTCAGAGAGGCAGTTGGTACTGTAACCTTGCTAAGGCCTTTGTAATTTTTGGAATAGAGGTTTTCATTGCTGTAGATTTTGAAATACACTCAGAGATGAATTGTATTAAGCAATTGAACCATGTTACACATGCTGTGGATCGTGATCGTGCTCCTCTGAAGCGCACAGAATCAGTTCCAAATAAAATGTGTTGGGGTTTGAGTCACATACATTTATTTGGGATGCCTGTAATCTATCTGTGCATCCCGGCTCTCATGCCCCATTTGAGTGATGACAACTCTTACCTGTTACCAGAGGAAACGTGATACAATAGTAGAAGAAACGTCGTCTTTTGTTGTAATGAGTAGCCGGGAATAGCAGTGATAATTACCAAAAGTGATATACCTGCATACATCTTGTTAGGAGGCTTTTTCCCCCTTGCCATGAAATCCTCTGCTGGGGCGACGTTAGCACTCCCAGGCCCCATGGAACCGTGATGCTGGAAGTGCTTCTGGTTGCAGGCAAAGGATGGTGCAGAGCCAAAGTATTATTTTAGCTGTCAGAATGTAAGTTATGCTTAGTTCATAATTTAAGGCATTGAGAGCACATGATAGGAAAAAAAATGTTACATATTTTACCTTAAGGATGAAAATAACCGAACTGAACTGAAATGAAAAATGACATTAAATGGGATCTGTGGCCATAGGCATTGGTCTCAAGGATATGTCTCGTGATCAGATGTCTGGCCTTCAGATTACTTTTTCAATTTACTGCTTGTGCCTTCGTGATTTTTTTCTTCTGTTAAGAACAAGCCTGAGTTCATAGGAATGGAAGGGTTCCAGTGGTCTGTAGTCTCTGATAAGTATATAACCAGATGTTGTTCATAGACAAAATAAACTGATCACCTCTAGATAATGGTTGACAAACTATAAAATCTAGTCAAACAATAGAATGTTAAAAAAATCTTTTAGAATTTGGTACCAAGACAAGTGTTTATCTTTTAGATTGCATGTAGGGAAGTAACCTAGTCATCTGTAATGATATTTTACAACTAATAGGGTGTATTAAGACATTCTTGTCTTTCAAAAGGTTATGGATACCTACTGTAATTGCTTTTTTTTTCCGTGACCCGTGATGGGAAAAGAAATGTCTTCCTTCAATGTTTCTGTTCTGAACCATTTGTAACTTGCCTCAGAGGTATATTAGGATACAAAGTGAATGTGTCAGCAGAAAGTGTCATATATTATCACCTCTGTCCTACTCATTGATTGTAAACTGCAAGCACGAGACATTCTCCATGGAAATATGTTGATCTGTCTCTGGCTGTAACTGACAGTGAGTCAACAGACTCTTTATGTCATCCTTTGGTTAAATCAATAGGGTGTTTTGCTAAATTTAAAATGCTGTTTTTTAGAAGCAACACAGTCCTTCAAACTGAGAAAAATTATATGCCACCATGATTAATAGTTTGAAGCCAAACAGTCTATGAGTTCCCCTGGAATGAGTCATGTTAAAAGGAAGTTACTGTATTTTGTATCTTAAATAATAGCAAAATTTTTATTTTGAAATTAATAAATGTTGGGAATTTGCCTGTAGTTTTGTCTGATTTTCTTAATCAAACATGGAGCAATATGTAATTTAATTTATATTAATTAACATTTAACTTGTAGAGCCTCTCTTCTGTATATGGGCTGATTATACACTATCATTAGTCCTCTTACTGATAGTCATCTGGCCTTTGTGTGATAATTATAGAGGCTTTTAAGACCAACCATCTACTTAGAGTGACTATCTATTAGGTATCTTTCTTACATGCTGCTTTTATCTTTAAGTAGGAAAGATGAGGAAAACTATTTGTGTGTTGTAAATATGTCAAAAATCTAAATCTCTTCAGTTTCATTTCTAACATATTTGTTATTTTGGCAAAGTGAGAAGGTTAACTTTATATGATTTTTTTCCCTAAGAGAATTTAAATTTCTTAATCAATCGGATTGAGTTGTTATAGACAACAATTTAGTCTTCTTTTGGACTATATAAAAACATCCTTTGCCAATAGGCTACCAAAAAGACAAGGAAACAATAATTTCTTGTATAGAGATGATCAAAATTAAAGTGCTTTTTTTTTTTATGTTCATAGGATATAATATTCTACATTTCAAGTATTTTTTAATGAGAAATGGAGAAAGAATACATTAGATCCAACAGACTTAAGATTTGTGCTTAATATTCAGCATGCAGACTGCTTTTTAAAGGTTGTCTATCAGAACATAATCTTTTCTTTTAGCCTCCTCCAAACTCTTGATGCTTTCCAAAAAAAACCAGTTGATATTTTTCTCCAGATTTGACAGAGGTTTAACACCTATTTTTTTTGCTTGTTTTTGCTTTATGGATGATGCAGTTGACTATTGTTATGTCTTTGGAATATGCGCAGAAGGCTGGGGCAGTAAAAGTGAAACTTCATAACTGTGCCTGAAGAACACATTATTTAGGAAGTTACATGAAACTAGATTGTTAGGAGAGATATAAAGGATCTCTGGAACAGATTTGTTCCCAACCAATTAATTGGAGTGTTTTCCCGGAATTCCTGATCCGTGGTTGTACACCACACTTTTAGGTATATAGTAGAAGAAATTAAATGTCCTGAATATTATCCCTTGGTTTATTCCTCTGGTTCTTGGAGCAGTGGTGAGAAAGGTAAAAATTGAGAGGTTAGCTAGGTAAGATACTGCCATTGAAATTACTTAATTGAATATAGTTATGAGGAACAATATGCATATAAGTGAACTATATGGCAGTAGCAAGCATTGGGTTAGTTTCACAACTTTATGGCATGTAAAGGTTGTTAGGAGAAGATTAAGTGAAGAGTGTAGGAAAGAAGATGGATAAAAGGGTATGGCAGGAAACAAAGGATGAGAGGAGAAAAAGGTTATGACATGAAACTGGGATCTGAGAAGTTACAGAAGACTGCAGAAAACAGCCAATGAGAATAGTGCAAAACAGATAGATTTTAGCTTTTTTTTTTTTTTCTCCTTTTTGAAGGAAATCACAAATCTTTCTGGCCATTTCTGCAGCTGTTCCTGCTAGCACTAACTGCAAGATATTTTCTGCCTTCGGCTGTTCTCGTACAAAGCCCTGTAGATTGAAGCACAGCTAGACCCTCGTGTCTGCATCACAGAGGAAGCGACATTAGCACATTTTGGAAAGGTTCTGGAAAGCAAGAGTGGCAAAAGGAAAGAGGAAAGAAAAGGAAACGAGAGGAAAGGAACAGGAAAAGGAAAGAGAAGAGATACTGAAGGCAAATCCTCTAAGTGAGGAATGCTAATAGTGAGAGGCGTAGACTTGGGCTCCTCCATGCATACCTATTTGCCTGAAATTCTGGGTGCTTTCAGATGCCTCACTTCTAACAGAGATTCACTTTTGACAGGAATGGTGGCCACTGAGTACCAGGGAGCAGCAAGAGCAGGACTTAAAGGTTAAAGGCAAACCAGGAGCTGAGAGCAGCCACAGCACAGGATGAGCAGTGCCCTCATTGCCAGGGCACAGTCCAGCGGCACCTGAGCTGGATGAGGTTACAGCAACAGGTCTTCTGAACAGTCCAGGGATCATAAGGGAAAAGCAAAGCCAGATCTAAGGTGAATCCAAGAAATCTGATCAACAATGCAGGGATGGGGATAGTAGATCCCCCTACAGCATAGGGTGATCTGAGGCTAAATAGATCTTCTGGGGCAGGGTTTGTGAGTGAAAGACCCAGGTGGAGCTCATCAGAGCCATTACAGCCTCTTGGCACACTCAACCCTGACATTGAGCTTTTCAAACCCAAATGGAGCTCTTTCATGACATAACTTGTCAGGCCAAACTGCAGCGAATACATGAGTGCAGGGTATAATAACCAGATTAAGATTGTGCTGATTAGTCATGTTTAAGGTATGACAAGCTAAAAAACCTCTTACTGTTTCAGATAAGCTTAGGTAGGCATTAGGTCTTTTGTGGAAATTATGTGGCTAACTGTTGTGATAACAAATAGGTTTGTGATCTTTCTTGTTGGTTTTATTTGGCCTAATGCATACATCTTAATGTGCAAGACAAGGACAAGTGAGCAGACCAGTGCTTGTGTTAAACCTTGAGTAAATGCCGAAGGCCAATATTTTGCCCATACCACATGTTGGTAGTAGTGGAAAGTCTTGTTAAAGCCAACTCATTCTTGTTGGGAAATTCATTCTCAACTATGGGTCTGAGCATTTTGTAGTCCAGAAGGTCTGAATAAGTGCCTACGTCTCCGCTCTTTAAATCATGTGAAAGATTGTTTCATCCCAATTCCTGGCAGTTCTTAATTTTCTACTAACCCAAAGAAATACAAACTCTAAATAATCAAATATTTGGCAATAAACCAACTATAAATCTTCATAGGGGTTGAATGACTTTAACTGTTCTACTCAGTCTATTTCTAATTTTTCATACAATTACACGAAAAGAAAAAAATCCGTTGAAGAAAACCCAGGTATGGCAGAGGAAGGTTTGATTGGGTTGTTACAGTGTGAAAATTACTCTGCTAAAGTCTGCAACTTCTCGTGTAAAATAACAGCCTGAATTCAATGGGACTACATGCATATGTGAGTGTGTACCCACACAGCATTTTTTCTTGCGTGTGTGTTGAGCCTTTCAGTGGCAAGAAAGTCTTCAGTGGACTCTGAGGTAGAAAGGTGTAAATATTTTCTGTCAATGTTATGCTGTACGTTATAGCAATGGCAGAATCTGATCCGGGAGCAATTAAAATACCTGTATACTAAAGAAAAAGAATACCATTATTTATTTTATATTCTAGCTTTGCCTCTGTATGACTTACCACCCAGCTGCTGAAGCAGGCAAAAATGCAAGGATAATACAAACCTCTTTTTCCTCCCCCGAGAAATGAACTGTATTTAACTGAATTGCTGTGGGTTTTTTGCATTGTCTGGGATATAATCAATCAGAATCTGCACTTGTGAAAATATTTTACAGAGGAGAGGCAACAGTGTGTTAATGTTCTAGAATGCCTACTTACTATTTCTCGTGGCTTTCCTTTTTTTAAAGTCTGTATCTAGCTAATTTTTAGGTGTTCAGTGCTCCACACAACCATTTCCTATTGAAAAAATAGAACTCAAAGCACACTCTAGATTACAGGTAAATCTGTCTGTGGCAGACAAACATGTATATTTAGATTGTACCAGCATCTACTTAGATCAATGAATAAAGTTTGCACTTAAATCTCACTTTGGCTTCTAAGTAGTTGGTAATTGCAGAGCCCTGCTGATTTAACACTCGTTCTCTAGAAAGAAGGCTTATGCTGCAGAATGGGAAATGAAGCTCAAGATCGTTCCTTTCTATAAGGAAGTAACATACTTTTTCTCAATGGGCTTTAATTCACCTTAATAAAGCCACTGTATTTTTGCCATATAATAGCAAACTGAACCTGTAAGGAACACAAAGTTAGTGGTTAAGACCTACGAACAGAATAGCATCCAAATGGTTTCAAGTATCTAGGGCAGTAGAGGCCACTAGAAACTACCCAGCATGTAAATAACGTGTAACTAAAACTGATACGACAAATTAAATTTTTTGTATCCAACTGGATTCAGGGGGTTTCTTCATATATGTCTGTATTAAGGGTGAAATTACACAGGCATTAAAATAGATACACAAACCAAAAAAACCCCACAGAATTAATGCAATTTAATCACACTCCACTTTGTTCGTACACATCTTTTAACATTAAAAAAAAATACATGAAAGCTACTGCATAGCTTTTCATATATTTTATGATAGTCTTCTACATTCTAAAAGTTGCCAGAATCTTTAGAGGAATATTTAGGAATATAAAAGAGAAAGGAATTGCAGTAATTTTCTGAATCTCGGCTGTGAAGAGGAGAGGGTAGAAGAGTCTTATTTTCTGGAATAATTCACTAGAAACAGATTTTAGAAAGCCACAATGAAGATGCATCATAGACATCTAAGAGCTGTTCTGAATAATTTTACAAATGGCACACTTTCTTGGATTCTAGCTTAGGATTTTTTCTTTTCTGTTATGACACAGAAGCAGCTTTAGACGTTGTTAAATCCAACTTTATCCCAGATCCTTAAAAATTTCTGTGAAATTTCTTGCTTGGAACTTTTTGGCCCTTTAGACCTTGACTGTCAGGGGAGCCTCAATTCCGTGTGTAATGTGAGTATGCTGCTGTTGCCATTTCATCTAGCCAAGTGACCCTGAGGCTTTTTTTCATGGCCTTTCATTTGGTACTATCTTTACTGTCACTGACATTAATAAAGTCAGTGTATTACCTTTCTTTATTCTGACTTTCTCCCCTGCAGCCAGGAAGGATCGTTTCAAAAAATAACCGTAGCTCTTCCTTATTCTGGTGATTCAATGTAAGAGAAGTCTTACAGAGCCTTCATTTAATTAATTTACTGACCCCCCTCAAACATTAGAATTCATTTCTTTTATCACAAGCTAATAATCTTTCTGCAACAGAAACAAACTAAGTATATGATTGTAATGTTTGTGTGGCTTTTTAAAACTAATTTACCTGTTGCAGAAGAGCGACACCATTCATTGCAATCAGAACTCGGGAATCAAAACACAATCAGATACTGAGAGTCCAGAATGTCGTAAGTACTTGATATGTGACTCAGAGCCGCAGGGGACTGTAGTGTCTGAAGACATTTCTAGTTAGAGGATTAAATATGCTCTTTATTTCACAGAAAAGACACGGAAACGCGGAAAGGTAAAGACCCAGTGTTTGAATAAAGCTAATTGCCTTCTTAGTGAGACACAATGCAAACCTTCCAGCATTCTGGGATGGAAATCTCACCTGCTATAACCAATTTACAAAATTTCAAACCAACTTACTCAATACCTACATTTTTTTCTGAAGCCATAAAAACTTAGTAAATATAAATATAAATTAAAAAAATTAAATTAACTCTGGTAAACTTGTTCCTTGATGGTTATTATTTAAGCACCCTCTAAATATTCTTAGGGTTACTTTTGCACACCTTTTTTTTTTTTTTTGCAAGGGTCACAGGGAGTTAATAACACCCAAAAGTGGTCAGTAACATCCAAAATCTTGTTGTGATATGGTTTTTTTACTGCATCTCACTTGTGTAGCACAGTGCTCCCTTTTAGTAAATCAGATAGCTTCTGACCTTCTGATATTGATGTAGTAATTTTTCTGCTGACAACACTTCTGATTTTGTAAGAGTTGCTTTCAGAAACCCAGTCCTTGTTTAGTGTGGAGGAAGGAGGGAGATATGTTGCACTGCTCCGGATTGTTACTAATTTTCAGTGGGACCTTGGATCTGTCTTAAAATAAGATTCATATTTAACATAAAACATCTTTGAAACACCTTATTTATGTCAGCACTGTATTGAGGAAAGTTTATAAAAAAGCTGCAGAGGGATTTGTGTTCAGTCAGCATCCTACTGTTGTTCTCCTCCCATCTGGGACGTTAACACCACAGAGCTTGATTTCTGTAGTTTATTTTTAGATTATTTTTCTTCACAGTGTAATTATTAGAGCAGTATTGTAATGCTGGCAAAACCCAAAAGCTCCCAGATCTAAAACACTATGAAATGACTGGGAAGAACCTAAACTAAACCGGTGATAGGAATTTGATAGGGATTCTTCCTCCTTCAAACAAACTCTGTTTCTCTAAAAGAACTTGGATCCGTCAATCAATTCATAAAAGTAAACACCTTTATCCATAGAGAAAATAAAGGACTATGGCATTCATTGCTTCTGCCCACCCTCGTTATATTTAATGCCAAAGACTTTAATGGAAGTTGAAGGATAATTTTTAATACAATTAAATAACAGTGAAGTAATGATACTTTTCATTCCCATAGCTTTTCAATGTAAAGATAATTATCTTCCCAGATCTCTGTAGGATAGGCATGTATCATTATCCTTATTTTCTAGAGAGTACAATGAAGAACAGAAAGGTTAAATGAATTTCTCAGAACTAGAAAAAATAAGGAAAACCAAGAATAGTGCTCTAATTTCTTGTCATCTTGTTCTGTTCTGTTTTCACAAGTTCAGCCTTTATTAAGTTGTCATCTGAAGCACCTTTTAACAGGTTATACCCATGAAGAATTTAAATGAGAGACTTCTAAAGTTGATTTAGGAGGTGAACTATCAAGGCGAGATATAAAAAGCATTGCACTGCAGATGAGTTTTGTCAGGTACACACGGTTTAAAGTCCCTGTCGTGCTGATTTGTTGGATGCAAATTTCTCATGGACTTTCAAAACAAAACCAGAAATGTCATTGTATAGGAGAAATAGCCAGCTTGTGGTACTGCTGGGTTCCTCTAAGCAGAACAAGTTTCCTGCTACTGTAGAGAGCTCAAATTACTGGTGATGTCCTCTGGTAGCTTTTGTACCAAGCTTTTCATTTTGTAAAAGCTGAAGAAGCATGATCTGTGATTCATGTCATGCAGGGGCAGAGCTCTTAGCTTTTCTTTGGACTCTCTTCTACTTGTTTGTGTCTGATTATGGGGAGTTGGGCAAAACAGGGATACCTGCCTTTTTTTTTTTTTTTTTTTTCATTCTTTGATATATCTTACCTGATTCGGAGACTTCAAGGTGGAATCGCTAGAAGCAAAACAGTCTCCTCGCAAAATTAATGGTAGATACCCAGTTTAGGCAGCTTTAAAAGAAAGATCAGAATCAACATAAAGTCAGTGGGGTTTTTTTTGTGAAAAAAACCTGCTTTAATATTAAACTGTATAGGCAGGATACCAAATGAGCTTCCTGAAGTGAGTAAAAAATTACAATCCTGACATTTCTAGTTAGATTTGTCTTTAGGGGAATGACATTTGGATGAGTTCAAAAGCTGTTTTCATGAGTTTTTGCAAATTTCTTCTGCAGCAAAATTTAGCTGCTTTCACCAGGCATCACTGCCAGTTGCCAGGAAAGTGTCAAGAATTCTTCTCAGTAAATCTGTTTCTACAAATTTGTCCCAGGTAGAAAAAACATTTTTGCAAAGAGAATGAGTCTCCTGACTAAAAGGAAAAAAATAATAATAATCTAGTGATTTCAAAAGAGAAACCTAAAAAAAACTTCTCGCCACAGGCTATTTAATTTTATCTTTATAAATTTTTAAGAATATTATTTGGTTCTTGCAGTAAGTTCTACTGTTTAGTGATCTAATCATTAGTAAGAAAAAATGTTTTTGTGATAGCTGATGATGAAAAGGTTGCTATGCCCTATGAAAGAGCATTTTTTGGGTATTAAATGTTTCTAATATTTTCATTGTTTATTTTGCATCTCCTAGATCAGCAAGCTCTGTGGTCCGTGCTTAGATAAGTCAGTACAGTTGCATCTCACACCTTGAAAACAGTTGTACAAATTCATGTATTCCTTTCTGAATGCCACTAATGAGGCATAGTGCTGATGGGTAGACCCCAGCCTACCGTGGTGTGATAGACTGGAGCTGCCTGCAATCAGAGCCTCGCACACTGGCTCCCCGAAGTGGCAATGCTAAGGAGTATTCTGAAAAAATATGAGAGTAATTCTGATAGGACTTGAAAATGAAATCTTACTGCACCTCTAATAGTGGAGTTTATTCTGAGGAACGCTTTCATGGTACTTCAAGGAGTGCTTTACTGACAGTGACTGCAGTTATATTACAGTTTAGTTATCAGACTGTATGCCTTACTTGCCAGAGCTCTTAACGCTCTTAGAATGCCTGGTTCTGTAAGGAGAGGAGTACCCGGTACTTCCTCAGTAAAAACGTAGACCGTGCTTGAAAGGTCTCCTGAGACCCAGCCTGAGGTTCAAAGCAAATACCACATTTTTAATACGTAAAGGAATTGTGATGCTGCGTTTGCATCTCTTTCTTTGTTGAATAAAACACTCTTGGGTGGGCTTTGGGAAAAAGTTTTTTTAAGAGACTTCAGAGAAAGCTTGGTACAGAAGAAGGAGAAAAGAATTGCAAGCTTAGACATTGCTTGGAAAGCATGTATTTCGTAAGAGCACAGTCTGATCACAAAAATATGATGCTTTTTGATTGGGATTTGTCATGTCTAACTCTAACGTAACAGACCTGAGTCCAGATTCTGTTGCAAAACCTCCATTGCTGGACTGACTTCTGTCAGAACCTGTATGTTTCTTTCCTGCGAACTTAGGAAGTAGTATTTCCATTTGGAATGAGCACAGATGCCCTAACACAAAATTTGCAGTTCAAGGGCTAGTCAGGCTTCTAAGTCCGCTGCACCAGGGCCTTAGTGAAGGTCATTCGAGATCTCTGTCTGTAAGGGACACAAGAATGTGTCACAGATGGTAAGGAGAAATATGTAGACATTTCTGTTCATTTAGAAAAGGATTGTGTCTGCCAGCATAATGCCATTAGTTTTCCTTCTCAGAAGGCAGAAGTTTCCTAAGTAGAGAAATGTCAAAAGGCAAAACCCGAAGGGAACCATTCTGTTATGATTTCTTTTATATTTAAAGATAGTGTTCAGAAGAGGCAATACACTTGTTAAAAGGGTGGGTGTTTTAATCTGAAGTGAAAAATGGAAAGCATTCTGTAAAAGACTTGAAAACAAATTCATCACTTCACACATTAGGCTATCTAGAGATGAGATTTTGGCACAGCGTTTGAGGATAAATGGCATGTCTATTTGATCAAAGGAGATTTTGGAGATTAGCTGAATATTAAATATGTAAATATACTTGCCTCTAACAGGTATGTAATTGGCAAGAATGATCAAAGTATCCTTTCAAATCTCTAGACAGATCCTAAGTATGCATTTTCCAGTGTTAAGAATTGTACTTTTTTTTTTTTTTTCCTTTTTACAAGAGCCTCCTCATCTGCTCTTCTTGGGGAAGAAAATCACACTGGTAAAGAAGACTTCTTTTGAAAGGCTGAAAGAGGAACATTTGTTGTGATACATTGATCCTTTGGAAGCAGCTGATAGTGGCAAAGCCCACTCCATCACTCAGGAGTCTGACAGCCCTGGCAACAGGCTGGCCAAACTGCATGAATCTGGATTTTTCATTGCTTACATCCCTGTGCTAGCAGCTGTTATCATACTATTAGCCTTCTGTAGTCCTCATGTAACCTCTTGAAACTTATATGGGCTTCATGCTCTGAGACTACCTGCCAAATATTTAAAAAAAGAATCATCGTCACCTCTCTCTTTCTTTTCAGTATCCACCTGGGGGAGAAATAGCTTGATTAGTTTGGGTGATGATAGGAAGCTGGAGGAAATCCAGTCGTGATTTTTCAGTCTGAAGGGTTTATTTCCTTTCATTTCATTCATTTCCATTCAGCTGAAGGTAATGAGGTTGTGCAGGTCTGATTTCAAAGGGCACAATTTTGAAATGATGGGTTTTGCTTAGGTACACTATAGCTTTAAATTGGTGATTTTGATGAAGTTGCATAAACTGGAGTATAATGCAGTTTCTTCCCCCAGAGATATGGTGGCTCAGCAACAAAGACATGCAGTGATTATTTTTTTCCCCTCTCCCCGCTGAAGCACACCAGAACAGATCTGCTGAGTAGGAAGTGCTATTTTTACATAATCACTTTTCAAACCAGAGTCTCACTGTAGACATTTTGAGGAGACCAAACTAAGCATCCTAGCAGTCACTTCATCTCCAGCTGCAAAACTGCATACGAGAAGCTGTAGTGTAGGTCATTTAATAATCTAATAGTCTCTTTTTTGTCTATACTGCTGTCAGCTAGCTGAAGTATTTCCCAATAACCGTTCTTCACATTTCTGGGGTTAACCATCCAGAAATTCCTTGCTTACATACTAACAGCTTATGATTGCCAAAAAGAGATTTTTGAATTGTAGGTATCTAAAAAATAATGTAAATGTGGCTATTTTGTTTTGAAAATTCTTTTTAACTTACTGGGATGCATTACTACAACATCTGAGCATCTAATTTATTCTTGAAATCAACCCTTGGAGATAGAGAAATTCTTACCCTCATTATTCAGATGGAAAGTGTTTGCTTAAAGCCATCGAGGACCTGCATAAAAGAGAAGGGAGCTAAAAGCATCTTTCATATATCTGTCTGAGTTGTTCAAATGCTCACAAAGTAGCAAACACGATTAAAGTGCTTGTTTACAAGTTGATGCAGAGGCATCTCTCCCTTGATCATGCTAGTGACTCCTATCTTCTCACCTCTTTTTCAGACTCCCTCCAGCTGCTCCTGTTGACCTGCAGTTCCTAATCTTGGCACCAGTAGTAATGGCAGCATATTTTTCTCCATGTGGGTTAGGCTAAATTTCTTTTTTGTCCAAACTTTGCTATTACCTGGGATGACTCTTAGCAACTCCCTTCT
>KZ506046.1:41095-53009 GCA_002844005.1 Limosa lapponica baueri
TTTTGTGTTCACAATTGTATTTCAAAATGTAGCTACCCAGGGTGTCTCATGTCTGGATGTGCTCAGAGCGAAATCACAAATGGCAGAGCCACATTTTACATGGTGCAGTGCTCAGGTTAATAAACCTTGCAAGCTTTCCGAATACTATGTTGTTGTGCTTGAGCAGGGCTTGCCACCTCAAGCACAGTGTCATCTTAAATATTGTTATGTAGCTTCTGCATCTTCAAAGATTTGTGTCCAGTCAGCTGAAAACACGAAGTGACCAGGCTCATTTTCATCTGCAGAATACCAAGTAATGCGCCCTAAAAGAATTTGTATTTGTGCCAAAAACATGTACACGGAAATGGTAACTGTATTTTCAAGCTTTAGGTTTGCTTTTAAGCAAGCTAAGAAAAATAGCTTTGTTTTAAATTCAGCAACCATGTCTATAAAAACATATGATACACCAGAAACACATTAAAATAGCCATGTGTGAGTGCACTGTATGCTCCCAGTGATAATACTACCAGTGTGTCCTACGTACATCATCTTATTTGCACGAAGGTCAAGCAGAGTTCTGCTTTTTGTGACCATATGCATGGTGGAAAATTGACCAGATTAATGTTCACTTGACAAGCTGAGATCTCAGGTACAATAATAGGTATTTTGATGATCAGTGTAAGCAACGTCTGTGTTTTCAGCTGGCAGTGAAATGTCTTTGAACCTGTAAAACTGGAATGGAATACAGGCTGTGTTTGTTGAGGATGTTGAGGATAGAAATAAGGGAAAGGGAAGGAGTACTTACAAAGCATTGCTAGAATGTTTCCTGTACCCAAAGTCAACCACAAAACCCAGGAAAACATATTTTTAAACTTTCTTAAGTAGTGCAGTGCGCTCTGTTTCTTAGGGGAAGAATTCTGGCTCAGCAGCTTTGTGGTATAGCAATTAGGCTGCTGCCAGCTAACAGGCAGCTCTCTCAGCCACCCAGCAGCTAACGACAAGGCTGCAATGCAGGTATAGACTTCCTGCAGTAAGGAAGCTGCCTTTTGTGCCTTGAAAGCACTTTTCAGGATTTTCATATGTTCAGCCAGAAATCCACCCAGAATTTTTCTTCCCCAGGAGAAATTTCCCGTTTTTGTGAACTTGAAAGTCTCCATAATTCAGCTGGAGAAAGAGAAACTGGCTGTGAGGAGTTCAGAGGTTTCAGTTAAACCTCACACACCTGGAAATGCTGATGAAATTCCTGGGAAATGTGGAATAGGTCATTCGCCAGTCTTCAGACCTGACCAAACTGAAGAGATCTCAAGGGATTCACCCCAGTCCTAGAACGTGGGGTTTAGCTAATAGTGCCAGTGATGATTTTTGAGCAACCTCTCGTAGCTCAAAGCAGGCACCTCCATGTTTTCAGGATCTGAGAGACAGATTGCAGCCATGACTGGGTAACAACAGGAGTGTTTCCCTGTAAGGAACAGGAAAATCTGCACTGGCCTCCAGGATGATGAATTAGAGAAGAACCTCCTGAGCGTCTGGCAGCACCAAACAGAAACTTCTGCCTCTTCAGTTTACTGTATCTGAGACATGGAGATGGGTTGGTTTTGTGATTACCAAATATTGGTATTGCCATAGTGCAACATGTGTGTACTTTGGAGTTTCCAGTATTTTAAGAAGACATTCAGCATCCAGACTCCAAAATTTCCTAGGCTGCTATTTATTGCATATTTTTATAAGGAAGGAAACCCAGCAGCCTGGTCAATATTAAACCTCTTTCTGTTGCATGCAAAAATGGAAAGTCAGAGAACTTGTGTTTTTTACAGTATGGTTCTTTTTCCTGAACAGAAATCCATTTTCAGATGATAAACACCTTGAGAGAGGTGAATGAAAAATTTAATATATTAAGTTTTCTAGACATACTACTGGCAGTTCTAATGTTGATGGAGAAGAAGGAACTTTTCAATTCTTTCTAGATCTGGGAAGACAATAGATCTGAAAGAAACACTGTTAGTAATTCTGCGGTCTAGATTTTGACCTTTACAGTCATACAGTTTGCTATTTTTAATTTACATTCAAGTCATTTGGTTTCCATTTTTTAGGACAAAAAACAGATCAGAAATACACAGTGTGGTTTCAAAAACTGCTTTGAAGAAAAACTTGACTCATGCAGTTATTGCCATCAGTTTCATTGCTTGAACTGTCTGAAGAGTTTCCTAAGTAGTTTATTGAAATAATTTCTTAAAACCCAATCCTTCCTAGAAGACTTATAAAAACAAACCAGAGGAAAGGAAATAAATATTAAGAGGGGAAAATAAAGCTAAAGAATCTTTTTATACTTAATAAGATAGAAAATTATGAAAACCATCTTAATGGTGTCTTTTCTGGTTATTTAGAAAGGAGAGATCATCGTAACCCAAGAAAAAAGTCCCATTACTACATCAGGATTTATGGCTAGTGTTAAGGGGGAAAAAATGGAGATTTTAAAAATTTGGAGAAAAAAATATGGCATGTTCTGGAAAATAAACTAATGCTGTGGAACATTTAGTGAAAGAGAACAATGTAATATGATGCTTATACATCATGTAGATACTACTCCCTTGTCTGAAAGCTCATGGACCAGCGGTACCTCAGCCCAGGAAGGGACAGTGCCATTCATTGCAACATAAATGACACTGGTAAAATTCAGTTTGATGTGACTGTTAAATTCTGACTCTGCTACACAAAAGGGAAACACATATATATACATTTTAACTTGAGTATTCAACTTTTTCCTCACTTTCTTCACATGGAAAAACATATTACCCCGCTGCCCAATGAATCAGTTTTGTCACTACATTTTTTTCATTGCTGGAAAAAGGACATCAAAGTCCCTGTCCAAATTTAAAACTTCCTTGCCTTCACTGGAGATTTCTCACTATAGAGGAAATCTTAACCTCTATGTACATTTACGCACAACAAGTAAAAAGTTCCAGAAAGATGTTTTTAATTTGAGTTTAGGAACCATGCTCAGAGGTTTTCCTGCTTTGCAGCAGTTGTTAAACATAAGAGCTAAGTTTGAAGAACTTATGTGGCTTGGGCAAACTACAAAAACAGCTCGCTGCTGCACATTACACACGGAGGAAGCAAAGCCATTTAAGTGGTGAGGGGAAGAAAGTAGGCAGGAAATAGCAGAGAAACCCAAACAAGAGAAGTAGGGGCACTAGAAAGCCACATAGGTTTCAGGGAGCCCTTTTTCGTGCATGTATGACCTAAGTTTATTCTTCCTCAGAGAGCTGGCACAGCCTGCCCTGTCCTTGCTACCTGCGGGTGGTGCTTCAGTGTCCCAGGAGGTGAGGAGCAGCTCCAGGCAAAGAGTGCCCAGCAGCACTGCTCCCATGCTGCAGAGCAGCAGTGTTGCGTCTGTCCCCTGACTTTGTCCACCAGCAGCTGCTGAGGAACTGCCGTCCTCACCTGCACTGGTACGTCGCCTCCTCTTCTGGGCTGGAGGATGAACGTGCCACATCTCCCCTTGGTGAAGTCTGGGCAGCGGCAGTCAACCAGGGAAGGCCCGTTCAGAGCTTTGCATTGTTACGATTAGAAATGGTGATAATTCATAATAGGAATTACGAATATGAGAACTTAGAAATGAGAATTTTAGAATCAAGGAAGACTTTCTGCATGGAAGTTAAGCACATATTTGTTTCCCTGCATATCCCCCACCATCAGACTGCTTCAAAGTTCTTGCCAAATACCTGACTCTGTTGAGGAATGAAATGAGATGGCCAAGTGAGTGACCTCAGATGTCTGCCACACATCAGAAGGGGGCAGGGGTGGCAGAATTAAGAGCAAGCTCAGGAAAAATGCCTTGTTCCAGTGCCATTTTATAGGTGCTTGATGATACATTCCAGAGGCAAGAAGGGGAAATACCCCAGATGGCAGGGACTGTTCCTTCATAGGCAGAACTAACAACAAGCAGAATTGTCATGATAAAATACCTAGGAGAATCCCTAAAAATGGAGGCGAATATTTGTATAGATCCATACACACATTCCATTTACTTTACTTTTTTTTTTTTTAGGAGCATGCCATATGGACATTTGAGTGCTTCCTGCTAACGGTATATATGTGCTGCCTGTGATCATTACCCTGGAACAGGAAAATTGGAACTTAGAAAGGATTTTGTTAATAAGCCTTTTCTAAATGACACTTTTACAGTCCACCTCTCAAAGGAGTACAGTGCCAACTTTGTTGTGAGGCAGATGGTTGTGAAAAAGGTGGATGTGACTCTGATCATTTAGCAGGGAAATTAATTTATGTGATACTAACCAGCCTCCAAATTGGGTTTATTGGCTCATTACAGTTTCTCCAAAATGCCAAAGCTTTATGTTTTAAAGAAGCTGAAGGTTATTTTCAGGATATTTTTAAAAGAGAGAGAGAGAAAAAGGAGAAAATTGACTGAATGACTGAGGCTCTGTATTTAAGGTAAGATGACAACTTTTATGCAACTTTGGATGATGGACTTTGCAGATCAGTCAAGGACCATGGAGGAAATTGTCCTGTCTGGTGGTAAAATGTGTTTTTATCCATCCTTGGCTGGTCTAATATGAATGTTCTTAGCTTTTATCATTGTACTTCTGACATGGATACACCTTTCATTGAACAGAGTAAACTAAATACACCACAGCTTAGCATTACAGCATATAGATGTTTTACAATTTCTTTTTATAAACCAATTTTTTAATCCCCTTATAGCAGAATAACTCTGTGTCTATTTAATTTACTAAAGAGAGGAATTTTAGGATGAAAGTTGGACAGCAAAATGAAGATCATTCTTTACATTTCAGTGTTTTAGGTCAGATAGGTCATCCTTGTATGGCACTTAAAAAGTTCATTCTAGCTGTGGAAATCATTACAAAGAACCCAGAAGGCAACTAAAGGGCATCATTTATAGATTT
This sequence comes from Limosa lapponica baueri, assembly GCA_002844005.1. Taxonomy (NCBI): domain Eukaryota; kingdom Metazoa; phylum Chordata; class Aves; order Charadriiformes; family Scolopacidae; genus Limosa; species Limosa lapponica. The sequence goes on from KZ506046.1 coordinate 46,000, forward strand.
AATTTTATTAATTTACGTTTGTGAGTAATAAATCAATGTCTGTCATATTTCTCATGCCACATTGGTGTATTAACTTCTTTTCCCAAGCTCATAAACACAAGATTGCATATTTTATCATTACCTCTTGCAGTCTATGGTATACTGTTGTCCTAAGGATGATTAGAAGCCTTTAGTACCAGCCTGCCTGAGGAAACAATTAATAGTGTTTCTAGATCTGGTGCTTTAAACTTCATTGTTTCACTTCGTTCAAAGTAGTTATTTGTGCTTGTAAATTATCTAAGATGAACAGGATTTTTTATAATGTATTGCGATATGCAATCTGATGAGATTTGTAAAGATACCTTAAAATTCCTTAAGTTCTGTAGTCAACTGTTATTTTTAATATTTTTTTTGGCATTTCATGTAAGATGCACAGTACAAGACTAATAAAACACTAGTCTGTAATGTGGTTTTAGATCTTTTTCCTTAGTTTGTTACCTTAGTATAAATTGTTTTAGTGATATAAAATTGATTTCCAATATATTTTTCTCAAGAACAAGTGGTATTTTAGGGTTTCTATTTTTATCACAACCATTTTTTCTAACCTCATAGTGTGGAGACTTTAAAGATGTTAGCAGTTTGGATCCAGGCACACCTGCACAGAAGCACCAGTCATGATGTGGGTAATAATCCCAGATTAGGCTAACTCCTTCATATCCGTTGGATGGGCTTTTTATAGATCCTACACTGCAACCTGAAATTTGCAGGATGCAGATGATTGCTCTAGCCACTTGAAAGAGGGGTGCTCTCATGGTTGCCTTGTTTTCATTTGGTGAGCTGGTATTTATCGGTAGAAAAAGAATTACATAAAATTCCCAAAAAGGCCAAGATGCTGAGCGCCAGAAACCAGCTGTTTGTGGCTTTTGAAGGTTTGGGGAAGGGCTACTTATATCATCTGATGACTTTGGGTTGTTCTTAAAATAATGAGAAAAAAAATCTGATGTTTTTTCGAAGTGGGGATGTTTGATAGACACTCAGATGTATCTTCTGTTACATTTCAGTCCTGTACTAACACTCATTTTCTCCAGAACAGATTGCCTGTAATTAGTTGAAATAAATACCTGATACGGAGTTTAGGAAATCCTCCAGAAAGACTTGGCTAGAATGAAGGATTCCCAAATCTCAAATTGAGACCTAAAATAGTTCTCCTTGATCCTGGAGATATTTATGTTTGATAGTTGCAACCGTGTTTGACTTGGAAGTTTTGAAGGCAACTAGAGCTCTACTTCTAGTCCCCAGAAACGCTTGTAATTGTGCAATGCACCGTGTCTTCTGCGCAGGCTGTTATTAGGATCCAAAAATTAAGTTTTATTCCACTTCACCCTGATTCTTCCCACCTGATTGGGTTTTTCAGAAGGTCTTGCATGTGGGATGTCCCCACAAAACCAGCTGTGATCACTTTAGGTAGCGAAAGGGAGGAAGTGGTAGAAACCATGCCAAAACTTAGAGGTCAGAGCATCTCTGTAGGTTACAGCCACACATGTGCTTTACAGGGAACGATCCCCTCCCCTGGTGTTACAAGGATAAATGCTTTTTCTTCTGCTCCTGCTACAGGTGACAGGTGTAGATCAAAGTCGTTTAGGTGGTTAAGATATATTGGGCTAATAAGAACAAGAATTTCCTCCCTGTTGGTTAGTCTTTCATTTCAACTACAGCCTAGTTGTTCCATAATTTATGCTGGAGTCTCTCTACCTGTTACAGTTGCCTGACTTCTTCCAAAATCAATACAGTTGTAAACTTTTAAAGGGTAATTAGAGAAAAAAGAATTACATATAATGCCTGGTGAAATGAAATGGAGCAAGGGAAGAGAAGGGCTGTTTATCAAACCTTTTCCAATGGTGCTACTGGATTGTGAAGTAGCTCTCTGCAAAAAGCTGTAGTGGTCCAGTAACCTGCATAAAATACAGTTGTCGTGAACAAGGGCTGCATGAGCACATCTTGCAGCATTAGTTAACCATGGCAATGAGATGAGTGTGAATTTTTAGGACCTGAAAAAAACTAATGCCCCAAGACACACCACAAGAGGCAATTGGAAACATGCTTGGTTTATGGCTCCCCACAAAGCATTAATCCAAAATCTTTTTAAATACGAACTACTCATTAATCTTCTCTCTTAGAGTAGGCAGCTACCAAATCAGATGCTGATTTTATGATTAGATAAAATTTATGTTAAAAAAATTTGTTAGGGAAAAAAGAAATGCTTCAATAACCCAGGTTCATGGTCCCCAAATGTGTTCCTTTTGCAATCCTACTTTTGGTCGCTGGTTCTGGTTTTTATCAAACTAGCACAGGTGTCTGAGAAGTAAGTGCTGCAGCCTTTCTTTAAGATTGAGTAGAACACATGCTGCTATCTATAGCACAAGCTTCTGTGGCAATACTTCTATTTTATTAAAGATTATCTAATTTTTCATTAACCCATCCTAGCAGTATTTTGAAGGAGAATGGGGAAGGAGGAGAATACCTTGTTTTTTCAAGATAGAGAGTTGTGGGCTAACTGTCCAGACTAGAGCTTTCCAAAAGTGCTATCAACACAAAACTTGTTGCAGAATTAATGAGAAAGCATGGTTTCCCTCCATACCAGTACACAGCATAGCAGCTTCATTGGTCTTTCCCCAGGTCAGAATGTTTTTATCTTGCCTTTGCCAAAAAACATGCAGGATGAGGCTTGGAAATGTCACTTCTTACTCTAAAATAAAAAGCAGAAAGACTGAAAAGCAGAAAACAGGTAATTTTCAGTGGAGAACAGACTTCTTCTCCTCACCTGTGAAGTAATTAAGGGCTGACATTGAATGCTAAGATCAGAGTCTCTCCAGAATTTGAGGTGGAACCTTGAGGAATCCGCTTACACTTTAGAGTGGAAAAAATGTAAAGGGGAGGGCCTGTTACATGAAATGCTGCGGGCTTTCTGCTTCTCCTAAATCTATGGCAGTTTCGAGTATTCACTGCCTAGAAAAGCTCAGTGGACATATGATATCATTCTCTGAGATCCCATGGGAACATGTAGTATAATTGATTTGGTACTGAGTGTGAACCATGTGAACCAAAAAGTCTAAATACCACTTCCAAGTATCTTTCGTTTCCTACACAAGTGTGAATCTTCACTTGTGATATGATATTTTCATTTGATTAAAAAAAAAAAAAATCAAATATTTTAAAATGGCTTTGAAAAATCCCATACACCATATTCTGGATGATCATCATTTTAATAGATTATTTGTTAGTTAAAAGGGCTGTGGCGTTTCATAACGCCCACACCACACTTTTCAGAGTCACCTAGGAGTCATTGCCACACCAGGTTTTAAGTGACTATTTGAAGCGTGTCAAAGACAGACTCTCAGAAAATAGCAACCTTTTATCTAAGAAGTCAGATCTGTTTAAAATGAACTACTTTGGTTACCCCAGAACATTTGAAGTGAGGTTCCTGAAATATTCCTACAGTAAGCAGCACAGTGACAAGGTGTACTCCCCATTTCACATGGCATCATTTAGGCACATGGTTCAGCAAGGTTTACTCAGTAGCTGCAGTAGACCAATGCCAGTAACACACAGAATTATTGTTTCTTCTTGTGCTTTACAGCATTGCGGATCTGGGAGCTTGAATATCCCAGGAAGACACGCAGAACAAGGTGGGTCCCTTGGTAGTGTCGTGGGGAGCCCTGTGCAGACATGTCAGAGCAGCTCTCTAGAGCTGGCCTGTGCTGCCATCACTGCTGATGTGCTAGGGATAGTAGGATGAGGTGCATCAAACTACCTAGTTCCCACTGGGTCCAGCCCAGTTCCTGAAGAGCTTTTGGTTTGCCTTAGCACTGCAGTCTGTCACGATCCATGTTCCAGGAGGATTATTCTCTTTAGGGCAATGTGTGATTTGAACTTTCTCCGTGTGCAGGTGCTGTGCTTCAACAGCACCTGTCAGCCTACCTCTGAAGATAAAGTGTCGGCTGTTGTGGGATCCACGTGCAAAAGTGGCTCTTCAGGATCCCACTGGGGTCCCAAAGCACTGGCAGTGAGCCAGCACTTAAGAGCCCAGTTGGCACCATGCCACCTTTTTTGCCCAGAAATTCTTGGACATCTCTACTCTTCCTGGTACTCTGCTGTTCTGCTAGCATAATTCTATTCTAGTAGTCTGTGATACCTTGGGCTTTTTGCAATATCCATATTAACTCTTCCCCCATCCCATTACTGCTTGTGCCCTAGTCCAAAATCACAGTGCTGGCAGTAGTAGCTCTGAAGTTAATTTTTGTTTCTTTAACCCCAAGAAACAACATCGACCGTGTTTTTTCATTGTCAGGTACTTGTACTATCAAAGTCTATTACTATATTAAACCTGACTATTTGTTTACCTTGGTGTATAAGGTTGACTGTTTGCTGACATTAGGAAAGACATGGGAGTCTATTCGTTAGTGAGTTTTTTTCATATGTATCCTGGCTTCGTTAAATGGGCTAAAGCCAACTAAATTGTTGACTGTCAATCACCCGTTGTCTTGGTTCATTACACAACCCATTTCTTAAGGCTCACCACAGCAGGAATTGTTTTCATTTTTGTTCTGTTAATGGAACATGATTTGGAAAAACTCAGTGGAAGTCATTTAAGGAGCCTTAGCTTCAAATGAAAAACATGAAACAATTTACTTCTCAGTGGAAAAAATGGGTTGGAGAAAGAAAAAGGCAGTGAAAGAAAGAAATGCAGATAGATATAGAATCACAACTCAGTCCAGGGTGTGGGAGCCCAAAACACTGCAGGAGTAATCCATGTAATGAACCAACAGTCTGAGAAACCCACAGGGAGTTTCCAAAACATTTTCCCTTTGGAGAAGATAAAAATAATTTCCATAAGAATTGTAGTCAGGAGCTTATAACCAACACAAAGATAATATACTATGTTTTTAGCCAACTGTTTCTCCACAGTGGCTGAGTAAAAGTTGGTAAAGCCCTGGTCCTTCTCTCAGATAATGGACTTTGTTCTGCAGCTCACACAGTGGAAATATCTTTGTTTCAAAGTCCTATTGTCATCTTCCTGAAAAGGGTTGCTATCTTTCTGCCTAGATATCTTGACACACATCCAGGTGACATAATTGTGACAGTGTCCTCCCCCCACCCCACAACCTGATCTTTATCTCCTGTAACCTTGCTCAAGCAATAACCACTAGTGATGATCATAATGGATGTGTCTGGTCATGATGGCCGCATCTGGCTTAAAGTGGATTCATGGGAGACAGATAACAACACAATAGTCCAGGGCTAAGTTGATCAGTGTGCCCACCTAACCACAGTACTGGTAATTGAGCCAAATTTGGAAGAAACAAACCTCTGTGGTTGGTATACAAATATGACTGTAAGTCAATCTTCTTACCCCTATAAATAGTGAACAGCTCAAGAGCCCTTTGAATAATCCTGCATGACAGGGGGCTGCACGCCAGGATCTCCCCTTGGGTAGGGACATCTCTCAAGTTTACTCCTCGAGGTTGAGAGATTCGTTGCTGCAACAGATCCTTGGTAAGGATATAGCATGCTAAACTTTGAAGCTTCACTAAGATTAGATCTTAGAATTGTTTGTGCACATATAAACCTTTAGACATAAACTGTTGACCAAGTCTGGGAGTAGAACTAGATCCAGCCACCCCTAGACTCCTCTCTGAGAAGCTCTGAGAAGAGCATTCTCTCTGAACCTTGTGACTCAACGGGAGGGTCTCCCTGACAGTTTTGTCTGACCCTGTCCTCTATGCAGTAAATAACCAAGTGTATCTTGCCATCGAATCTTGTTAAACCACTGCCGCAGATACCATTGACCTTTGTTAACTCACTGCTTTATATCAATAAAGTATATTGTTGCTTCTCTCTTATGAGTGGAGTGTATCACTCCATCTGTGACAATAATACCACTACAAGGTTGGGTTTTGTTTTGAGTTGAGCTTCACAAATTTCATAGCACTTTTAAAAAGTTTTAATTCATCCTTTTCTTTCTTAATAAATTTCCCACAAATAATTCTGTGGGGTTTTTTGTATATTTTGGTTTTTTTATTGTATTTTGTATTTTTGTATTTTGTATATTGTATTTTGTATTTTGTGTATTTGTATATTGTATTTTGTATATTGTGGGGTTTTTTGTATATTAATTGCTTTAAAAAATATTCCTTATATCGTGGTTTAACCCCAGCCAGCAAGTAAGCACCCCACAGCTGCTTGCTCACTCCCCCCAGGTGGGATGAGGGAGAGAATCAGAAGACTAAAAGTGGGAAAAACTTGTGGGTTGAGATAAAGACAGTTTAATAGGTAAAGCAAAAGCCACGAGCGCAAGCAAAGCAAAGCAAGGAATTCATTCACTGCTTCCCATGGGCAGGCATGTGTTCAGCCATCCCCAGGAAAGCAGGGCTCCATCACGCGTAATGGTTACTTGGGAAGACAAATGCCATAACGCTGAATGTCCCCGCTCTTCCTTCTCCTTCCCCCAGCTTTATACGCTAAGCAAGATGTCATTTGGCATTGAATATCCCTTTGGTCAGTTGGGGTCAGGCTGTGTTTCCTCCCAACTTCTTGTGCACTCCCAGCCTACTTGCTGGTGGGGCGGTGTGAGGAGAAGAAAAGGCCTTAACTCCGTGTTAGCGCTGCTCAGCAATAACAAAAACTTCTCTGCATTATCAACACTGTTTTTGTCACAAATCCAAAACATAGCCCCATACTCGCTACTATGAAGTAAATTAACTCTGCCCCAGCCAAAACCAGCACACCGTAGCAGAAGGGTTGCAGCAGAAGCAGGACATCCACTATTGGCAGTTTACTTTCTCTACCTCTGTAAGTAGTTTTTGGGTTTAGGTTCATCGATACTCAGCACTGTAGTATCAAAACACCTTGTGTCAACGAATTTTTGCTTTCAAGGATTAATTCTCAGAAAAAAGTTAGGGAAATATCAGAGTTCTAAGGATTATAAAATTATGATTAGACATTTACATCATTAACAGTGAAAAAAAATACGG
>KZ506046.1:57222-71020 GCA_002844005.1 Limosa lapponica baueri
ATGAAAGGACTGTTTTGGCATCCAGGCTAAAACCCTGGTGTCAGGGCTTGCAGGACCTCCGTTTGAGGCAGGGCTCAGAGCAGCTCATTACTGTGATGCTGAGGGTGTGATTAGGCTGATTTGAATGCGCTGAATAGCAGCAGGTGGGAAGGTATTATTACTGATTTGCACTGATGGTTTTGCTGTGATGTGGTTTTAAAACTCTCAGTGAAGCTTCCTCAGGTGCATAACTTGGTCTTATGATCTGGCTCGAAGGAAATGAATTGTTTTTGAGAATGGGTTTTATTATCATAATATATTTGTGCTGGGATCCCTAAAGATGATCAGTATCATGCCAGCATAAGTAACTAAATATTTAGGTATCTAAGTATTTCTGTGAATCTGAACCTTATATGCTTTAAAAATCATGGGTGTCTATCAGCATCCTCTAATACCTAAATGCCCATACAAACTTAGCACATAACTCCCACGAAACTTTGTTTTGTTTAATTGGAAGGAAGTTTTTGTGAGTATCTGAACTGCAGTTCACAGATTGAACATTGAATAATTATAAACATATTCAAAAAACTCTAAAAAGGACTTCTTCTGAGTTAATTATTAAGCTATTAACTATTGAGACAGCTGCACTTTCTATTTTAAGCTTCCTTATAATGGAACATGGCTTTATTATTTCACAGTTTGCTTTGAAGTCCTGCCACCTATTGGTTTATCAGAGCAATGATCAGATCGGCTGGATTTCTCCCTGTGAAACCACAAAGGAAAAAGTATCTTGCAACATCAAGCCGCTAAGGAGTACAAAATCTAATAAGTGATCAGAAGTAATTTAGTCCCTTTGCAATTGCCAGATAATTTTCTAGTGCTGTATTAGCACCCCATCTGGACAAGACAATTGCTAAACTTTAGTTTCTGTCCTTTTGAATTTGGAAAAACAACTAAACCCAACCCTCTTCAAAGATCGAAACACTGAAGCCCTGGAATCTTATTTAAAGGATTCACAGACTTCCCTAGAAAATTGTACATATGTTTATTGATGCAAAATAGATTTAAATATACAGATATGCACGCACTACATTTACTTGTTTCGAGCCAAGTTGCACATAAATAACTCATTTCGTAGCTGCAAACAGATCAATCATTCTGCCTTTATTTGCAAATGCATTCTTCTACACTACCAACACACTGCACTGTAAGAATATTTTAGAATTCTCTTTTAGCTTACGTTATCCTGGTACCACGTTACTTACAGGGTCCTTACTACAGACTCAGAAACTGTTTATAATGTCAAGGGCATTTGGGAAATGACAGCAGAGCACAGACAGAAGCTAAGAGGTACATGGGCAGCGCAGGACAAAAGCCTAAGGAGTAAGGAGTAAGCAACAACTGTATGGAAGCAGAAGTTAAAAATGTTTATTTCTAGACCTTCTGGTACTTAGATTTTTGAAATGTTGTTAGGAAAATGACAATTTTCCAATACATTGCTGATCCTGTTTTAACCTTAACTCTTCCTATGGCTTTTTTCAGGAGATTCTTCACTCTTGCACAGTTACCTTTTTTGCCTCCAATACCCGATTCCTGCCCGGTGTCCTCCAGGGCAGAATTAAACAAATAACCACCTGAGGAGAAGAGTTTTGCATCTAATGAGGGACAGGTAGCCAGGCAGCCAGCACTCTGCTTTCCCTGCTTGTACCAAGGCAGCCTGGGCACGGAGGATTGTGCAGAGGTAGCAACAACCAACTTGTCACAGCTGCAACATAGGCTGTATAAAATAAGGCGTCATTGTCAGCATAGCTTGTCCTGACAACCCAAGCAAGTTGTGTTGTGATTATTCATGCGAAAGGGTCTGGATGGAGAAGACAAAATATTTTAAGAAAAGGACTTGAAAAATATCTCACCAACAAGAAACTTCCAATCTGTTAGCGGTTCTTTAAATATTGGGGACATGAAACTGCTTAATTCACAAGCTTTGCTGTCTTCTGTTCATTATTTTGTGTACCCAAAAGAATTCACTAAAGTGCACTCCACACGATGACAGTGTGACAAGGGCCAATTTGTGAATAACTTGTCAACAGCTTGAATGAAACTCTAGAAATCCATAACAGGTGCTCGATAGCTATAATCGAGTGACAGATGGATTAGATACATGAAACCACAACAAACTGACTGAATGGGAGAGGGAGAGAGAATGAGGGTGAGAGTGGGGGAGGTTCATTAACTATAGAAGAGAGCAAAAATACATGAATTATTAAAGAAGCGGCATGAGCCAATTTGTGTGGATGCTTCCTGCTCATCTTCAGCAGGCCTGGGAAGAGGAGCTGCAATGCCAGCTACTACACGCAGCAGCAATGGTCTAATATCTTGACTCTAGGCAGGGATGTACCAGAGCTTGGCACTGGCCTTGATTGCAGAAATCACTGTTATATTTTAGTACAGGCATAAGAGCTGATTCAGCAACGTACTTCAGCGCACGCCTTGCTGTAAGCGTGTGAATAGCGCCATTAAGGTCAGCAGAACAACTGTGTTCAACTCACACTAACACGTTTAAGCATCTTGCTGGTTTTTTTGTTCTCTGTTGTAGGATTTAAAACACACGGGGCTGAATCCCAACGAGTATAAATTGTTACGAGCCCCCTGGAGCCCTGGGGTAAGAGTCTCGAGTGCCGCTCAGGGGCACGTCCGTGTGCATGGGCGACGATGGACCAAAGCTTCTTTACGAGCTATAAAGCAAAGGGGTTGCCACGAGGAAGCAACCTGAGCACTGCAGATCTGTCCCTGTGCCAGCAAACCCATCCTCCCTCTCCCAGGAACCAAAGGCTGACAGTACCCACCCCACAGGGTTTTCTCTGTGGGGAGCCTGCAGCGCTGTGGATTCTGGATATCCTCTGCTTTAAGCACCCAGCATCACCCATAGGTGCCTGCTGCCCACACACCTTTGTGCCAGGTATGTCAGAAAAGTATATTTAGGCTCAGCAAGGACCAGTTCTCCTTAGTTCATGCCCAGCCTGCGTTTTCTACCTGGCCCCGACTGCAGGCAGGAGCGGGGCTCCCATTACCACTCTTAAACTCACTCCCTCTCCCTCTCCAATGGGTTTTGCTTTAAATTAAATTTTTTCCTTTAAATTAAACCTTCCATTTCCTTATTTTCCTCCTGTGCGCATCGTGTAATGCCACAATCCCAGACTTGCAATCATTCTATCCAAACAATGCTTTTCCACAGCTACCTATTAAGGGAACAAGCTAAACCTTGACAGCTGGTTTGCTTTTATAGAGTCACCTATCAGTTTTTTTCCTCACAAATCTTGCTGTGCCTAGTACCTTCCCTCAGAGAAAAATTTGTGAAATTTTGGAACCCTTTTAGATAATGAATAAAATACAGTTACCGAATATTACAGGTGAAAAAATGAGACTTGCTGTTGGTCAAAAAAACACTAGTAACTTGATTTCTATTCTTTTTACCACAAATATCATGTAAACACATGAACCAAACTACTGCTTATAAAAGGAATTTGCTGTGTAGTCATTACTGTACCAGAAACTCCTGTGATAAATAAAATACAGACATTTTACAAAAAGATGCAGGATTTGGCTTCCTGCCATAGTTTAATCTTCTTTTACTTTGGCATAATTCTTGTTTTTTATGACATATTAACTCCTGCCATAGTTCAGGCTGCTCTATTTACCGGGGGTGAGACTATGGTCTCCGGCTGCGCGGACAGTGATCCCAAAAATGTCACGCTGGCACATGCATACTCACATGTTAACCTTGAAAGAGCAAATTCAAAGTGTCAGAATTAACCCAAGGAAGGCACTGTTCCATGCTTCAATGCCTGTCAGCTCCTAGCAATGAAAAAAAATTGAGTTCATAGATCCAGAACATAGGGAAAAGGCAGTCCTGTACAAGCATACAGGGCTTATGCATTAATTAAATACCATTTTATCTCATTTAAGCTCTTCTTCATAGGTTTTCTGCAGTGCATAACTGCTTGTCTTGGGTGAGAGAAAGATTTCATTGTCAGCCTTTTTTTTTTTTTTTTCCTGGCTGCAATAGCATTCATGTAAAGATGTGACCAAGAGTCCGAAAGAGCACAAGATAAGAGATGAAAAGGCCATGATAAGGATGTTCAGCTGTCACTACTGACCTAGTGGTAAGTAAAGATAATACAATGGCTAATGCCACTGCCTAAGATAGAACAGGCAGGCACGCGTAGTGAACAATAAAAGCATATTAAAGCAAATTGCAAATCCATATAGAATCAATCATATTTCAATCTCTTGAAGAGTTTGGGTGCCTGGAATAGTTCTTAGCCATTGCTTCTATAGAAGCAAAACTTAGTTGGGAAAAATTGACCTTAGAAAAAGTTTCCTGCTCAGTAGTCTCATTCAGATCTGACTAAATGTTCCTCTATTTTGGCTAAGAAACTTATTTTATGTATATTAGCCTTGGATCTAACAGGGTTGCCCTGTTCCAAAGTTAAAAAAACCCAAACTGATTGCCTGCTTTTATGACTATGCCTCCTTTGTAATGCACACAGTAATTATCACCACATAGAGAATTTTGCCTGTCTACTCCGCAGCTGCTTGTGGGTGAAACAGCAACTCTACGTGAGCGAGTACACAGATGTTCAGCTATTGAATCACTTCTTTGCAATCCAGGCCTGACAATAATTTGAATGTCAGTGATCTTCAAGCATCTGATCTAGTGGTGGCTTTCTTATTTTGAGAAATCAAATCAAACTTTGGCCTTGCGGATTGTAAAGAACTGAAGCAAAAGGGTGAACCTCCATGAAAACTGTGTAGGCTGGGAGAGGCTGGCAGTTGCACCTTGGAGCTTCAAGGAGATGCTTATTTTGAATCTCTCTACTTTGCCGAACCTTTTTAAGGAACTTCAGTAATACAAAGTAGATAATGGGCCTCTTTCACTGGAATGAATGTTATTGAACAAGCATTGGACAATGTTGGGTTAGGGTTTTTTTGATGACTGGTAAACCAGGAACAAAAGCTCTGTCTGAACTGTCCAAGACCTTGTGAATGGCTGTATCACTGATTTACACTTAGGGTTTCATTGAGAGCATCCTAGAGACTACTGCAGATCTTGCTCAAGTCTACTGCTAACAGCAAGATGAAAAGAACATTATTTAATCCCCCAATTCCACAGACAGAAGGTGAGACAGAAGCAGCACCAACTTCTTCACAGCTGCAGACTCATGCACTTGTGTAAACAAATGGCAGACAAATGCCTGCACAAATCTTTCACTTCTCCATAGATAGAAGTGAGAATTTGCACATGCCCAATTTGCACATAGTAAACTGTTTGAAGTGTAAATGGTGTTTAAACCATGCACATTTGTTTTTCAGACTTGTCCCATTAAGACACTTCCCCAAGATCTGTAGGTTATAAGTGTTAGAGCCAAGAACAGCTGCAAAGAGAGTACCTTTTCCCTGGCATCGTAAGAGCAGCTGTTCAAAGAGAAGGTGTTGTCTTGATTGGATACTATAAACAGAAACTAGAGACAATCTGAAATGCTTCACATTCCAACTTTTGCAAAATCCACTGACATAGATGATTAACTTTGTAGTAGCCTATATGAACAACTGAAGGACTTTAGAAAGCTATTACTTTAGCTTAAATAACTTTTTACTTTAGCTGATCTGACCTGAGGACATTAATTTCTCCACAGTTTGATTTGGGTTAGTGCTTTCAGCTTGAGCCAGAAGGGAAAAGGAATATAAATGTCACACAAAAAATTCCTCTCATAGTTCACCTTCCTCCTAGCCAACTCGTGTATATACCTTCTATGTCAGAAAGAAGAAAGCATGAGAGCACAGTTTTCACCCAAAAACATTTCCTATAGAGGTTGTGTCTTCTGGGCAGAAAAAAATAAAAGCATTATAAAAGTTTCTATTAAAACACTCATTCTTTATTATTAACCTGTGTCATTGATGTAGGGATTCACTCTAAGTAAGGACTGGGTCTAGGTTCTGAATTTACAAAAGCTGTTTTTAAAAGACCATGAAGCCAACTATAATAAGCATGACCATACCTCCTCATATTTAAACCTGAAGTTGAAATTTGCCCTTAAGCAAAAATCCATGTGTAAATTGTAATTTCTAGGTCAGTCTGAGACGTGGAATAGCAATAATTTGCTGGTTCCTACATTCCAGTGTTAGAGCTGTACCTGTATTGCTGGGGTGCGTGCACAGAAGCGCATGAGGGTGTATTAGGAGAGGTGATGCACAATCTTCATGCTAATCTTCAGCTCTTCTGTATCTTTCTGGGATGCCTTGACTTACTGACTGGCTTTGATATTATATCTCACTCTGAAGTGGACAAGAAAACTAGAGGTTGAAAGACCTGAATCAGATTTCAAAGATAAGTATTCTTTCCATAGGGGAAAGAGAGAGATAGTATTAAAATTTTGGAGGCTGGATGCTTGTGCCCCCAGGCCAGTGCTGTACGTTCAGCAGCAGGCTGTCACACCCTAATTGCTAGTACCCCTTTGTGAATCAACATCGGAGAAGCCAATTCTCCGTGATGCTTCTTTAATATACATCTTCTCATTTGCCCCACGTATATTTCAGTTTGCCATCTGATAATTGGAATTGTGTGGGTAGCAGCCGGTACCATCTGGCTTGTTAATAAGTAGAGGATAAAAATGTCTAATGCCTTGCTCTACATAAATACAAGAATTACCCTACAAATAAACAGCTCCCTAAAACCTCAACTGATGAGAACAAAAGAAAATAGTGTGGTCTTCGCTCATTAAAAAACACTGAAGAGAGAATGAGTGAGCAGTGGGAAAGCCTCCTCACTTCCCATCTGAAGTTTTAGTGTAACTAAAACATATGGGAAAAATAATGCAAAATTAAACGTGATAATGCACTTTTCACACCAAAACATATTGGGCCACTATACAAATGATGCAATTAAAACTGCTGCCTTCAGGAGCCAAAACCTAAGCTGAATAAGTACGGTACAATTAAAGTTTTTGATTTAAAACCAGTGAAAGATTTATCATAATGAACCTCAGAATTGAGATAATATGACTTGGGGGCATCAAAGCTAAGCTATAGAAAGCCACATGTCCTACAACGTGGAGTTAGAATTGGAAGACTGACATCAGCAGATTTTAGGGCACAGAAAGGCTTACAAGTTCATTTGCATGTGAATGGCCAAGACCATGCAAAATCTTGCATGTAAACAGTGCGGTATTGTAATCAATACTTTAATTAACAGGAAGGCAGTGCAAAGCTGTCTGCATCGGGGAAATAAACTCTGATCCCGTAGGCTGGATGCGAAAGCCGCGCTGTTGTATTTGGAACCTGCTGGAACTTGTACAGCGCCTTATCTGAAAGGCCTCATACACATCGCGACAATGTCCTCTAATCTGGTAATAAAAAGGGCATCATGAACGGTGGCAGCCAGGCCCAGCCAGCGATGGCTGCAGTCACGCTATGCTCCCAAGATGGTGAAAGATTTAAGCCTCTTGCAGGGAAAAAAAAAGAAAAAAAAAAGAAAAAACCACAACAAAAAAAGGGGTTGCTTACAGCCCGGCGTTGGTAGGGAGGGGGGAAAAGCGGGGAAGGACAGCTGGGCAGCCGCTACCTGGCTGGCACTGCAGCGCCCGGGGAGGTGCTACCAGGGGGAGGAGAAAAGGCACCCAGGAAGCACCTTGATTCCTCCCTGTCACCAGCTGCCCCCACGAAATCTCAGACTGTGAAAGCAGAGGCGCTGGTGGCCACAGTTTCGCCCTGCTGGGGAGATGCCACAGCAGGGCTTTGCCCACCCAGCGGGTGCTGTGAAACATTCACCCCCATTCCTCCAGAGATAAACCCATCTCGGGGTGAGTCAGAGCTCAGAGAGGTAGCGTGCCTTTCCCCGAGAAGCAGGGTGAGTAACACTGCTCATGATGATATCATAGCAAGCTGGAAAGGGTGTTTAGTTTTGCAAAATGGGAAAAGACTCAAATTTAGAAAAGAGACCAGTTCTGCCCCAGGTGGAGCTGATGTAGCCTGGCACCCGATGGACTCCTGTGGACTTCTGCCCTGTGTCCCTGACCCCATCACTGCCACTGTAACCAGAGGAGCTATAGTCACTGCTTGCCTACCTGCTTTCTTGCTCAAATATTTATACTCACTGGTTAAGACTTGCACTGCTTTACATCCTCTGACGCCACACCAGGAATGAGAGCGCGGTTCCCTGGCCAGCCCTGCACTGACTCTTGCTCCGAGTCTGGGTTGTACATCGTGCTGCTCAGGAGCCGGCCCTCGCCAAACAGAATCCGTGACAGCTGAGCCTCCCTCCCCTTCCCTCTGACGGTGAATCATAATTCTGCTCTCAGAGCAATCAGCTGATTTTTCACAAAATCTGTAGGAGCTCCGTTCTCTCAATGAAAATGCTTCTGCTTTTATAACCTTTGCTTCTCTTGTTTTGAAATTTAGCTTCTGCGGTTTGAAAATTTATTTTCAGACTGACCACCAGCACTAACTGGAAGATTAATGTAAGAATCAATGCAAGAAGCATCGGAATAAAATGAGGACTATAATAATGCCTTAGGAGGGGGGGGGAAAGAGCTAAACCTACATGATGGGCTGTGCGTAAGAGCTGATAGTGTTTGAAATAGGAAATGTGGGGATTTCTGGTGAGCCTGTGGCATCCAGAGCAGAGCCAGTTCTGACAGGCAGAGGAACTAAACCAGAGACAGTAGATCCAAATGCCTTAGCTGGTACCATGCAACACTTCTAATACACAGGGGATGAAGTGACTGCATCAGAGTTATAATCACTGCCATCAAGGCATTTAATTTAGAGGAGCGCGGTACTGCAGATATCTCTCATCAAACGCAGCAATTGCTGCTGTGATGTTGGTAGTATACTGCCAGTCATATAAGAACTGCTATATGCTCTTACACGTGGGCTCTGGCTCTTTCTCCCACACTGTATATGTACACGGGTGTGCTGCATGCTCCTTGGTAAGACTGGCGTTTCCCATACACTTCAGAGTCTTCTTGTTTCACAGATGTGAAAGCAGAGATAGAATGAAGTGGTTTTGCCCAGAGTTACCCAAAGGGCTGAGTAGGACCTGGTGCTGGGTTTCCTGAGGTGTCATTATGTCTCCTGCCAGCTGGGAAACACAAGATGTCCCCTCACAGCCTTCAGCACCGGTGCTTTACGTGTGGTACAAAGAGCTCAGCTCTTCAGTCTTTGGAGATGGCACTGCATTTTTCTCTGAAGGAATTTGATTGACACACGTTTTCCTGGTAGATTTTTATGAAGTTTTTAAAACCTTCATTCCTTCCCTGAAATCTTTTTGACTAGACATCAAGGTTAAAGAAACTAACTCTGTCTCCCAGTTCTAGGCAATTCCCTCCCAGAGGAACTAAGCTCATCCTGCTTCTAAAGGATCGAATGAATTTCATCCCAATAAATTTGAAATCAGCGTAGAACCTGGCTCCTAATCCAGATTTTGCTTATTGTGTCAGAAGTAAGCAGGGAGTGCGCATGAGATGCTACATATGACTGTAATTAAAGAAGATTGCAGGCCAGATACTTTAAGCCCCAGCTCCAGCTTCAGCAGCAGTGACAGGGAACTGTTTGGACAGATGATACCTTCAGTTAAATAAAGAATGAGGTTCAGTCCTTTGTTTTTTCATCTTGTTTTATTTTCCATCAGAACCTTAAAAAAGGTGTGCACACACAGTAAAAGAAGAGTTTGTTAAGGGTCAGGATTAGGCTTGGGGTAACATCAATGATGTTTTATTCTTCAATAGCTGGGATGGGTGCAAGTACCCACCTGGAATTTTATGGTGGTACATGCAAATAGGTGTTAACTATATATATATATATATATTTATATATGTATAAAACAATTGTATGAAATAATAATAAGAAAACTTAGTAGCTAGTCATTTGGATTGGCCAGAGAAGGGAATTTTGAAAAGGGCATGCTTGGCAAAAAAGAGCCATGCATTTAGCTTCTAAAAATGAGGGCACTTCAAGGGATGTGAAGCTAGGCACCAAAAGCTGCTTTGGAAAAATCTTGTGCAGTAACAGTTTTAGCAGCAGATAGCAGCAACCTAAATAGTAATTGTTATCACATAACTGAAAAGTCCTGAGATTTACTTGGACAATGTCCCTGGGAACATGCGTTAAGAATGAAATGCAGTTGAAGCAATTTGTACCATGAAGTCGGACAGGAAATCAGACTAATCCTTGATGAAATTCTGTGTAAGCTTGGCTGTCTAAGACTTGCTAGAGCAAAAGAGGCAGAAGAAAACCAAGCCAGAATGAGATATTGAAAGGTACTGAAACTAGGTCACTGTCCTACATTACACAAAAGCTCAATGGAGCTCTATCATCCCTCAGTATCCTGAGTGAGATGAACAAAGGACTTTGTCTGGTGCAAATCTCCTAGCAGCCTCCAAGTTATACATCTGCATACATCATAAAGAAACTCTAAGCATAGCAGAAATGACAAGACAGGTAGAATGTATAGCACTGAAGGAACACAGGAGGAAATGGAGGGGATGGCTTCTGTCATAACTCTGCGCCATTGCATGATAACAAATTCACATCAAGAAATCCTGTGACTTATTAAAAAAAAAAAGTACAATATGAGTAGGATGAAGGGGCGCTGATTGGAAAAGCCATGACATAATTAGATATAGTTACACTAAGCCAGCAGGAGAGAAGATGTGTTTAATTAGTAAATAGAAATAAGACTGCAGTAGGGAACGGAATCTGTTTTCTACACCACAGACTCAAAGACCTTCATCATGATTAGTTAAGAGACAGTCTTCCTGAGCTGATAGGACAGCAAATGTTGACTGTTCGTGCTCCCCTTCTTTGGCTTCGATATTTAAAGCTTCAGTGCCGTTAAAGATAATTCAATCAGTGGAATTTATATATTTTTACTGAATTAAGTATTTTTCCCCCTTCTATAGGTACAGATACAGAAAAAATATTAAAAATGAAAACTTCAGAAGATGGAAATGGTTTGAAAGGCTATTTCAAGCACAATCAGTTTTTTGTTGTTTTGGGTTCTCCCCCTCACCCCCCACCCCCATGGCTTATGTTAGTTTAGTAATGAATATGGCTTAACTGTTCGCATTAGTCTTTTTTCATGGAGAAAGACCATCATTTCAACACTGAAATAAACATTATGAGAGCAAGTTGTTTAAACGTGAATGCAGAAACAGTCTTTAGGTAATAATAATTTAATCAATTAACTGCAGATATCATATTTCCTATCCAAAAACACTAGGAAAAATGTTTCTTTGCTCCCAGTCCCTGTCTCAGATTGCTGGAAACATTTGAGAATACAACATTTTTTTCTTAGGTGTACGTAGAGCCCAACATCCTCATACCACTGCCCTCGTCCAGTTTTATAAAGAGCAGATAATCAGAATTAGTACAGATCTCTAAAAAAATGAGGTGTGGGGAGTCTGAAAATAAGGCCTTCTAAATTTTTAATTTGAATTTAGGCAGTCAGACAGAATGAAAATGGTGGCCTCATTCTTTATCTGTTTAGCATTAAGGCACATTGCTAAGGGAGACCTGTTTCTATTTCATCTGTGATGCGTGAGAAGAGACTACCCCATTAGTGTCTGCTGACCTGAAAGTCCGCAGCTAAAGTTAAACAGTAATTTTAAAGGACCCTGAAAAAAAATATTTCATATTCATGAAGAAATATTAAGAAATATTACTTAAGAAACTATTAGTTACTAAAGAACTAGTTCATGTGGTCCTTGGATAGGTGTCCTAGAGCAAAGAAAGCTCTGAACCCCAGTGGAGCAGAGCTTCCCAGGACAGGTCTGTCTCCATCCCAGCCCTTTGCTGACTCTACAGCTCCAAACTCGGCAGCATTTGTGAGTATCCAGGATTAATGTAATGATCCAAACTTTGAACCTTTGCTCCATTTAAATACAGGACCTGTCAGTTTTTCCAGTATCAGAGTCCGCTTTGGTTTATCTAAGTTTGTCTATTCAAATAAATAATTACCAGCTACTTTATGGGCTTTAAATTTACCTTATTTTCTAAATGAAAATTATTTTTGGTCTATCCGTGGGAAGTTGGAATCTGAGACAAGAAATGCTCCTGAATCCATTAGTATGCATCCTAAATAAAACTGGCCTGTTTTCACAATGAGCAGTGAAAAAAGAATGTCCATTAGATACTGGAAATATTGTCTTTCTAAAACCAGCAGATTTCTATTTGTGTAACGTCTAAGCACTGCAAATCTCAGCAGAAAATTGCACTGGAACAGTGGGCGGTTCCGAATTGCTGGAAACTTTACAATGGCTTTTATGTTTAAACATCATTTAGCAGCTGTTAAAGGTCAGCACAAATCCTGTACTTTATCAGTATAAATGAAGTCTACAACTGCCAAGAAAAGAATGCATTAAATAATGCAGTGATTATTATCTTGGTTTTTTTTTCCCTTCAGAAGTGAAAAGGGCCTCTTAAGCAGTTCCATTTTTCTCCTCCTTATTTCAAATTGACACAGTAAAACACTAATTAAATTATTTATACCAGAAATTTACTTACAGGGATGACACATTTTGTACACAAAGCAAGTAAAGCATCTGACATGTTGTATAGTGCCAGGTGCAGTTAAGAAAGTGTAATACAAGTCAGCATCAACTTGCTGCAGTTTCATTATCAATTTTATTTCCTACCATACACCAAATGTACAGCACAGAACACAATTTTGTTGTTTTGATGTAAGAAATATTAATTGTATGAAGAAACAGTATACAAACTACTCCAAATTAAAAAATGCATACATCATTGCTCTTTACAAAAGGTCTAATTTACAGTATAGCTCATCAATGCATTTAAACACAAAAAAAGAAAAACAGAAAGAAAAAAAATCAGTGCACATTACAAAACACATCAAGTACAAGGGAGGCAAATAAATACAAACATACTTCACGGAACATCCTGAGCAAACAACCAAACACAGATAAATTAACCTGAAGCCATAGTAAATGATAATAATAAATACATAGGTCAGTAAGAGATTTTTTTTTACTTAAATAAAATATATAACAAATTTGTTAAAATATTTAGTAAATTAAATTTTAGTCTTTGTAATGAGTGAACTCATTTTGTATGCATTTAACAAGTATAACAAATGTTTGCTTTTTGTTTTTGTAGCAAGAACAATAACTTTAATAGCAAATTTTTGTTTGGTGTCCTCCTATTTATATTAGACAGCACATATGGTAGCTTTTGAAAAATCGATTTAAAAATAAACACAGCTCCTAAGAACATACATTTCCCCCTGTCTAAACTAAGGTCAGAGAGCTGAATCAACCCTCAAACAAAAAGCAAGCCCCACCTAATGCAGAACAGCGACCACAGTGCATGAGAGTTGAATCACTTTTGAATAGTACTTTTGTGCAGGAACAGTAATAATATAATTGTATATGTCAAGCCTGTGAATGCCATCATATTCAATCTAAATATAAATGAGGCTAATAAAAATAAACACTTTCATTATAGCACGGAGAAATTAAACACACGCTAGATCCATGTATACATTTACACTGAGGCACATATGCACATGAGGTGTGTGTGCATACAAAAAAGGCAGTTTAGCTGGTTGTTTATACCTTTTTCTTAAAAAAAATAAATATAAAAAAAACTTTTGAAACAATGCTTAATTACTTACAATCCCTGAAATAGACATTGCCTCTGTTATAGCAACCGCTACTTTCTGGCGGATTCAGAAGTCCCACACCCAGGCTAACCAGATACCGAGGGGCACGCCAGCACCTCCGCTCAAGCGCTCGTCTGTCCG
>KZ506046.1:71930-121149 GCA_002844005.1 Limosa lapponica baueri
AAAAAAAAAGGAATTGTACTGAAATAAATACAATATACTAACAGAGTGCATTGCTGTTAATACAAATAGTCTGTTGTGTTTTTATTTTTTTATTTTTTTTTTTTATGTCAGCTGGGAAAAAATTAGTGCAATGTTGCAATTGTAAATGCAGCATGGCAACCTACACCCCTTAGCAGTACATGAACTCCTAACAGATCCATCTGGAGTTTACTGCTGTTAAGTAATTTCTGTTGCCCAGCAGCTTTCACATCCTACACATGGATGCCCTTCACTGCCTGTTTGATACTTTCCAGCAGAGCTTTGCATTCGGGGGAATAGTCCCGTTCCAGATTGCTGTACATGTCTGTGAGTGTATTTACATATGCTTCGAAATTCTGCTCACTGATTGGCCCCTAAATGAAGACAAAACAGATTATAATTGTAGGAGATAAAATTAAGGCCAAAAAACCAACCAAACCCAAACACCCAACCCCAAAGCATGGAAAAGCAGCGATACGGCAACTGGGGAGAAGTCGTAAACAGGGTAGCCATCCAAATTAAAGGAGGGGTTGTAGAAAGGAAGGGAGTTGCACGTGCTGGGGGAACCACACACTCTCCAAGCAAGAAAAGGGGTTGCAGATATCATCGTTAGCATAATTTGCTTTCGCACTGTGGCCTGTGGTTGATATCCCCGTAACTGTCCTCACCTAATCTCCTAGTGGCACTCTTGAGACTGGGAAAGGGGACTGTAGCCCTGGAGACACAAGCACCTTTGTGGCTTTGTCCTGTGTTTGCAGGTAGGACATTAAGGACGTGGAGATTTTGAGAAGGCAGAGCTTTGTTGGCTCCAGGAAAATCACCTGTATGAAACAGGTTAAAGTTTTGATCTAGCAGCAGAGTAAATAAGGATTCTCGGTGTGAAGTTTCCTCTCTTTGTGCAGGGTGGACATTTAGATAGGGAGGAATGAGGGAAAAACCTGTCCTGCACGGTGCGGTACAGGGCAGAGACACCAGGGCTGGCTCAGTCCTGGAAGCAACTGCGCCTGCTATCACACAGATTTCATGATCCAGCATCGCTGCAAAGTAAATTAGGCTAAAAGAGCTCTCTGCTAATGCAGCTCCAGTGCTCCTGCTGGTCCCTGAGCTTGCTCATCTGCTTCAAGTGCTGGCAAAACAGTCTCAAAGAAGGTGTGAAGCTGCTGGCTGTGGTCTTACCATCTGTGGAAGCTGAATGTCAGCGAGGCTGGAGATGAGGGCTTGGCTTAAGCCAGCTAACTCCTTCAACAGGCTCTCGTTGTTCTGCTCTATGAGTTTGTTCTCTTCTTCTATTGTTTTCAAATTGCTCTCCATAGATGTGATCTAAAAGACACAGGCAGGCACAGACACACAAACTGAGAGACCCTTGGCAGCGCTGTAACTGCAGTTTGAACCCAAAATGGCAGTCACGTGATTATAAGAGGGGGCCACGATGGATCTGAAACTCAGGCATGGGGTTTTTTAGGATAGACATAACTTCTCCAAAGAATATTCAGAGCAAGGAAGAGGTTGTATTTGCTCTGAACTGGTGGGCTTTGCTGCTGGTTCATGGGGAAACCTTGTGGCAGCGAGGCACCGGAGGGTGCCTGGCAGCGGGAGGAGGGAACTGAGCTCAGGGGGGAAGGTCACCGTGGAGCTGGGGTGGAGAGGGTGGCCATGGGGCTGGCGGAAGGAAGGAGAAAGGAGGGTGATGTTTACATTGCTGTCCTGCTCTTACAGCATCCCTGCTGATCGACCACAATAGCAAGGGCACTGGGAATTAGCTGCTGTGCTACTTTCCTGCCCTGCTCCTGGGTGGAGGGTAGAGCTGTGGGTTAGCTGGGATTAGCGACAGGGCTGGCACTGGAAACAATAAGAGAAAAATAGAATGGAAAGGAAACTAAGAGCTTGAGCACACAATGATCTTTGCAAAGATGATCTCCGACCAACAGAATAGAAATGAGGGTTTTGGAAAGAGCAGGAAAAAGCGTGCACGGTAGCAAAAAACTTTCTAGTGTGAGAGCACTGGGAATATATGCAGCTCTGAAGGCTCGTATGTCAAAAGCAGTGCTGAAAACCCAAAGGCAGCAATGGCAGGGCCTGGTTCCTCACTGCAAGGCACAGAGCAGAGCAATGGAGCCACATCCACGGCTGTTACGCTCACCCTCTCCTCATTAGGATGTGCATCCCTGCTCTACTTTAATGTCTCTTGCTGTGGCCACTATACTTCCCTTCCTCACACACCGTCACACCTGACAACAGCCCC
This sequence comes from Limosa lapponica baueri, assembly GCA_002844005.1. Taxonomy (NCBI): domain Eukaryota; kingdom Metazoa; phylum Chordata; class Aves; order Charadriiformes; family Scolopacidae; genus Limosa; species Limosa lapponica. Next base: position 74,191 of record KZ506046.1, read on the forward strand.
CAGTGGGATGAGCCCCTTTTTGCCTGCCTGGGATCCACTGCAGCCTCTCCTCTGGAGGCTGCTGGCAGCAGCCTGACACCTGGCTGGGCTAGATTAAAAGGAGATAAGAGCAAACCATGTAGGGGATGTGTTACTTCAGCTGTGGTTTGGTTCAGGCTTAGCTGGTCAGACTGCCTTCACCAGGGAGCAAGTCCGAGGAGAAGAAATCTGACTGCATAAATGGGGTGATTTCTGTGCAAACAGCACAGTGATCACCAGGGAGAACTGAAATCAGTGTCCCGAGACACTGAACGCCACCCCCACCCCCTCCCTCACTGCAGTGCGATTTGGGATGGATATCCCCACAGCCTTTGCAGTGAAAAGCCAGATCATTTAGATCCGGCGTAGGTGGCATAAACTTCACCCGTATTTAGACCATGCACACGGTGGTTATGACAAAAACAGTATGAATCAACACTGTAGATTCCAGTGTGGTACAAACACAGAGGGATGCGGTTACAGTCAGTTTGCTTTAGATCAGTTTCGACTCATATTCCGTTCCCAGATCTCATTTAGGATTTATTTTCATAAACTTTTATTCCTAAAATATCGAGCAAGCTTCTGCTCTTACTTTTACTCAGTCTGCCCAGGTGAACTCCCAGGTGCATATAGGAGTCTCTGTAGGGATAAGAGTGTTCAGCTCACTCTATAGAACCACTATCAGCGTCTTAAAGCCGATTTAATCTCTCCAGTATACAAAAGAATGAAAGACAATGACTCTTTTCCACAGCTCCTGTCAAACTCCTCTGCTACACAAATTAGCAAAAGGCATCCATTCTTTACCAGGTGTTGCCTGGAGGCAAAATTCAAACTGTTTTTTGTAACTGACAGTGAGTGAACTGAACTAGGGAGATTTTCTTAGGTACACAGAAGAACAAAGTCCACTTGCATTAAGAGTTAGAGTGTGCTGGCAAGAGGTAATATCCTCCCTTAAAACCGCAGTCATGGGATTCTGCACTGTTTGTTCAACAGTTTGGTCAACAAAGGAAAATGAATGTTTTGTTGGTAAATATGGTTTTTCTGCTTGCCAAGAGTAGCTCCAAACTACTCTGAATTTGTCATTTACCAGATCTTTAAGACAATACCCAGGAATGTGCTGCTCATTTACAGAAAACAAAGTAAAAAATACTTAACAAAAAAAGCATGTAGGATTTTGGTACTTTTAAGTGCCACAGAGTGATGGGAAAACAAGTGCACAGGAGACTAACTGTGTTTAAAAGTAACATTTACATAGCATTGAATTTACTCATTGTGCTTAAACATAGCATAAGAAAAGGTAAAACTTCCACGGCGAAGTCATACCTGGGTTTGAAGTTTCATCATGTCAGCTTCAATTTTAAGATTGGATTCATTCAGTTCTTTTATTTCCTCATCCAAGTGTCTGATTTCTTCATCACTCTCAATACCTGCAAATAGTTGAAAATACCAATATCAGATTTAAAGTGTCCACGTGTAAATGAATGCAAAAGTAACAAGCTGCTGTTACTGAACAAGAGGAAGATAAGTTTTTGATCAAATGATTAATCCTTAAATTGCTTTTTACTTCGCCTTTACTGTCTAAAGGTACATCAAAATCACAGAAGGAGCAGAGTCTTTGTGTTTCACAGTTCTTTTTTATCCAGTGCAACATGCAACTACAAGCTGGAGGGTAGGGAAAGGAAAAATTGCCAGAAAGAAAAAGTTGCCCAGAAAGAGGAAAGTTTATCATAAAACATGAGAGAGTATTTACAATGTTTTTTTTCATTTTAAAAGAAACATAACAGCAACCCTTCTTCTGCAGGGAACACCCCGGGGTAACATCTCCCCTAGTATAATTGCTGACTTTTTCCCTCTTGTCCCTCTTTCTGCTTAGTATCACTCTGAGACCAACTCTGCCTGGAGATTTGTGCCACTATTGTTACAGCTTTAACGCCTAAAGCCCTAAACTGGGTCTACAGGGAGGCCAGCTTGGGAAAGTCCCTGCCCCAGTAATAACACGGACACAGGGAAGCAAGCTCGTTTGCCCAACGTAAAACAAACATTTTGCTCAGCAGCTGGAGGCATAAAGACTAAATTCACAAAATCCTGGCTCAGTGCCCAACTTTCTCAAGTACGCTGTATAAGAAAGAAGACTCCTACATATTTCCCCCTTATAACTATTTGCTAATTGTTCCTTTACACTTGGGTTATCATCCAAGTACAACACAGATACTAAACCGTGTAGTGTTCAAGTTAGGGAGAAGAATCAAATACTGCACACAATATTTATCCCTTCTTATCTTAATCATCAGATAGCTAAGTCCTCCTGATCCGTAACTAATAACTTATAAGTAATAACACTATTGAAAGCATCTCCAAATCAAAAAATAATGCTCCAAGACGAGAGCATACCCTCAACATTGAGTTATCATGATGTAAATGAGAATAATTTTGTAATCTCTCATGCAAAGATTTTTGTTACTCAAGATTTGTTATTGCCAGAGATAACTGAAAGGAGTGAGAATTAATGCCAGAATGGCACAAAGGGGCATAAGTATAAATGGGAGTCAGGGCCCTTCTATCTAAATAAATGTCATCATCTTTTACAAATCTCCTTACCACCACTTGCTTTAAGCTTGATAGTCATTAATTCTTCCGAAATTTTGCCCTTTTTTATGGCTTGTGCATTCAGAGGACAACCAGACAGGCTGAAACAGATAGGAAAAAAAAACATTAGCACCCACTTGAAAATGGCAACAATCCTTTCAGGCAATATTATCATGCACTTGGACAGACCTCTGTACCTAAGGTCACATCAGTATCTCCATTATAGCGTAGCTTCGGGGAATGACGTAACTCATAAAGAGCCATTTAACTGTATATTCCAGCTTGAAAATTGGCACAGAAATCTCAACCTATAAGTAAACAACTCTTAAGCGTATTTCAGAATTATCAAAATAGCAGTGGCAGCTACTGTTAAGTTATGTGAAGATGCATTTACAGAATTCTTGAAGTTTAACACTTATAAATAAAAATATCTCTTTTTTTTTTTTTTTTTTTTTTTTTTTAACTGGGGGCTTGGGCTCCAGAAGAGAGGGGAAGCATGATAGCAAGTTTACTATCCTAAAAAGAAATTAGTTAATAGGATGATTTCCATGGCACACAACTATTGTATCATTTTGTTGATACATAATAATGATCAATACAATAATAACTCTGGATATACCCTATAGACTGTAATAGCTATTTTGAATGGTTCTATTATATAGTCAGTTTGCTTTTTAACTACTGTTCACATTAAATTACATTTTGCTGTTTCAAAGCTTACAATTTCATCAGCTGGTAATTATCTGAGGCAATTTTTATAGCCCACTAAAGGGCTAAGATGAATTGCACTGTCTTAATACTATCTTTGTAAATGACAAAGAAGAAATACCCATATGCTGAAGAACTGGCAGAAGGATTTGTATTCAGATTTAGCCAAGTAAGGAGTGAAGGAAAATTTTGTTCCACAGGAAAACGGTTGATTTTCATGTGTATGTAAAAATTAAAAACAAAAATCCTAACAGACATGGTGTTTCTACATGGAAAAAAAAAAAAAAAGCTTTTGAAGGTTAGCGTTAGCTTCACATTGGCTTAGCTAGACACTACACAGGGAAAGATGCTAGTTCTCCAGTTCTAAAATGCTGCTTAGTATCTCTGCTCAGAGCAGATAACTAACTAGAAGAATGTCTGAAAGCCATGGAAATGTACTAGGGAAAGATACCATATCATAAAGCTATATTTACTACCTCATTTTAACTAGCACACATTGGATGTGTGATCCAGCCTTATGTAGGGCAGAAATCAACTATAGTATGAGTTGCAACAAGCTAACATGCTAATTATGTTATTTGCTTAATTAGCTCCAATTTACAGTGCTGTCCTAATGTAAAGACTTTAATATGGGATGTGGATCATAAAGTGAGGATAACACTGGAGTCTGAATTTATTCATGTCACCTTGAACATTCTTGTACTGGAGAAGCTGCTTCAGTGTTAGAAAGAAAGCAAAGAAGGTACAAAATATAGATTTAATTCCTAATACAGATAGAAGACCAAACTTTGACAGGTATTAGTTCAAACTCTATAGCCAAATTCTTTGCAATATTGATTGAATGTGGTCAAATTATGGTCAAATCATGCTGGTGTTTTCAGTGATACATAAAATCATAGTGTTTATTGTTACTGGTTATATGTGTAATGCCTGCTTTGTAAGGATGGTTATCTTTGTAATATTGCTATAACTTCAAACTTATGTAATTCGTGTAAGTTCTACATGTTTACTTTTTTGTGTAGTTCTAGCTATTTAAATACAAAGTTCATGAAAACAGCTTTTCTACTGGTAGAAAGATGAAATGAACGCAACCATTGCTCTTGCTAAATCTTTTCTGGTGACATTTCAATGATATTTGCATTTTCTGTGAAAGATATACAGATACAACTCCCTATTTGCCTAGGAAATAACTCTATTAAATTTTAAACCATATAGAAACTGTGCTAATCTGAAGAAAAGACCTTGGAAAGTCACATTGCAATGGGAACATAGAGAAAGAGTAAAAAGTTGATCCCAACTCTCTGAAAGTTATTCTGCTCCGTGTTACTTCAGCTGCAATGTAAACTATGTTGTTACTTAAAAGACTTCAGCACAATTTATTCAGACGGTAACCTCACATGTTGCCAACTCAACAGTGGAATGTTAAGGAAAAAATAAAAAGAGAAAACACAAAGTTATACCTTCTGTGGGTGACAAAAACATTATTAACATGACCCAGCCCGTTGCAGCCTGGCAAAGGACAGTGTGGCAGCTCTTGTTTGTTCAGTTTCCAGGATAGTGAAGACCCATTGACGGGACTCTCCTTCTGTCTCTTGGCAGCCAAAGGACAACCAGAAGCAGTGCGATGAGAAGTGTATTTACCTGATATGTGACCTTGGCCATCACAGCCTATCACTGGGCATCTACAGAAACACAGCAAAAGAACCCCCGTTTTCACTGGAGAGAGCAGGCAAAGACAGTCTCAAGAAAGTCTGAGAAGATAATTCCAACTGCCTGTGCCACTTTGCATTAATGGATTAAGACTCGGGCCCCGGAGGCACACTGTACCTGAGCATCCAGATCATGTCAAGCTGAGTTATGGGAGTTCAGCTGATTTTAAGATTAGGCAATTTAAAATACAGTCGTGCAGCCTAAGAAACTAAAACATTCATTTAGATGGTATTTTCCCAGAAAAGAAAATTGAAATTCTATCACAGGCAGTAAATCTCACTTCTACAGTTGTATGGAAAGTCAACATTCTCTCCTCTGTATCTAGGTTTTTGGCATGAAGCAGAGGGTGGGCTCCTGTACCTGGAAAACTTGTATCACCTCATGCAATTACTTGCAAAGAAAGATTTGGGGTGGTTTTTTTGCACTGCTCTGTCAGTGTTATACAGCCCATCATAATTAATTAGCAAATGTTGAGAACAACATTTTTTGCATCTAAATCTTCATATCCATATTCTGGCAGTTATAATTTACTGATTTGAATGAAATGGGCATTCAGGTCAGGAATGTAGTGAGTCTCTACCGAGTCTCCAGTTTTCACTTTATGTGAAAATTTAGTTTATTTATAGAGGAAAGACATGAGATATATTTAAGTTCTCTGGGACATATTTTGAAGGTGTCACTCTGATTTAATTAGCTGACATGTTAAGATTTCACTACAAGCAGAAATAATTCATTTTCCTTCATTTTGCCAAATTTTCCAAGTAAGTGGCACTTTCATAGCACTGTTTAAAATAACTGGAACAATGCAAGCAGATATAGCAATCCCTCCTCACTGCTCAGGCTCCAAGGTGATGGAATCCACCAGCTTCATTAGAAGCAAAAACACTTGGTTCGGCTCCAGCTCTGGGCCATATCCTCAGGTGGCTCACATTAACTGGGGCATCTCCCTACGATGCCTCACGTCCTGTGTTCTTAAGGGCTTTTTCCCCCCTCCCTTCACTGGTGGTTGACCCATGCTTTTGTACTTACTTAAGTTCAGGGTCTTCCTTTTCTTCCTTGGTAGGAGTCACTTTGATACCTCCTTTCCTGGCACGAGGACAACCAGATAAGCTGAAAGAAGCACACAGAATAAAAGCTACCTCTTTCTGCTGATTCTCGCCGAGAACCCCCAGCGCTGCTGCCCTGTGCAATGGGATGGTTTTTACCTTCTGTGGGATGCATAGTTCCCTGTCACGTGGCCAGAGCCATCACAGCCAGGTGTCGGGCACCTATGGAATAATACAGGGAGCTTACAGAATACGGCTTCAAAGGTATGCAGTAAATAATGTGTACAGTCTACATTTTGTCTAGGGTGGAAGAAAGAACAGCAGAGCTTTTGTTGAATAATTAAAAGTAGTTCTTGCTGACTTTTTTTTTAATGAACAGACTCCTTTCATATGTTTTTTTTAAATTTTATAACAGTTTTAGTAAGGAATGTGAAATATATTGCATATGATGTGTAGTTTTAATTAGTTTATAACACTGTTTGCATCAAACATTTTTCCTTGTATGGGAACAACATTTAAAAAAAAAAAGCAGCTCGATACAGATCTATTTGTAAATTTACTGTTACATGTTTGTTTGTTATTCTTCTGATGGTTTCAGGTAGAGATATAAATAAGCACTTTGCCACTATTTACAGAAGGGGAAATGGAAGCAGAGAAGCAGTTTTACTTTTGGGCACAAGCAGATCATAGACAGAATTTGAATTTAATAATTTGTATATTCTAGTGCTGTAAGCATACAACAGGACCATATTTTCCTAGCTTTAGATTCAACTGGGTATTCAGTTTGGCAATTGGATTATGTCCCATAGTTAAGGGGTTTCTCTGTGTGTGTGCAACAAACAAGCCTTTTCAAGTACGAATGTTTAATACTAAAACATCCATCCAATGAAAAGAAACAAAGCTGCCTGTTACTGTTTTTTTGCCAGTGGTCTGGGAGGGTGGGCTACTTTCTTGTTGGTCCTATGTAGAGAACGTGCTCCAAAAGCCTACTGGAATTAGTAGGTCCTTCTGCAGACTTCTGTGGGGTTTGGAGCAAGACCTTACTGGTAGCAGCTTCTATCTCAGAAGTTCAGATTTTTTTTCATTTAAGGCTTGTGTGGGTTTTTTTGTTTGGTTTGGGTTTTATTTTAAAAGAAGAGAGACACACCTCAGCACACAAAGCAGCACAAAAAAAAATATTTACCTTTTGGAAGTTGTGCCAGCCATTTCTATGTTTCTGTATTATACAGCACAAAGTTCTTATGCTAAGCATCCCTAAAGGCCTTTTGAATGCTGTGATTTTTACAGAGTACGAGAATTACTGAAAGAGTTGTACCAAATAATCTTGTACTGAACCATTAAGGAACCTTGCATCGTTTAATACTCTCTTAAGGGTCTCAGTTGTTACTGAATCTTTCCTGAGGTGAGAAGATGGGTGATTTAATCTAGTCATCGGTAGTCTGCCATGAAAAACACCTATAAATATAATTGTAATAGCACATCTGAGCATGCAGGTGTATCTCTTCACAGAATATTTAAAACTATTTTTCTGTGAACAATTAATTTGTCAAAAATGTAATTTCTTTTGGACGCGACCAAATTTATTCACTGATTCAAGTAGAATTCAGTAAATAATTTCAACTGAAGAAAGGGGAGAATTTTTTTTTTTTAGGTAATGTCAAAACATTTCATGATGACATTTTCTGAACAAAATATTTTGGCAGAATGACATGACTCACACTCCCAGTGAAGGTAGAGGTGTGGGTTGCAGAGTGCCAGATATACTCGACTGTGTAGAGCTAAATGTTGACCTGTCTGAGTGTGGGACAAGGACTGGGCACAATGTCATGTGGAGCAGGCAGCAAGGGCAGATGTCTGGAGAGTGTGAATGCTCACAAGTAAATCCAGAACACCTGCCAAATACTAGGAGTATTAATTTTGGCTACTTGTTTTATCAGATGATCACAGATGGAAGAGCTGTCCTCATAGACTGGACCTGGATTTTAATTCAATAAGAGCTCTTTGTGGAAGACATTCAGATCTGAAAGGCTGAGAGTTAGGGACTTAAAAAAGACACTGAACTAAATTTTAATCTCCCCATCCATATTTACCACTTCTGGCAGCAGATAGATTTCACAACCAGATTAAGGTCCAAGGTATTCTTGAGGTCATTAAAAATTTGAGACTGTGATATTATCAATACTGATAAAATTATAAAATGGTATTTCAGGTGGGTTACTGACAAATTAGTAAGAAGATTCACTAGCAAGACTCCTAAGTTTGACTGCTGGGTTGGGTTTTCCAAATACTGGTTATATCTTTGTATGGATTGTGAAAATCCAGCAATGTATTGCCTTAGTCAGTAATACTGTGCATCTTCCTCAGCTTTTAACTGGCTGATGAGTTTGGACTGGTGTCCCATTTTAGGGTTTCATCCTCTGTTATGGGTTCCTGTGCAGAGCCAAGAGAATCAGATTTACATTGGAGGGCCAGAGGCCTCAGGAGCTCAAGCTAAAAGATGTCGACTCTCAGGTAGGTGTAGGTTACAGATTCTTTTACAATTCATCAAGAACAAATCTCAGTGATTCACATTGAAATTCTTGTAACTGTGCATCGAGTACCTGCTGTTTTGTTCCCTTCTCCAAGAGGGTTGCCTTATCTCAGGTAGATGAACTACAACTGCATGTAAAATTGATACAGTGAGCTGCAGATCTAGGAGCATTTCTGGTACTCCCAAGAAAGCTCACAGGGATGGTTGGATATGAACTGTAGTTAAGGCAAACCCATAGAGATCAGCTGAGAAAACCATTGACTGAAATATGTCATGCTGCCTATGGAATATGGATCAGTATCAACATATTGTGTGAAACTTATCTACAAGAAGTGCTGGAATCTCTCCTAAAATTGATATCCAACTACTGCAACAACTCCTTTAAGGATAGGACAGACTACCTATTACTTAAGGTTTCTGAACTGTAAGCAAATATCTTTCTAAAGCACACTTTTAAAATTCTTTAAGGCTTGCTAAGCAAGCTCTTTGTTGAAATAGGATAATCAGTCATAATTATCCCTTATAGCTTTAAAATCTGATTCATTGTCAACATTAGTATGTTTTAATTTGACCACCTCAGATTGCTCTGTGCAACAAGAATCCTCAGATAAAAAATTTCTTGAATCTGACTCAAAGGCTCACTTTCTGAACAGATCTTCCTTATTTCCAAACTGTAGATCACATGGAAGCCTTGTATCTTTGCTGGCTTAGAGTTTCCTGATTAAAGCCAAAATCATATCTTGATTCTGGCAAATTAAATGTGAATAACATTTGGAAAAAATACACAGCTTTTTCATATTCATGCCTAACTGCATGAGGGGACTTTTGTGGCCTGATTCTATGAGAATTTATGCCCTCTGCTTACATAGCAATAGTAATATTAACTATTGATATCACTATACTATACCAGTGCAAGCATGACTGCAGGTTTTGGCATAAGATTTCATTTACCCAACACTTGTCAAAAGCACGGTTTCCTTTAAAATTTCACCTGAACTATGTTTTACAGGGAGCTAAAATAAGGTGGTACATTTGTGGAAAATAATTTTATTTAATCCTTTTTCCTTTTGCAAATTGTCTGTGAACAGATTTTGATTTTTGCTCTTTTTCTAGTTAATTCAAATTAAATGCTAAGTGCGTTATGCAACATATTTCTGTCTGTGAAATGTCCATGAACTTTGACTTTGTCTTTCACAACTCACTTATTATACATGGCGTACAGTGTGCAGTTTGTCATTTAAGTCATATGCTGTTGCTCCTCTTTCCTTATGGCATGACCAAAACTCTAGAAGCTTTAGTGGAAAAATAACCATATTGGTATGCAAATTTCCTTATTCACACATGAATATGGGGAGGGGGGTGCTGCATGAGGAGCAACTATTCAAAATATTTGTGTGAGTGTCTATGTATGGCAGAAAGCCAACCGAAGCAGGGACAAATACATATGACTCAGCAAATGATTTCAAATTTGTCAGCATTTTCGGAAGTCAGTTCCTTGCTTCTTGTGCTGCTCTTTTTAAAACAAACTAAACCTAAATTTGATACATTTGAGACTTGGTGATGGAAAAACTGAAGCATTGTGCCAGTGTGTCAATTTACCTACTGGCTTTGGGAACTGCTTTGAACAGTTGCCCATATAAATAGCATTTCTTTTCCATTCTGCTGCATCTGCAATAGGTTCAACTCCATAGCTACCATCAGTTCAGCATTTTGTTTATAATTCAAGTTGTCAGACCAGGGGATAAGACCACTAACGTTTGATCTGGGGAATGTAAACACGAGTTAGGCCTAAATGTAGTCACTCCTACTATCAATACCATCAAAACAGCATAAAAGTGCCATGATCAAACTTTATTTTCTTCTATCTGGTCTAGAGATGAACCTAAAGGACAGAAAGGACAGTCACAGGATTCTCCCCTTTTTACGCGCATTCATGAGTTTTTCCAAGCCATCTATTATGGGATCCAATTTACAAGTTGCAGAGGGAAAGCTATGAAAGAACTCTAATTATCCTTTCCTCTTCTCCACATCCTTATTGACAAAGCCAATTCAATAACTAGATGACTGGTTGCCAGTGCCTCTCTTGACTACAGATTTTTGAAATATTCATATGTCCCTATACATCTGTCTATATAGCAGAGCTTGCAGAGTCCTTTTGTAAGTGACATTTCATGGTGAGAATTATGCCAGCACAAAATCATATGACTTGATGTCTGCTTCAGTGACATTATACTCCTAGTATATGGTAGCAAACGATAAAAAATGATTTGCAGGAGTTTTGGTCTCATTTTTAGATTTATTCTAACTAGATTTATTTCTGACTAAATAACGCTAATTTATTCTAACTGGATCAGACAGAGTTATTTGCCAGATTTGTCTTACATGTTTCATATTTTCTATTTCTCTCTGATTCAGAAATACTATGAGAGCAGCATCTCTCCTAGTGTTTACAATTTTTTTCTCTGAGGTCCTGGTTAATTCTTGAAAATGAAGGGGTACAAAAATGAAGAAAGACAAATGGAGAAAAACAAATTCTGTTTCACTCAAAAGCTTTCAAACCAATTCACTTCAAATTTTGGACAAAGCTTTGACATTACTCAGAAATTCAAATGAACAACTGCATTAATGTAGGGAACGTTGATCGAAGATAAGTAAAAATAACATTTGTGCTATTATCAATACTTACTTAAGCTCCTGAGAGTTAGCAGCCATAAGGGATTTTAATGTCTTGTCAGCTAATGGACACCCAGAAACACTGAAGAAAGAATAATGAGGTATATTTTACTAAAACAGAACATGTTGGGGTTTTTTTGTTTTTGTTTTTTTTTCTTAGAACAGCAAACTCCAGACAATCTATGACTTAGCATGGGAAAAAAGAGATCCTCAAATACTTGTTCTTTGCAACAAAGGAGCAGCCAATATCGGGCTGTAGTTCTTAAATTATTGGAAAGATATAAGGTTAGGGCCAAAGGTTTCTAAGCCTCTGTAAAGCTTTGCATGGGAGGCAGTGGTACACAGTCCTTCCTTATGTTGCCTGCGAGGGGCAGGTGGAGCATCTTGTCCACATGGTTGAGAAAAGGAAGAAACTACTTCCGTCCTGCTCCCAAGAGGAGGAGTAGGAAATTCTTGTTTCAACCCATACTAGGCTATTCTAAGGAAAATATTTAGCATCCTCAGATTATGTTAGCAGATCTATGAACTTCAAAGACTTTCAAAGAAATATTTACATAAACCACATTAAAATCTCATGCATCAGCATCTGTACAGAGAGCGCTGGTACACTTAGAGAAATGAAAACTTTACAAAATGACTTATCTACAGGTCTCAGCCAAGACATCTAGCTACAGTAATAAGCATATGTTTCTTAACTGCAGCAGTCTATTGAGCCCGAACTGACTTCACAAAATATAACAAAACCAGGAAAACCAGCCACATTTCTGTATGGATTATTTTCTGCAAATTAGTTTTGAATACTTATCCATGGTTAGTACAAAAATGTTCAAAGACGACAATAGCTAAAAGTAGCTCTATTTCCTGCTTTAGGCTTCCTGTTGTTTCTTACCTGCGGTGTGAGGCATAGTTTCCTGTTACGTGACCGCTACCATCGCATCCTGGAGTTGGACAGCTGTGCAAAGAAGATGCAATGAGAGGATGTATAACACACCCCATAGCTCAGCCCACCCTGCAGTGAATTACATAATGATCCTTAGATAAATCACGTTCATCGTTGCACAACCCAAGACTATCACGACACTACAGAAAAGCAGCAAAATTTACACAACACTTCTATTTCTCAATTATTACTTGAAATATAGATGGAAAAAAAATTTCATATTTCCACCATGAAAAGAGTCAAACTTTTTTTTTTAATCTATATAATGCTTTGCGAAGATTATTTTGGTTACGACTTGGGTTATTAAAAAGATAGTTTCATTACTGGTATACTTGTACATTGACAGTAATTCATAGATGTTAGGGATGAATTTTCTGATCTGACCTTCTGTATAGCACAGGCCATAGAACAGTAATGCTCTAAATAATTCCCTTGACCTCTGTCTAAAATAAGGCACCTTCTTTAGAAACACATCCAATCTTAATTCGCTGACCTAAATGAAAAATTAAGTGTCACAGTTGCTTGCAGAAAAGAAAGCACGACAACCTCACACAGCTGAAGTTCAGAATGAGCACAAAGGTTTCCCAAGATGTTTCTCAGCTGAACTGAGAAGTGACACAAAGGTGGTGTACATTCAGCACAAAAAATATGTCCCTTTATGCCAAGAGATGGAGGCATGTTTGACCTGGAGAAAATGTTATAGCTTCTGTTTTTCCTCAGCTCTTCTTCAAACATAGCACTGAGCTCATTTATCAAATTGGGATACAGTCCTCTACAAGAAGGCAAAGATATCAAGAAGTGCAATTTGCGCAGGGAGGGGGAGATGAGCTAAATATACCTTTCTACAGTAGTTTACAACACTAACACCAGTCCTTCAGAGTCACCTTATAAAGGGCTGTGCCTTCTCTCACTTGCCCCTCATGCTCTCATGGAAAGCAGAAACTATGCAAAAACTTTTAGCTGGTGCTCCATAGTAATAAGTAAGGGGTACCTTAGATCCTCACTTGGCTATTTCCTCCAAGCTGGCAGAGTGCTAGGAACTTTTTCAAATCTGTAAAGCAGCCTTAGGAAGACACCAGCCTCATTTTTACAGCCCAGTTCAACCTGAGCGATGCAGTTATAGGCAAGAGAATTAACATGGAAAAATTGAATGCGCATGCTAGGAGATAGTATTTACAAGTTTGCTCACTGCAACTGAGGTAACCATGTCAGAATTTTTTTTTCCACAAGTGCTTATGTCATTTTAAAAACTTCCTCATGATGGAGCCACCTGTATTGAATTGTTCTGTACAAGTTCTGAGCTCAATGGGATCATAAAAATGCAATCTGTTCCTGATATTACCTATCGAGTCTTCTGATAAATTAAAACAGCTTCTTATTTCATTTTCTGGACAGTTATATTTTAGATACCTGTTTCTCCTCACTGTTTGAAAATAATACAGTAAAACCACTGTAAACTGATCATTGCCCTTGTAAATACTCTGGAAATTATTATTTAGGAGAGTAGAAAAGTATGTTACAGACATCTGAAAACAGGTCAATATCACAAAGGAATAAATATTACAAAAGAAAAGCCATTAGTCTTCAAGCAAATAAACTCTCAGTGATTTTTGTATGCATTTGTTCTAGAAGAGGCAAAACAAGCCTGACCTGTAGCAATTTAGGTCATGAACTACAGCTGCAGATATAACATGGAGAGCAGACAACATGCAGACTGCACGGCATGAGGGCAAAGAATCACTCTTCACAGCAGCTTGCCCCAGGGAAATGTAATTTCTAGAGACAGAGGCGAATCTAACTGATTCAGTGCCACTGAGTCTGGGGAGCAGGACACAGGGTGACGGGATGCGACTCATTTATTTATGGGTGAGCCTGCAGTGATGCGTTACGGACTATTATCACTAAATGATACGGAGTGCACTAGTCTAGAGAGACCTACTCTGGTTTGGGACAAAAAGAAAAGTGCTATAAATGGTTGCTAAGTCCTAGTTGACTATTACTGTGAAAATGCTGTATTGATATCAAAATGCTGTTGACATGAATCCAAAGGGGTTTTGTGAAGAGCCTAGATGAGATTTTAAAAACTGACTAGTGTTATGAGCTAGTCGGGACAATTTTACTGAATGATTCTAAGCTGAAACAAGCTGTTGCATGCAGAAAGATTTAACAGAATTTCTTTGCAGTTTTAGATAGTAAAGTTTTGGAACTAAAGACACAACAAGTGAGTCTCTGTACTTGGGAAAAGAGAGTATTAACCTATTCCCCCAGAGTGTGAGTTTGTGCATCCACTGGATTTTCAGCAGGACAGAATAACTAACTCTGCTTTGAAGGAAACAGACAAAGGACTTGAACATAGATTTCCTACAGGTTGGAAAACCCTGGGGCAGTTCCTGTGTCATGTGTTATCTTTTTATGAAGTTTGCGTATTTCTTATCTGAGAAATCCTGAGCACTTCTGTGCAAGCTCTCAACAGTGGATCTACAGTAAAGTTTATTATGTAAGCATTAGCACAGCCAAACTGTAGCACACTACGAAACTGTGTGTCTTGTAGAAGGAGCTGTTGCCCATTTGTTATCTGTCAATCTGAGGAATAAGGAGTGATACCCTGTATAACATTAGTCATGAATCTGTCCAGACCCCCAGGTCTACCTTGGCTTGTCTCCAGCTCCAAGCCTCATGTCTACCTCATTGTGTACCCACAACAGGGAACTAACCGCCTGCAGTGAACTGTCGTGCAATCTCCCCACTCATCTCTTGCAAATACACTCCAAAGCAGCACTCAGACCAACGGCATAGTCAGCCTTTACCAGGGCAGAGGTAAATGTGGCATTTTTTTTTTGTGACTCACGTGATGAGTTCCTTTTTGAGATCTCTTGAATGGAGCTTGGGTTTAGGACTTGGTATGGAGACATCTCCTGGATACTTCTTTTCCTCCATGTTTTCTGGAGAGCTCACTGGATCTTTCTGAAATATTAGATGAGAATATGAAAAAAGGTTTCTCTCTTCAAGGCTTCCCATATGTTCAACAAATAACTTGCTGTGGCAAGAAGAGAACCTCTTGGAAAACACTAAAAAAAGTCTTAAGAAACAATGGAGAAAGATGAAGAAAGTTTAGCACATCATAGTTTCAGATTCTCATAGGTAGACTTTTAAAAATGTTGTGAAAGAATTTCTGAAGGCAGATGCTGGTTTAAGAAATACATAGGGAAAATTTGGTTTTGATTTATGAAATTGTGATAAAGGACAAAGAAAAATACACAAAGAAAGTAAAAGTAGTTGTTGAATATATTGAGTCAAGTAAGATTTTGGAAAGCATGTTCTGTTTTTTTCTGTGCAAGTATATATCTGAGTTTTTATATAGTTGAAGTGAGTACCATTGTACTGTGAATTACAAACTGCAATCATAAATTAAAAAAAACCCTATTGTGCATAAACATGCGTAAGTGCAAAGCTCTTTAGAATTGAATGACTTGTTATCTTATTCAAAGAGCAGTTTCTTGTTAAAATGAAAATCATAAGAACAAAACCACTTTGAAATTTTATTTGTAACAGGCTGCTAAAGGTAGTTCTTGATTTCTACTATTTGTAGATTAAAATTTTCACGTCTACAGTGCTGTTTGATAGGTGATGTAGACCATGAGTATTTACTCCCCTGGGAAGGCATTTTGGAAATCTGGAGTCCTGAAAGGAAATTACATTTTTGTTTTCTGAAAAATCTTCTTTAATCACTTCAAAATAGCTTGGTTTATACTGTTTTGAGAATTAATGACTTCTATTATTATTATTTTTATGAAGGATAAGTGTTTCCTTTCTGGAGGGATGCTCTGTGGATATTGCATCATTCAATAATTCTCCAAAGCCCACAGCATCAATTATCGAATCTCTATTAATCCCTGCTGGGACTTCATGTTGGTTTTGTGACTCCGTTCCAATACTCAGGTAGGTATCGTCCAGAGGTTACCGTCTGTAGGAGCAGAAACTGCTGCCTGTGGTTGAGGGGAGAAGCTCCCAGCTCCTGCTAAACTCACAGGGCTGGTGCCATAGATGCTCTGGGCTTGTGCAGCTGACGAACGTGCCAGGACAGAGGGGCAGGGATGTCTGCAGAGCTGTTAACACGGAAAGAAGGGCTGAGGAGAATCTGGACTGAAAATGGAGATTCTGCCTAACGGGACTTGTAAGCTCTGCGGGGGTGTTTCTTCTGATAAAGCTTCCATATGGTCCTCAATTCTGGCAGCTCATCTTTGCCTGTTTGGAGACTGGATCCTCAATATGACTTCCTTCTGCTTTCTGGTACTGGCTACCTACTGCCTACTGAAACTCACACTACACATACATATAGAAACCGTGCCATATTATTGCTGTATCAATTACTACTGAATTTTGCAACCACATTTGTAGGGTTAGTTTGTCTCAGAATAATCTGTTACAAATATAGAAAGCAAAAATACATATATTCAGCTTTTCTAAACGCTCTTTCATAGTAATTATCAAGTAATTATTTTAATTAAGAAAAAAGACCTGATATATTTCAGGCTTTTAGAATTTTATTTCTAAAGGAAAACTTCATATAAAGTGTAATAGAGAAAATTAAAACCAATGGTAAGTATTGTTAAAATGTTAATGCAGAAATAATAAATAGTTGAAAGTCCTCCAAACATGGAAACAAAAATGCTAAAAACCAAAAGTGGAAAAATGAACGCCAGCTTTGTTCAAGATTCAAGAAACCTCAAAGGCTGTTTTCCAACACTAAGTTAAATCCTGGTTCTGGTGGTGTATGGGGGTGGTTTTGCCACAGCAATCTGCAGAATGGGGATTCTAGTTCCTGACTCTCTCTGTCCCCACGTTCTCACCTGCTTTTCTTATATATGTGTAAATGCAAGTTCCTACAGGGATCATCACCAGTGTAAGTCACTGTAAATCAAAAGCTCCCAAAAGAAGCAACAAAACAGTGGATCCTCTGTTGCCAGCTGCAAGGGGTCAGATGTCAAAATAACTTCAAAAAACACAAGTAAGGTGTTTTCCAGGCACACACAAGCCTCTTCCACTTCTTGTCAAAGGTCCAGCTGACAGGACCCTGGCGTAGAGGGTGGTGGAGAGACCACTCTGGCACTCCACTGGGATCCTGAGCTTTGTGATGTACCTCAGGATGCACTTGCAGCAAACACGAGTAGCTGTAGCTGTGTGTGCTGCAGGGTTTATTAATATTTTTATTTATATAGCTTGTGTTCTTTATCTCAGATGAAAGATATCTCTTGATCTTTTGCTGGTGATGGACCAGAAACCTGTGTGTGTGAGTTATTCATCATGTCACAGTCTGATACCTGCTGCACAGAGAGCACTGATCGAGAATTATGTATATCAAGGCTTGACGAAATACAGTATTGCAGTTCACAGCTTCATTTAATGATGCTTCACTGAATCATTTAGCAAAAATAAGATTGCAAGATGAAGGTTGACATGAGTACCTTTACAGATACCAGCAGAACTGTTACTAGTGGTTTAGAATTGCAGTGTTTTCATTTTCTACCTTTGAAATAATAATTTTTTGGAAATTTTACTTGTGACTTTCCTGAATTGGCTTATTAAGATTTTTAATTATTTTTTTTTAAACCAGTAACTATACACACACATACATGCACAAGACCTATAATTGCATAGTAACTGCTCTTTTGAAAAAGAAAAAATCTACTAATGACCGAAGTGGGAATACAGCATGTTTCCTAGCTAACATCCACCAGTGTATTTCCCAGGAATGAAGGAGACCTATAGACGTTTAAACAGGTGATTCCTCCAGCATTGTCTTAGCACCTTGTGGAACACTTGGTATTATTCAAGAAGCTGTGTAGAAGCTGCAAAAGGAAGACAGTGCAAAGGGAATGCAGGCAGAATACTGAAACTCTGGTTTTCTAGGACCATACATCAGTACATGTGACCTAAAAGGAGCTGCATCTGTCTGAAACAAGTAGGTCAGACCTAAAGACCAAATATTTTTTGGCCCTCTGCACTTAGGACTGAGTGCAAAGCATCAGGCCTTGGCTTGTGTGCTTCTCCAGTGATTTAGCTTTAGAGGGAGAGATAATCCTTTGGGGAAATGCTTTCAGCACTTCCCACTTTTTGGTCTGTTAGGTGATAATCATCACAGCTAGTCAAGTCCAACTGTATGAATAATCTTTCCTTTCCAATTTGAATGGATTTATAGCTAAATGCTATTAAAATTCTGAAGAATTCCAGACTAAAAGGAAAACCAGAACCAGCCCAATCAGTCCAAACACTACTATTTTCTGCTAAGAGCATGTGTGTATTCACGCATGCACACTACAGAAAGCAAGCAAGCAAGCAAGCAAGCAATGAAACTCCATTAATGTACAGATGGAAGTTTATATTGATTTCAGCAAAGACCAGAACATAATGGTAACATGAATAACAGATAATAGCATCTGGCACTTTTAACATTTTTAAGCCCTGAAATCTTTGGAGAACTGACAGTTGAACTAACTGACAGCTCTAGTTATTTCTCGGCGCTTTCCTTTTGGAGAGATTTTGAGCTTTTTCCAAATTCAGATATTTTTTTTAAGGGGGCATCTGGACAGGCTATTTCACTGAGAGAGAGAGAGACAATATTTTCTGGAAATTACCACCAAAATTAAGCAACTGTTGTGCATATGAACCAGATAACAATGAATTAGAAATAGATATAATCAGTCATTTTCTTTGCATGAGGATAACTGCCAGTCTTCGATTTGCAAAATAGAGCCTCTGGCCCTGAGATCACTGGACATGTCAATGGTCCCTGGGATGGCAAAAGCTCACAGCAGAGGTCTGGGGCCAGATCCTTGATTCGGGACAAACTGCACAGTGTCAGAACACCTAGTGCAAGGGACAAAAGTGCCTGAATGTGGATCTTTATGTCCTGTTGAGTCGTCTGCTGATGCCTGCAGCTCACTGTAAGGGAGAGGGAAGCAGCCAGCCACCCACTGAGGCCTTCAGAAAGTCAAGCAGGCACTGGGGGGGACGCGGAGGTGCTCCTGCCATGGGTTTTTTGCTGAGCTGCGGCGGCAGCAGGGAGGAGGAGCAGCAGGACAGGCCCCCTGCCAAGCCTGCGACACTGATTGATCCCCTGCAGCAAGGCGGTTCTCTCAAAGCTGGATGGTGCTTGTTCATTATGCGGCATGAATGGGGAAGAGCCTGAGCCCTCAGCCTACTGCCTCAAACCCTCTCCAAAACCCTGACGCTGGGATCGTGCTCTCATTGCTGAGGTAAGGAGCATCATCAGCCCCACAGAGGTGACTGCAAAGGGCTCTTCAAGACAACCCAGCCTCCAAGAAATTATTCTCCGTGGTGTAAGCTGTTTCAGCGATCACATAAGAACAGACTACCCAGTGCTGACTGTTTTCTTCACACAACTGAGCTATCTTTTATTTCCATGTATTTTTGGAATCAGAGGCCTGAATTCCCTAACCTCAGCCCTAAAGAAATTTATCCCTGTCTATGTCTTCTTGAAGTGACAGTTTTGATATTTGAACAAAAGATAGTTTTGTAATAAATATAATACTCAAATGCTATGATTTGATATATAAAACCAAATAGGGAGGAAAAGTATTTGAAGCTGCATAGAAACTCCAAATTGTGACATCTTTTAGTATGTTTCAGAAAGCTATCACTTAGGCTTGTCTATGTTTATTACCAAAATTGTATCTAATTAGCCTTTAAAGGTGCTGCTGGTCCCTTCCTTATTTAAGAAAAATGCAAGCAATCCATGGTCTGACAGCCAGGCTCAAGAGAAAAAAAATAAAATCAAACTCAGCAGCAAAATAGAAGAATAAGAAAGAAAGACCGTAGGAGACTATGCTGCCTTGTTGCCAAGATAGGATAAACAAACATGAAAGAGCAAAACAGAACCAGAAACAAAATCAAGACAATTATCGAGTTCAAAGTGGCAGTTGAGAAGATTAGCCATAAAAGTTGGAAAGTTATTAAATAAAACTATTTGCTGACATTTTAGTTGCTCATCTTTGTTCCTGCAATAGCATTTTCAGGTTTAGGTTTTTACGTTTCCTAGGACAGCTTGAAAAGAGGAGACACCTCTATACACTCATCTAGTTTTTCTATGCTCTTTCCTTATCAAATAAAAAATATCAGAGTTGGTGGAAATTATGCACGTATCCTCTTGTGCTACTTGTTGTCATCAAAACCTTCAAGAATTCCTAACAATTTCTGACTTGGTGCTCTCAGACTGTCTCTGGACCACTGGACTCACTAGTGAGATCTAAGACTCACTGGCAAAGATTTCTTGAAGTATGTTAAATGTAAAATAAAAAGTTTTCCACTGAAAGAATATTGCAGGCTAGGTTCTAAACATGCGTTTAAATGCTTAGATAATGAGTTATCTAGAGTTATAAAGAGTTGGTGTGGAAAAATTACTTTTTTTTCGGCATGAAAAAAAACATCCTTGGTTTGGTTTTGTTTGGGATTTTTCCCCCCAAATGATCCCTAGGCCATATGGTAGTATGTGCTACAGGACTGAGCCATTAGGAACAAAATTTAAGAAACAGTCTATAATAGTGGATACATTTGATTTCCTTATCTTAGACACTTATTCACAAGTGGGCACTGAGAGCAAGATTTTTCAAAGTGAGTAATGATTTTTTAGGCCGCATCCGAGAGGGCATTTAAGCCTGCTCAATGTTCCCAATGTCTGCCTGTGAAAATTGATTCCCTTTAAACTGCACTAGATTGGTCATCTCAAAGACCATCATATGGCCACTCATCCAAGGGAAAAAGTCACTCAGAAACTCAAAAAATACCTCTTTTTCTTCTTCTTTCCTGCCATGGGTCTTGCTGTAGTTGATTGGTGTATCCCAGCCTTCCTGTTCACAAAGAGCCTGGTAGAAGGCTGCATTTACCAAGATGCTGCTTGTTTTGAAAGGAGAAGAGGAAGGAGTGGGAAGTGCTGTGCTGGAAGAAGTGAGAGGCATAACTTTGTCTTGGCTTCGGTTCTTTTTCATGCTCAAATCCAGGGTGCCATTTTCATCCACTTCTATCTCAGCTGCCTGACATGCAACAGGAAACAGAGACATGTTTAGATATGGACATGGTGAGGCTGCAACATAACCATGTGGTGCTTTTAAAGGATAAATATAAATGCATGCTTTTATTTATCTGAATCTAAAACCAGCTTTTCGATTTATATCAGTTAATGTCCAACTGTTAGGCAGACTTAAGAGTAGCTTCAGTAATGGTATCCCTGCATCTCAGCTTAAACATAGTAAGTAGAATTTAAATAAGGTGCCTCTAAACCATAACCTATACACCCTAAATCTAGTTTTATTTAAAAAAAGTTTAGCTTTAAATCTTCTTGATCTTTTCACTCTTACAGAGAACTATGACCCCAATTCACAGTTAAAAGCATTAATGCATTGTTTAGGTCATCAACAGCATTACTATTACACATCTTCCCTTCCCCCCACACCCCGGAAACATTACAACATCTGCATCATGGGGGAGAGGAGGGGGGAAGAAATGTGCCGAAAAGGAGCATAGTAGGAAAAATTTTCACTAGGGTTTTGTACATCGCTCAAAATAGCACAGTGCCTTAATCACAGTTTCAGTGGGTCACTAAGACACAGGTCTGCACTGGGGCCACGAGACTGAGAGCCACAGGGGGATCTTAAGGAGGTTGTCCCTGATGAAGACCTTCAGCATGAGTTAACAAAGCCTTTGCTACCTGGGAAGTACAGCAAAGAGCAGCCTCTGATTGCAGGGGTGTATGCAGTTTGGGGACGTACCTAATCTCCCTTTCCAGGATGGGAGAAGCTCTCAGAGTAGCTCCTGCTCACAAGAAGGGAAAAGTGCTGCTCAGGTGTATAAGAAGAACAAGGAAAGGAAAGCTCACTGTTCTGCCTTACACTGATCACAGAAAAAGAGTAAAAACTCCTCTTTTTTGAATGATGAAAAGCTCCTGGAAGTGCAATTTGTTAATGGAAACAACAAAAAATTTCCCGTTGCGCTCAATATGCAGCATTGCATATTGACATATTGTATGTATAGGGATGAGTATAAGACTAGTCCTTGCTATTGCCATCAGTTACTAAAGTTAAGTAGGGGAAGAGGTGAAAGACAAGGTTTCTTGAGGAGCACTTGGTAGTCTAGTTCTGTGTTTGTTGCCCTGAATAAGGTGGAAAACGTTCAAAGACTATAGTGACAAATAACAATGTCGCAGATCTATATGTGTAGAAAGCTGTAATTAACACTGATCTGTGTCTTCCTGCTATTGTCGTCACTACTATTTTGTATTTGCATTACCACAATGCTCAGGTATCATGTGGGAATTTGGGGCTAGATATGTTAGGTGCTGTATAACTGTAGGACACAGTCATATAAACCCAAATTAAGACTTCCTACCTTGAGTAATATAAAAGTAAACCCAGAGCATAAGTGAGTCGTCTAGACCCCCTGTTGTAAATGGAAAAGAGACAGGTATGTCCAGGGGGCAAATTTTTCAATCTTTCTTAGACCTCTTCCTTAGGAAGAGATGAGACACTGGCAGAAAGAGTCCCTTTCTCTTTCTTCTTATTAATTATTGCTGGAGTTTAATGATTAGTTAACCATTTAATGGTTAAGGATATGGCAGTGAAACTTAT
The DNA here is from genome assembly GCA_002844005.1 of Limosa lapponica baueri. Taxonomy (NCBI): domain Eukaryota; kingdom Metazoa; phylum Chordata; class Aves; order Charadriiformes; family Scolopacidae; genus Limosa; species Limosa lapponica. The sequence goes on from KZ506046.1 coordinate 97,042, forward strand.
TTGTGCCTGAGAACTTTAAAAACTGTTGTGGTGAAACACACCTTGTGCTGGAAGTGTGACACGGCCACCACAGTTGGACTGAAGGCACAAACTTCCTTCACGCAGCCTTGTCTTCTACGCCTGCTAGTGGTGACGAATTTAAAGGCAAAATATGTCTGATGAAATCTTTTTAATCAGAAGGAAAATGTTGGTAGAAGATGAAAATTTAGGGCCCAGTGATCTCTCCTCACACAGAGAGCCTGACTCCATTTTGTATCCATGGGCCTAAGACAGATGCCCACCTAGATGGAAACACTACCAAGCCATCTGCTTGCCCCCAGTTCAGAAACTCAGGCACGTCTTATGTTTGCTTCTCTTGCATAGCAAAGTTCACATTTTCAATCATACAGCTTAAAGAGAGAGATGTTTTATTATATTTATGGGAAGTAAATACACTTCTAATATGTTCATACTAAGACGCTTTGGTTATATCTTTCTGCCCCTTTTTAGTAAATAGTTTAATCTCCTGTGATAGTTTTAAGCCCTGAATTTGACAGTGCAGCTTATCCTGGATAATAACTTAGTAACCACAACATCTTATGCCATCTGTATAATATCAAATACATTTTTATACCAGCATTAATAAACCTTAGTTACAAAAATCCAAGATATTAACTATATCAGTGCCAAGCGCACACTCCAGGATCTGACAATATAGCTCTGCCATGATCGCCCCAGTGTTTTTTGGCTTCAGAGTTGATATGTAACTATAGCAATGAAACAGAGCTACAGTAATCAAGTTTAATGACCAATGTAAAGTAAAATGCTAAATATTGTAGTTGCTGACATTTTTCATAATAAAAAAACTTGGGTTAAGTCTGCACAACCAACATTCACATAAAATTCCAGACCTCTGTGACAGATGGCTTAGGAAAGGAAGCCATGTGACTGGGCTGCAGTAGTTTTATAGTGCAAAACCCATAAATAGTGCAGATTCTCTGTCACTGACAAAATATCAACTACTCAGAAGGCAACTGCAATAACAAAAAGGACCAAAATCAACCAAGGTCCCCTCCTTGATGAAACTGTTTGTGGAAAAATATCAGGAAGTGTATTGTCTCTGAGAAACAGATACCATTAGCCACAACAAGGAGCTCTGGCTGAAAAGCAGAGTGTTTACTATCATGGATATTTAAAGCTTCCTCAGCTCTTCCCTGAAATTCACGTAGAAGTTGGGTTGTCCAACATGCACCTAATTCTGCTCAGGGAAGGCTGGGCTGTGTGTTTGGGAAGTAGCGTACAGATGGGGTTTAAGTGAGCTCACAGATGCACACAACAATTAAATATAGTCATGGAAAAAATATCCCCTTTTGCCCATCACAGGATGGATCACACGTTTACAGCATGGCTTTTTATTCAGAATAGTATAAAAGAGCTATCACTTTGCTGCCTTTGTAGCAAACTCCAAATGGCAGAGCAAAAAGAGAGGATAGTCAGATACTGATCCAGTTTTCATTCCTACTCTCATCCCACCCTCCTCTCAATATGTCTCCTTTGCTTGTTTTACCATGTTTATTTTTACATTAATTTTAAAATGGAACTAAAAAGACAAAAATGGCAAATGGCAAAAAATGCTAGAGCAGTGCTATGACATGCTGACAGAAAATGGCACTTTCTATGCTTAGCTCAGACTTGCAAAGGCTGTTTTCGGTGAAGGCAAGATCTTATATACTGTTGACTTCAGTGCATGTGTGAACAGGCCTATATTTATCCATTTATCATGACATATTTAAAATGTAGCTACCAAAACAATGTAAACTGTTCTAATTCTTCCTTAAAACTGTAAGCAAAATAAAGATGCAAATGCATCTTATTATTTCCTAACTTATATTAGTTTACAGCTGTGTAAATCTTTGGAGCCTGATTTTGATCTTATTTACTTTTACATTCACATTCACATTTACATTTACACTGGTGTAAACCAGGAAAAAATCCACTGAAGCAATGAAGAAAAATCAATGAGGTTGAGAGCTTACACACTATAATTGAATTTAGGTTACTCCTTATCTACTCTGACATCAGTGACAGTGTAATCACCCTCACAGGTTTTACAAGCAGCTGGAAAAAAGGTTCCAGATAAAAAAATGAGAGAAAAATGACTGAAGCATATTTTCTTTATTCCCAGATCTATTCAGTGAAAAGATAAGGTACAAGTAGTACTCTACTATGAATATCTAACTAAAATGAAGACTAATATAAATATGTAAATAAAAAAAAATGGTCTCTATCCTCTTCAAGTGCTTTGTACTTTAAAGTCAAACTTTTTCAGCCTCCTTTATTTTATGACATAAATATTACAGAATATTTTCTAGTACATTATTAGGTCTTGTCCTTAGAACTGAACTACATCAGCCAGGACAATAAAGGATGTTGTTTTTTGTGATAAAATACTCCCGCATTTTTTCATATGCTTTTGGTCCATCTGATCACTCGCAGCACTTAATACTCTGCAGTGTGTCTCCAGTAACGATTACAAGTTAAGCTTTATCTCATAGCTGGATCAGGAGGAGTGAATTATTGTGCCTGCATGCATCTTATTTCAAACCTGTGACCTTAGGGAGATTGGATCATTTCATATAAGGGGGTTTTATGTATTCTTTGGTTGGCATCAGCCATACAACTTAATACTAAGTAAGTCCAAAGAAACGACATTAGTTGTTTCTAACATTAAAGAACATTATCAAAGCTTTTGCATTCCCATTAGCAGTTCAGTCTGGTTTGGAAAGCTCAAAAGGGCTCTTTAGTTCTGGTATTGGGAGTAAATCTGGAACTAATATCTTGCCATGTGTATGAATACGATTCTTAATGCAACTCCATGCAAACAAGTACAATCTTTTCTATTCCCAGCCAATAAAAATACATACACACGGTCTTCAATTCTTCAGACTTAAATTTAAGCAATTGAGTTCTGCATGAAACTAAAATACTAATTTGGGTCAAAATAAGAAAACTTGTAACTGCCCAGCTACATCTGAGACAAAAATGAAGTCACAATTTCAGCCCAGAGCAATTCACAAATTAAAAAAAGCTAGCCAAGAATGTACTCAAGGAGCAATATGCACAGCAGTATAACAGGATGGTACCTAGTGATAGTCTTGGCTGATTTATCATCCTGTATTTAGGCTTTAAGGTATTTGGAGTAAAGGACTGCCTGAAAAACGTGCTGAGTACTAACTACATTGTTGAAATAATTGATGTAATTATCACCATCATCAATATCCAAGAATGGTGAGATGACATAATTTTGTTCAAAAACAGAATTTGAACTTTAAGCATTTTTAGCAAGTGTCATTTTTTGTTTTCTTTCAAGGCATAGTGCGCATATGCCATTTTGTCTAAACAGGTGGGAAAAACACCAAAACAGTCAACAAAATGTTTGGCAAGCAGTAGTGATGAGGATACAGATAAACTGTATTGCTTGCAGCTACCTCTGTGAGACGTGAATGTGGTGAAGGCTGTAAACAGGGAAGATCCCTGGATGTTATGATGATGTAGACTCTTGCGCTGTGCTGGAAACTGATGGCTAACCTTTCTAGGGCACTTCTTCTGTTGACTTCAATGGGAGTTGAATGAAGCTACATAAACTGTAAATCAAATGCAACCAGGAGACTGGTTTGGGATACTGACCGCATGAAAATTGGCTGATCAGGATTATATTCCGGGGAACAGGTTACTACAGTCCCAGGTGGAGATTGAATGGCTCAGTCAATGTAACATTAATGTGGTATTAATCGTTTTTGAAAATAATATCATCAAGGTATCTGATGATCTTAGTATTTTTTATGCGACTGATAGATAATTCACAAAGAAATCTTGGGATCCATTTTATTGCTTTTTTTCAGAATAAATTTATTCTTTAAATTGCATAATTTATAAATTCATAATTTTTATCTTGAGGTATTTGGCAGATCACCTTTGTACATTAGATATTTTTGGAAGTTCTGCTTATCAATGGTACTGCTAATGTGTAACCTGACTTGTCTAGCCTTGCTACCCTTCTTTCTTATTTTGGCTTAGACTTTCCCTTTTGAACGGATATGTAGACAATGTGAGATACATCTGTTAAAATCCATTAAATTAATGAAATTTGAAACTGTGCTGTAAAAAACATTTTCATTTAAGCATCATCTATATTTACAGAAATGTGGTGAACATTCAAGGTAAAACACCCAACTCTTACTGAGAAGTAGACAACACTCTGGAGATCAAGAAATAAAATTTGAGAGATGGAAAAAAAAATACTTCAGGAGTACACTTGGGCTGAAACATATTTTGGTATTTTCCCCACCTGTTTAAGCAAGGTGACATATGCACGCCTTGAGTGAACACAAGCAAATAACACTTGCTTGAAATGTTTGAAGTTCAGATTCTGCTTTTAAAACTCAGCAGCAGAGTATTTTTACAGCTCTGACAACTGTCTAACTTGCAAATGATTTCCTGCAAGTCCAGGAAATCCTCTGCAGTCCCACATGTCCTTGCTCTACCACCACGCTGCCTCCCACCTGCAAAGGATCATGGCTTGGATTGCTGGGAGGCTGCCTGATGCTCATGTAAGAGCAAACACCTTTACAAGTCAGAAGATTTGATCTGCTAAAGTATGGGCGATGCTAATCAGGTTTTGTTAGGCAAAAGAACGAAGAAATGTGGCAAGGGGCAGGGCTTAGAAGTCTAAGCCCTATGGGGCTCTGAACACAATCACCCCGCACAGGTGTTTTCAGACCTGGTGAATGTGTGTGCTCTCAAGACTAGAAAAAGGAAATCATTAACTCTGTAGTCATCTGATGATGCTGCATTATTTGAGTCCAAATACTGATAAAGTCTCAAGAGATGCCTTTTATCTTCTAAAAATTTGTAAGATATTCTAGCAGTTAAACATTTAACTTTGCAGCCAATACCAGCCACAAAACAAATCAGAAACATCGATAAATAGATAGTAGTCTCTTAAAAATAGCCTTGTTTTTTGCTTCATATTTTAAAATAGGAAAGCATCTTCATCAAAGAGAGTCTGGAGACTTACTTCCTCAATGTTTTGTTTGAATCCTGTATGATAAAAATAATAAAGAGCCAAAACGAAATAAAAATGAGTTTTGTGGGGTTTTGGCCACCAAACCTGTTTGGGGCTTACTTGTCTGTGTTCTGGCCAGAAGCTAATTCTGATTCTTCTGTCAGATGTTTTGTAGCAGCATGCCCTCCAGAAAGTCTGGCAAAAGTGGAGGCAGGCAGATAGCAAGGTATGCAGGTGATTTTCTTTTAGGCTGGATTCCTGGCTGTGAAAAAGGAGTAAGCTATGTGCCCCAAGTGTCCTTCTATATCGTTACTGTTATGTTCACTTCCATTCTAACCTTCCCCACGATTTGGCAACTGTGAAGCAGGTATGGAAGAGAAAATCTTTGGGTTATGCCTGGTCCCTTTACTGCTCTTCTCTGGCAAGAAGGTCTATTGCTGAGGTCAGCCAAAGGCTGCGGCAGCAATTTAATCCAGCCATTGGCATCAGTTTCCATTTTCCTGCTAGAAGAAGCCTCTACTGAAGACCAGAGGAAGGAGCTCTCTGCAGCAGATACCACAGATGGATCTGTGATCTGGGAAAGGTTCCGTGAGCAATTCTGGGGACAGATAAACTTTGTGTTACAGAAGATGCATGTAGGCACACTCTAAAAAGTCTGCTCCAGTGCATCTAGCAACATTGATTTCAAGGTCTAAGGCTTCACAAGTGGAAATCAAAGGCAGCAAAGTAGAGGGTACCACCCTGCAAAGGAGCAAAGCTTGGAATACCTAACCAGGTGTTATGCTGGTGGTAAAAGAAGTGGTTCCCCTCAGAGAATAACAGCTAACATTTTAGCAATGCTGAATGAAGGCCTAACCAAATTGTAGACCAAGAGCCGTGGAAGTCATCTCTGACCAGTCTAAGCCTGGTGCTACAATAGACAAAGTGGAGCGACACTGACTTGCAGAGAAATTGGTCATCTGTCTTCAGAGCACACATTGGGAGTCAGAGTTCCAGAGCAGAAACACACCTGCTACTTTGTGTTTTGATAAATACACTTCTTTTTACTCCCCAGTGAAGTCTTCTTGAGTTCTTGTAATGGCATCCTCTCATCTACACAGAGCTTTCAAAAGTTTCATTGCAGTGGAGCATGTGTGACTTTAACACAAATAGTAAACAACAGTGCTCCCACAACCACAGTCATCAGAAGAAAATCTTGTCTATTTTCATCAACAGCATAATACTATGTAATGGCACAGAAAATAAGGCTCATAGCTCACACAGTACCATTTGTAAATCATAAAGATCTGTGAGGAAACACAGAGCAGAAACCAAAACATGAAAGCCACACAAGCATCTATGGTATTAGGCAGCTTTCCATTATGACAGACTTGCCCAAATTATCTACCTCCAAACGCTGTGGGCCTGATCCTCCTCTCTTGCCAGCAGAAAGGAGAATTTTACCAAAGTCAGTTGTTATTTCCCTCCCTACCCCTTGTCAAACTGTCATGAGCTCCAAACACAACAGACTCAATAGGTGTAGTTCTGTTCCATTGCTAGCAAAATACCACCTTGATTAATCATGTGGGGCTTTTGTTTTTTGATTTTTTTTTTAATCGGCCTCCAGAATGATCGCTTATGGCAGGTTTCAGAGGGAGAAAAATTCCCTCTTTAAACAGATATAACTCATTATCCACCACAAATGTTGCTGGATTTCAAACATCCTCCTTTTTTCCTCCCACAAAACTCCCCCCTTGTATTTAGGGCTCAATTATGAAAAGAATAACAACATAATTCCTGCTATTTATTTATTTTTATCAGAACTGGTCACTACATTACTGATTATTTTTTTTTCTGTCTCTCTTCAAAAGAGCATGCAAACAGAAGCCTCCTTTTTGGGGATTTAATGCAGTCACTAACATGAAAGACAGTTTATTCGCACAGTTCAGTAGCTAGCACACCCTCCAGGTTCTTGGACTACCCTACCTTGGCAGACAGACTCTGTGGTTTGTTGGAGAGGATCTCTGCTGCTTCCCTGCAGCGGGTGGAAAGGTTCAGGATAGCAGCAGCTGCTGCTATGTGGGTGTCTTCACTACATTGACCGTAGCTATAAGAGTTGGCATGGCAAGGGCTCTGTGTGTGGGCGCTAGCACTAGGCAGTCGATTAGAAAATTTCACTGGATTTGAAAAATGCTTTGCTGTTGAAGAGAGATTTGATTAGCAATTGCACGTACGAGATTTTTCCCATTAAATAGTTTTGTTTCTCAGACTACAATTTCATACATTAAAATATTCAAAGAATACATTTAAAACAATCCATTTCCTATTGGCAGTAAGGATTTGCTGTAAAAACGGCTTCAGAAACATGATAATTTAATTTTTACCCAACAAATACACATCTTTCAACAAAACATCTGAGACTTCTACTCAGATTTTATTAATTCTTTACTCATGCATTAAGAGCAATGGTGTCCAAGGAAAGACTGAACAAGCGCTAGTGTGTTATCCATCGTGACCTGACAACACTTGTGGGCAAATGCAATTATAAATGTAGCCTTATAAAGGCTTCTACTTGGAGCTCTGTTGTGTAAAAAACCACCAGTGACTTGTCCAGTCTTAGCTAAAACAACACTGCTTAACCCTACTTAAATGAATAAGTCTGTTATTTAAAAAGCTTTGCTTATGTGAGTAAGAAGAACAAGACCAGGCTCTTGAATGAACAAGATCAATCAGTTAAGAACGTTACCTGTCAGGAATATTCGGTCCTGATTTTGTGGAATTTTTTAGAAATGTGAGTCTACTCTTTAACCAGTTACAAAATAATGATAATGAACACTCAGAATAACACTGATCTTGGCTCACAGTCTTATGTTGGCTGTCATTTGGAATAATACACAGATTTATTCAGCACCAAGAGATCAGTTGAGAATGAAAAACTAACAGGTGAACAGAAAAGCACTTTTACAGACACAAGTGGTTCTTTGTTTTCTGCTCCATCAGCAGCACTTACTCTAAAACAGGTAGAAAGAACTCTGCTCTCTGTCCTGGATTTTGGAGCTTGAAATGTCATTAATTGTTGCAGGCAAAACACAACACCATGATTTCAGCTCTTAGGAAGAAATAATCACTTCTTTTGTCTGGAGCTCACACAGCGCCCTACAAAGATAAACTAAGCAAAATCCAATTTCTCAGCCTACACCCAGATACACCAAGAACATTTCTGCAGATGTCCATCTGCTCGCTCCAGAAAGATCTGAGCCTCAAGGCTCTGGATCCCTTTGGATGTAGAGCTTTGGCTGAATGCATTTTAATGCCAAGACCCACACAAGATATTGAAGATGTCATCTTTCCTCAAACTTGGGATGTTCTCAGAGCAATGCTTGTTTGTGTGCACTGACTGTAGCAGAATGCTGTATTCAGTTTTTCTAGCTACTGGAGGCATCTCAATAGAGCAATACATAAAAGCTTTGTGATTCAGTTCTCCCTTTCTCCAGTGCAAATGAAAAAGGATTTATCCAGCCTGCTATAACACTGTAGCACAAGCAGGAAGGTCTGCAATTTTAGTAGCTACTACAGCTAACTTCAAACTATATTTAAAGAGCAAAAAAGTGCATTTTCCTTTATGCACCCTAAAAGACAAAAAATAAAGCAGGCTATGAGGGTTGCATGTTTTGCTAACAAATCAAGTTTATAAGTGTGGAATCCACAGCGGGCTAATGGTGGGCTTTTGGTTAGCTACATATTTACATAGGATGCTGAACCAATCACTACATCATCAGCTTCTTATTGCCAACTTTTGTATATCTGCGTAGTTAAAGCACTCACCTGCTCTTTTACTTTCACCTTTCCATTAAAATAATAGCTGCATACTGCAATCTTTGTAAGAACTACAGGCTGTAAACTTCAGCCCTGATATACATTATACATAAATTGCATATGTATGGATTTGCATTTGTATAAAAACATTTCAATCATTTTTTCCTTGAAATGAACCTGTGAAATAGACATACATCTGTGCAAAGAGACAGCTAATAGGGAATATTCAATTTTACAAGCAAAATTGGAAAATCTGCCACCCAAGAAGCTGGCGATGCACATATTTGCTTTCATTTGAACAGGTCTATTTTCCAGGCCAGATAAATATCTACTTTTCATTTGCAATTTTAAATAGGGTATTTATATATACACAAACACATAGATACCTACAAACTATATAAAAGTGTGTGTGTACCCAAGCACATACACAAATAAATATACAAATATACAAATTTTATAAATATATAAAACATATGTAATGTTATACAGCATTAGAAGATTATTATATTTTATTGTATTCTATATGTATATATAAATAAACTTTTCTGCTTTTCTGTTCACCTTACTATGAATGTTCTCCTTTGTTGAGATAAGTGGGATGCAATTTGTTTTCCTTTTTTGTTTTACTTCACTAATTTTTTTGTCATGACCAAAATAAAAACCAACTAAAGAGTCTTTTGTCACATTATTTTGGATCTATTTTCTTCTGAACCCAAATATGGTGCAGTGAAACCCTTTTTTTCCATTTCCCTCATGGCAACAGAAACATTTATTTCTTTGAACTAAAGAGTATTTTATAATGGTCAATGCATTGGCAGAATCTTGCTGAAGTTTCCCATGCAGATTGTGAAGAGCATCTGCAATAAATAATCAGTGTTTGCACTGTAGTATCTCATTTGTTCAGAGTAGTACCTCAGCAAATCTGTAAGTGATGCAAGCAGAGGAATCTTAACAACAATTTGATACATTGAATATGTCTGCACTACAAACCTCATGTAGTATAGATATATGAGATATCAAAATGAATTCAATCCAGACCTGGAAGTAATGCAGACAAGGCACATGGTCATCTAGAAGGAATAATACCTGTATGGATTCATCTAAAAGGTATCTGAAAAGCTTTTTAAACCTAACTTGTATTTCTCTGTATGATTCATTACATCTTGTGCAAATGCATTCCATGGCACTTTGCATGGCAGCATCCTATCACATAAAGATATCATAATTTAGCCAAGGAAGAAGGTAACAGATGACACATAAATCATTCCTTTTTACTCCTCCTTTCCCCTGATATTTGCTTTTAAAAGAAATATCAGAAGAGTAAAACTTATAGTGATGACATTTAGCATTCTAGAATTCTATATTTAGCAAACTAGTGATTATATTTAACATTCTGGCCACATGTGGTTAAAGACAATTCCTACAGAGATTTTTTGAACTCTATAAGTTTGAAAACAGAACAAGCAAAACAGGAAAAAAAAAAGCAATTGACATTTTGTCCATTTTCCAAGAGATAATGGAATTTCAAGCTTACATTCAAGGAACTGGGGTGTTTTTCGTCCTTGTGCCACAGGTGCTATCGTGCGTTTGCCAAAGACTTGTGCATCAAAGCTGGCATAATCAAATGGTACTTTCCCAAACTTCTCCTGTTCTTTCGTCAGGGTGACTCTGGAGGAGGCGACTGGCTGTGAAGTTCTGTAATTATACTGAGTTACTTCAGGTTGTTTCGCTAAATTTGTCCTGCAGAGAGTAGGAAAAGAATGAATGAGAAACACAAGAATATCTTTAAATAATCTTTTCTTGCAGAATAGGGTACAGTTGCACCTCAGTATCAGAAAGTGTGCTGTTACCACACGTGAATCTTACTGGTAGCTGTGTACAGGAAATACATAATGTAAATATGGTGGCTGACCTACTAGTCAAAGAGTACTCTGACTTCATACATAAAAATATCTAATATTCTGTAGTAACAATCTGGGCTACTTACAAAAAAAGATATTGATTTTCTTCTAGATTACCACTATAGTGTGGTACTTCCTTTCTTTCTAAAAATTGTCTGGATTTTTTTCTAGTCAAATGACTTGTAGTTTTATGCATCACTATTGGTCTCACTTTACTGTGCATGAGTATGGTATAAATATAATGTAAGATGATCCAGACTAATTGCTTCAGTTATTTGGGAAGAAAGAATGATTTATGGTGTGTTATTCCATTTAGTTACTGTTCAGTAACTACTTGTCTTTAGTAATTTCCTAAGGACTTTTCATATATGGAGTTAAGGCACGTGCAGTTGGCAGACACATGGACATAATATTCTGTAATGGCTCTGAAGGAACCATTAGAGCTGATCATGTCAATAATCCACAAATTAAAGTGTCCCCAAATAGACCTGAATATAATAGGTTGTAATGTTTGTGGTGCCAATGATGTGCAAAATATGCATGTCTGTAGGATCCATATAACCCTCAAACAAAATACAATTGCAATAAAAAAATGTTTCCCCTTTTTGATGCCATTTTATAAAAAATAAATTAAACTAATTAAACCAATAAACTTAAAATAAAGAATCCCAAAATATGAGTTATTCAATGGCGGGGAAACAGAATAAGCAGCGTTCTCAACGCTTTCAGATAACTGCAATGCCAATACAACAGGGTATTTGGGATCCCTGGAAGATTCCTCTGAAAAGAATCACAAAATAAATGAGGACTGTGATGCTAAAAGTGCAATAAGGTGAAAGAGATCTTCAATCAAGTTTCAGTGGCCAAAATATTGTAACAAAGGAGCAGTTCTTGAGGAGTGTTTAAAGCATTTCAGCAAGATAGGAGATGTGGTTTACAGGAGAAAGACATTTCAGAACCATTGATTAGGCTATTTGTGTTGAAGTAAGGTCTATTAAAATATATTTGATTGCTTTTCAAAAGATGTGTCTGTTGCGTTGAGCCACATAGACAAGAACTAGCAGAACGCTGCATGTTAGTTTTGAGACACAGTCAAGTCATTTAGCTTTGCAGAGGTTCATCTTGGAATACTGACTTGCTTTTGTAGCTAAATCTGAAATGGGTGAAAGCCCTGAGGAGAGCTCAGCAGAGTTTGTGCGGAAATACTTTGGAGAGATTAGTTCATGAGGGCTCCTACCTGTGAGTCTGATCATGGCACTGCCCAGCTTTCGGAGACTCGAGCTGGATCTTCTCCTGGGACATTGCCAACTTTTCAGCTGCAGCAATTGGACAACCAGAAAGGCTGTTTAAAAGCAAGGTGAAGAAAAGAAACAACAAGAAAAAAAAACAGCATTAAAACAAAATCTTAAGTAAAGGAAATGTGTGTTGTCGAACCCAATGACTTCAAACTTCTCTGGTGCCCTGTGCCTCTATGTGAGCTGCTGCTGTTATAACCCAGATTCATCTGTTTTTCAACCCTTAATGCAAAACTGTGAAATCTGTGTATTTGAGGTGATATATCTGGAAACTGAATCACGTAGGAGTTTTCCAGTTCAGCTTTGATGTTTTGTGGCTGGCAAGTCACTAGTAAATTTTTTGACAAATGACATTTACTTTATCAGCTAAACCATGCATATAAGCCTCCTGCTGATTAAAAGGAAAGTGAATTTGGGAAAAAACCAGAGGTATCTGAGCAACTGTTACCAAAGAACATATTTTGTCATTTCAAGATGTGCTTTGTTTTTTTCCTATTTACTTTATTCGATTAGAACGTGTTTTCTTGTCCTATTCATGGCTTACTTATGACACAGCTGATGTGCTGCAAAGATGACTGGGGATTTAAACAGGAAACACAATGAAAAAAAAAATTTACTGGTTCTTTATATATTTTTGTAGCTGAGCTTGTAATATCTCTGGTAAAGACTAACTTTTTGTTTTAAAGACGGTAACATAGTATGACAATCCTTGATTTTCAGTGCACTCATACAACAACCAATCAATCAATCAGCAGCAAAAAAAAGAAAATCCCACAAAAATTCAGTTCAGCAAAGAAAGTTGGTTTTGAAATCTTTCTGTCCCAAGTTTGGTTGTAAGACTAACATGTTATTTTTCTAGAGGCACTATGGTGGAATATTTTGGCTTGCTGGCATCCAGCAGAAAGCCATGCTGCCAGCAGTGGCTTGTTGGAGACAGAGCGCATCAGCCCTCTGCCTCACCTGCAGCCCAGACATGATTCCCCAGCTGCCTGTCTGGAAGGCTTTTCTCAATTTTACTTTCTCCCTGCAGGCAGCAAGTTAAACAGACGAGAGTGTTCCAAGCAGGAAGATGACACTCCTGAGGGTAATAAATGGAGTTAGTTTTTACAGGAATTCCAAAAATACCCCCCTTAAAATTTCCTGTTTTGCTAAAAGGGAATGTGCCTTGAGGGGAAGTTCCTCTGAAGGACTACCATGTACGTGGTGCAAAACGAAGAGTCTCTGATTTTCACTGGGTTTTTGAACTGTAGCAATAATAATGTGCTTGTTCATTCCTACCCATTTTACACCATAGTGTTTCACTGGGAAGACTGTAATGAAACTGTAGTTTGAAATCTCTTCTCTGAAAAAGACTAGTGGAATTTGCTATCCTCAGTGCTGCAGCCATTTTTTTATACAATGAAATTAAACACAAAACAAAATGAAATAAAAAGTATTTGGTTATAAATAGTACAGGCTATCTCAGTTCATATTCATCCCATTCTGCTGTGTACTACATAACATCTAATTCCAAGATGTGCCCATCAATTTACTTCTGAGTACATTAGATTTTAAGCGGACAGGAACTTTTCTGATCTACCTTCTGTGTGTGTTGCGATTGCTGTTGACATGTCCTCTTCCAGTGCATCCTGGGGTGGGGCACTTTAAAACATTTTCATGCATGGCAAGAACTAAACAGGAATAAGAAAAAAAAAAGTGATAATAACATACATTAATTAAAAATAATTATACTAAAAATATGAACATTTCTTCTTCAGACTTGGATTCTCAATTCCGTCACATTTTGACCACAAAAGAAAAGGAGAAGCAAAGGACCTACAACACAGCAAGGCTGGTGCCCCCAGCATGTATAACTTTACTCCTATATTGCTCTACTATGGCTTCCCACATGCACGTCTCTCCCATGTTGTTTCTATGGACTTCAAAAGAACAAAGGCAGAAGCTAGCAAGGACATTGAATCATGAAGCCCTTTGCCCTCTGGTTCATATGCCACTAACACAGATGACTAGAAAAAGCATGTACATTTCTTATGCCCTTTGATGTGGATCGTTTTTACTAAGAGTGAGATGTATGTCTGTGTAAAACAGAATATCTTTCTATGTCTGCTCTCATGACTTCTGTACTGCATTTCCCGTTTGGGTGCGCAGTGCTTCAAAAAAGATGATTGTTCAGTCAACTGGTTTGTTCTGTCAGGAACCACATTGAGATTACAGATAATTTTGTTTGGGGTTTTTTGGGGGGTTGGGTTTGTTTTGTTTTGTTTTTTTCCCCAGCAGGACAGAACGCAGCTGACTGGAAGTGTGATAACTAACAAGGACGTGTTAATTTTAACTTTTTAGAAAGTTAATGTTGCTAAGGAGTTCCAAATACAGCAACCTGCTTAACTCAGCAGGTGTTTCCATAAATACAGATTAGTACCAGATTTAAAAATAGAAGGGAGAGCTACAGTTAGGAATAGGATGTTGGTAAAGTGCAAGTGCCCTTTTGATTTGTTATTATGCACGCCACCACAAAAAAAATAAATAATCTAACTAACAAGGTTGCTTAAATGAATAGCTTCACATCGGGTTTTGGCTTATTATGCAGCATTTCATTGCATCACGTTGCAGGATTATACACACACACAAACCAATGTAATCAGATCAGCACAGTCAGAAACAAGCAGGGAAATTCAGGTTAGACTGGGCATAAAAGGGTTAGCACGATACAGTCATACAAGCAGGACCTGCCGTGGACCCAGTGCTGGGAGGTACTGATGGAAGTAGCCTTTTTGAGCTCAGTAGTAAGGGGGACACGGGAAACATCTCTGAATAAGCATGCCCAGGCCTCTCCGTTACTGGCAATGAAAGCCAGCAACCTCGGTGCGTGCGTACAGCAAATCAGGTCGCAGCACTGAAACAAGCAGGTGGTTTCTGTGCTGCATGCCTTCGCGAAGGCATGGGCAAGCAAGATCTTGATTCATAAGGGTATGGCATGCAGGTCTGCCGGCAGCATGGGGGTAGTTTGGCTCTTATCTTATTATTCCTGAGCCACCAGAGGAGCCGACTGATGTTTGTAACGCTACTGCTAAAGAGTACATGAGCTTCATGAGTGTGGGAATTAGGACTGTGACTAAGAGCTGGAGGGCAAAGGGCATGTGATGGCTTCTCTCTCAGCTTCATTCTGCAGCCTCACCTGGAAAAAGTGGGCTGCTTCTCCAGCATGAGCACACACTACCCACAATACCGGGCCAGATCCAGTTGTTATTCTGGACTGCAGGGCGACGATACTCACTTTCTAGTGGCACTCTAACTTTATGTGGACAGCCTGAGAGACTGCGGTGGTGAGGGTACAGCCCAGTCACGTGCCCTGTGCCATCACATCCTGGGATGGGACATTTGGTTTCTCTCTTTTCAGGCCTGGGTGAATCTGCAGAGAAATCAGATAAGGATTTTGTTTGGTTTTAGCCTCTGTCTGCACTCAGCGGAACCATCCTAGCAGCGTGATACTCTCCATTATGTACTTCAGATTTAACTCCTATACAAAGTTTTAACAGAGATGTATGCAACTTAAGCATGTCTAGGATTTTACACTGTGTCCTTTAAACAACGGCTCCCATCTCCCAATATGCCATTTATGCGCTAAACTATATAGCTTTAGGATTGCAGTGTCATTTATTCCATTCAGAGCCTCAAATAGGACAGAAGCCACAATCCAATAAGCCAGAAAACTGGCAGCATCAGCCAACAGCAAGATCTATAAAGGAATAAATAAAAAAAAAAAACAGAAACAATCTTTTACTCTGTTAATGTCAGACTCCAGGAAGCTGGGACGACCAAATAAAAGCTGAGGTGTGAAACAAACAAACAAACAAACAAACAGCATTTCAACCAGAAGCCATTCCTTAAATATCGCAGATCTCTAGGCTGTAGGTTCTTTGTTAGGAAACTGAATACATGCCACTTTACATTTGAGAGGCAAGGCAAGCAGCTCCCTCTGGTACACATGGCAATGCCGCTTTGTGGAGCAGCCCACAATGACAGTGAAAACATGGAGCAGCCGATACCCTTTCAAAGGCGAGGTCTCAGCCCAGCCCCACAGCTACCACTCTGTAATAGCCGCAGTGCATTCCCAGTTTTTTTATCGAGCACCTAGAATCGTGCAAGAAGCACTGGTCAGAAAGCCTTTATTTGATTTCCAATGCGGGATCAAAAAGTCTGGGCAAGAAAGGAATGAATTCTGGTCCAGAAATTCTCTCATGAGAAATCTGGAGAAAGTGGCCGCATAAATTGCTGAGGATGGTTTTAGCTCCATCTGTGATTGGCTGCCAACAGCATTCGGCGCTGGGGGAGAAAACAGCTGCAGCCAGCACAGGGAGCAGCCTCCTTCAAGCTCGTTTTGTTGGACCGCGAGGTAGGACGACGTGCTTAGGGACAGGAGCGCCAGAGACAACTGAGGGTTAAACTTCCTGGCAGGGCTTTAGGTTAAAAAAAAAAATAAAAGGAAAGAAAATAGACTGAGCATCAACAGGAGACCACACGCTTTTGAGAATCACTGCAAATGGAAAGTGCTGCAATAGTGGACAGAAAATAAAGAGGGACTCTGATATACGCTTATTTTTCCCCTGCTAATTGGAAAAGTTCATCATTAAAAACATGGAAAAATACAAATTTAAGCCATGTTTTTCTGATGTAGCATCCAAGAAAGAAAATTAAAAACTGGTGGATTTGATGGTGGATTTTTCAGAAATAAAAACCAGTTAATTATATAAAGTGAAAAAAGTTATGTGCCTGATGCTACATGGGTTAAAATCATATGGTGTTTATACAACCCGAACAAAGCCTGCTTTGTTCTTCCATGGGTGCTACCTCTGAACTCACCTGCAAACTACAGCTAAAAATAATATGAGGCAAATCAGGAAGGGCCAAATTCTGCCATGCTTACCGTCACTGCTCCTTCCTATGTGTGCTGTGAGAAAGTCACATTGACTCCAATGTGAACCTGGTGAACACAGCTGGTATCAGAATAAGAAAATGGATCCGTAAAATTCCTGCATATACCATAGTTATTTGGGCAAATAAAGATTCATGTCTTTTAGCAAAGAGGTAGACTAACACCTTACATGCACAACTTAAGACATGCTAATGAAAAGACTGCTTGAGACAGAAAAATGAGATGCATGCATATTCTTCCCAAATACTACAGGAAATATTTTATAGTTCCAACTCCTAAAAACCCTTGTCAGTTATCTTACACACTAAAGACTTTAGATAATTAAAGTACTATAATATTTGCAATGTCTGCAGGGACTACTCTAAAGTAACACTAGAAATACCAAAGTAAATAGTTTATCACAAGCAGAAATTGCAGCAATGCTGGGGTGGCTTCAGTATATTTGGAAGCCTAAAGGGAAAAGTTAAAGGACAGATGAATGTATTGTTACTTGCTACAGCAGGGACTGTGCTTATAAAATGACATGTCTTGACGTTCTGGAATTATCCTCAATTGAGGAGTTTCATACGAGACAGCCAGTTTACAAATCAAACCCAAATCTTTTAAATCTCCACTTTTAGAAGCCTAATTAAGCACCAAAAATGGAGCAATGTTCCTACAGCTTTGTAGGATGCCACAAACCATCAAAAACAATAAAGATTTTGGAACTTACTGGTAATTCTGCTGATGGTGAATGAGGCAGAAGAGCACGGCTTGTGCTTTCCTGGCTCAGAAGTGCTGGCTGTAGCAAAATCTAATATTGATACGTGAAGTAGGCTGAACTCAGAAAACACATGGCTTAGGAATTAGGTGGCATGTTTGGAAGAGGCCAATTTTTCACTGTAACCTTTCCTTTAGCACCATTTCAACACCTTCTCTTTTGGCTGCTGAAATTTAGGAGGTATGTATTAGCACCCTATGGAGGTGGAGGTGGAGGCAGAGGAGGAGGAAAAGGAGGAGAAGGAGTGTCAGTGCCAGCTACACAGCCCTTTTAGTAGCCATTACTGATCATTTCACATAGCGGTTTGGCAGGAAGCCAAGTACCTAGCGTTTAACCTGGTTAGATGTAAGGCACTAGTGTGAAGGTACATAATTAACAAAATTACCAGCTAAATTCCAGATTCTTTACTGTTGCTATAAAACCCAGCTCAGAATCCTCTATCAGTCACAGGATAAATGCTTAAGCCAGTAAGAACAGCCAAAAATACTTCCTTACGTTTGTTGCTAAATATCTGTCTCCCACCAATGTCAGTAACTTTGGTTTGTCTCCTTTCCCCTGCTAGATGCTCCAGGAGAAACCTGTCCAGTTCCTTGTAGGTGCTGTGAAAAACATGCCCTTGCTCTGCCTGCAGAGCGATTGCTTGTTCCAGCAAACTCAAGTTCCCTTTTGTTTTGTCCAGCTCAACCGACACTTCTGTGGTTTCTGACAGGCACTCGTTGTCATCTTCTTCAGTTTCAGGGAAGGGATTCTGAATTCTCTTCTCGAAAGGATCTGGGCGAGACTCCTGGGGTGCTCTTAGCTCTGTTTCTGAGTCACAAAGTGTTTCACAAGGGCCAAATTCTACCTCTTCCTTCTTAATTTCTGGGACTTCCAGGATGCTAGGTTGATTACACTCTACAATATACTTCTGAGTCACATGGGGCTTTATGCTTGTTTCCTCTGAGAAATTTGAGGAGCTGTCCCACTCGTTGTCCATAATTTCAGAGTTACTTTCATTTTCCTCAGATGAACAGTATTTTGGGTCAGAAATAACAGTCTTTTCTTTTCCTTCAACTGAGTTAATCATGTAACATTCATCAGTGTCATCACTTTCTGTTTTTAAGGATTGAATGCCGCTATCATTTAGATTTTCTGCCACTGTTTGACTGGGTGCATCTTTCGATAATTTTCCCATGTTCATCAAAGATTTGGCCACAGCATCTTGATAGCTGGAGTAGATATCTTTTCTTTGACTGGAATTTTCTTGCCCACCTGAATGAGAGGTTTCGTCAGATGATTTTGGAGTACCTTCCTCTGCATGAAAGCAAAAAATGAGAAAAATATGTAAGAAGAACTGCTTTTTGTATCTTGAAGAAGTGATATGAAGATATTTACTCACCAATTTCCGTTTCTTTACTCAAAGGTACTCTGAAATGATTGAATCCACCAAGGCTGTGTTTGAAATGACTACTTGTAACATCAGGAAAAGCCCTTCTAAGATTATGTCTACTTTATACTATAGCTCCAAAGCTATATGAGAAATAAATATGCTGTCATTTTTCACTGATGGTGAAGACATATATTATCTTAGAATACGCATTCTTATACATTCATATAAATATAATGTGCCATATATAGGTAATATACACACAATCTATATGATATCTGCATATATATGTACAGGCACACATACATTTTAAAACTCCTCTGATGTATTTTCACTTTTCTTTCATCTAAGATTCCCAAATATTTCCTCAAAATAAACCCTAATTACTTTTCAGGTCACCCCAGATCCCATGAAAGACCTTGATGGAAAAAACCTCATACTTCACAAAGGGCAAGCTCCTGGTCACTCTTGCAATTGCCACATTAAGTGATAGATCAGGTCATGCACAGGCAAACAGAAATGGTTGTTATGTACAGACTCATAAAGGACTTGTTAAAGACACCACTGAAGTGCATCCTGGCTTTATAAACATCTTTCTTCAGAAGAAATGCAGCAGCCAGCAGGTAATAGAGGCTACATGTAGGAGAGGTTGTCGGTGTGGAAGACAATATGCCTTTTGTATCTCATTTAATTTTTTATAAACATTTCCTCTGACAAGGACACTCAAAAATACATCTCCATCATCTTCCTTTCTGGTAATTATCTCTCTAAAATCAACACTGGTTTGCCAGGATCAAGTAAATATTGCCATAGTAACTAAAAGCATTTTTGGATGAAGGGAAGAATTTAGTCACAACACTAGCCCCTTCAATAATGCTGATTATAGGGTACATTCTTTTGTTGGGATCTATTCAACATAAACTGAAAAATTTAACATTTTACTTCCTAGAAAGGAGGATGAATAAACAAGCACAGACAATTTCATAAGATTTATCTGTCCTCTCCTGAATCCGAAGAACTCCAGGTTTAAATAATAAATTAAGCATAGTCTAAAATGCAAATGAAGTTTCTCTCAATAACACAGCGAGCTATTAAGAGAAAGTGTAAAGGGTTATGATAATTTTAAAGTATTATGAACTACAGAAAACAAATAAAAAGCGTTTTCACTGAATATGTCCAATTCATTGAACTATTCTCTCAATCCACTTAACTACCCACATGTGTACAATAATGATTTATAGACATTATACCTAATTATGCATATTTGGGCTGTGTTAGAGTGCCTAACAAAAGCTCTAGAAAGCAACAATTACCTCTGTTGCTTAGCTACATAGTTTAAAATATTCCTATTAAGTGCAGATTATTGTGGAGGGGAAAAGGGGGACAAAAATGCACATGTGCACCACAATGCATTTCACTTTACTGCTGCCAAACTGTTAGCATTTTGGGTCATTTCCAGTTTACATAATTGTTTGGTTCAACTGTTTGTTATATGTTAAAAGAAAATATTGATTAATTCTTATTCTTCTTCAGAAAATTGGACTCATGCAGGGAGAGGTGGCCTTGTGCACTGTGTGCATAAAGTTGTGTTTAAAAAAATGTCTGTAAACCTTAGTGTAACTTTTTAGCAGCTGGTCTAGTACCACACACATTGCAGTATTCTGAATAAAGAAGTCTGCTGTCTTTTCATGTCTCAGCAAGTAAGAATGATGATTTGGGTCTATAACCAACTTTAGTCAAATGGGTTTTTATTATTTGCTCTTCTGCCATTTGGAAAAAGAACAGAATCCCATCAGTGGGTCGTTTCGAAAAGTACAAAGTTATAGTTTTAAAAGAAGTCTCCCACTCTTCAAAACAAAACAAAAAACGCTTAAAAGTAATAACAGAACTTCTCAGTTATTTTTCTGTGTGAAAGATGAAAAATAATATAAATGCACGATAACAGATATTTGTTTCCTTAAACAATAAGCAATTTTTAAATGCAGTGTTTAAAAATTTGTTGTTGAACCAGTGTTAATGGTTCAGCTGTCCCAGCTTTGCTTTTCACTTCTACAGGCTGTAAATTTACTTTAAAAATAATCAAAACTCAGCTTAGTTTACAGTTGCATCAGTCCATGAACTGAAGCATTAACTGATCAACCGACAACAATCATGAGTTCATAATAAAATGAGCAATATTACACTAAGAAATTACAAATACACCTGCATAACCAGAACATTTGTATGCTTTAGTTGAAATTTGTTTTGTAGCTGGCAAAATTAATGCTAAGGGGATAGGTTGTATTATCCCTGACAAATGCAGTTTGTGAGAAACTCACTGGTATCAAATAAACCTTTTTGAAATAAGATGACTCTTTTCTTTTGGCTGAAGAGCTGGGTGCAAATAGCACCTACTTTTATATAAATGGACCAGGCCCAACACCAGCCCTCTTTCAGAAAAAGACCCAGATAAATAACTTGGGTTCATCTGTACATGGCACAAGTTCTACCTTTACACTCATCATAGCGCTTTCCCTTCAGCAAATTCTTTAAGCTGTGCAGGGGACAAACACAAGGGAAAGAAAAAGCACATTACTGAGGCAGGTCTGGATGGCCAGGAACCAGGCTGAATCAATACAATAAAAATTAGCTAAAATCTACATACCTCCAAAAAACCACCAAACCCAAACAAAAAACCACCATACAAGAACTCTTACTCAAACAGCTTCACTTCAGATTTCTGGTGTTAGGAGGTAGAAATACTCCTTGCAGGCTGGACAGGCACTGAGAGCCATGGAGCTTTTTTCTTGATGAATTTAGCTTAGTAACCTCCCCCAAAAGACAGAGACACTGGATATCAACTTGTTAATTAATGTTGTATTTAAAGAGGGAGCTCTCTCCAAGGCTTTCACCTGACAGGATGCAGACCCCTGGAAGAGACTCCTCCTAGAAGACTTACGAGTGACAACTGGCTGAAATCTTTGCCCTATAGAGATGACACAAAGACCCAAAGACCTCCACTGATTTTGATAGAACCATGATTTGACTCTTTAGTCTGAAAGGCAGCCACCTTCTATTTGTTTTATAGTTTTCATGTGCATAAAATTTTGGGGTTTTGTTTTGTTTTAAGGAAATTCTATTTGGAGTGGATAAAGATATAAATTCCTAATCTCAGTTCATTATAGAATTATAAAATAGCCCAGGCTGGAAGGGACCTTGAAAGAGCATCTAGTCCAACCTTTTGTGGGAGAGGGAGCCTAGATGAGATTATCTAGCATGCTGTCTTTCCAAAATATTTGAGAAGTTGGTTTCCACAAGAGATTGACTGGAAAATGAATTACCTTTAAAATCCTGTAGCAACTAGCAGAATATAAATTAAGCAGAATATAAATTAATTCTGTTTTCATAGTATCTATAATTACTAATTTTCCAGGGCCAGATCACGTTGCTTTTATCTTGACCTTTGCTATTTATGATGACTCTTCCCTTCAAAACAAACGTGAAATGTATTCCACTGATTTCTTCTCACTTGCCTGATTAGCAACTTGCGCAGGAAACAAATATGTGACAGCCAGTTTGGTTTGATAATTTTTGTTCATCTTGAATATATATAAACATACATTAGAAAGAACAAGCAATAAAGACATACTGTAGCTATATCTTTCTGTCTCCCCATCCTCTTCCATATTTTGCACCATACACATTGTAGAAGTTTCTAGAAATTGTTGGACATGTTTGGCTTAGCAGAGTTGGAATAACAAGTGTAAAAGTGCTGAGTCTAATAATCGTGTTAAACAGAACACATGTAGCAGTCACATGCATGAAATTGCTTTGCTAAATGTTAAAGTCAACAATGTTTTGCTAAGCTTTTTCTTTTTTTTTCTTCCTAAGAGTGCTATATATTTCAGTGAAAATCTGCTCTTCATAAATGTGTTTTTCTCAGTGGTGGGCTTAACCTTGTTCTTTGACAGATCTAGTGGAGAAGCAGATGCTGCTCCATATCTGACCTGCTCCAGTAGTTGTTTCTCTATGTGACCTATAAAGCATTTACTAGACCCCAGGAGGAGTTATTGTACAAAATAATTGGATGTATGATGGTTAAACCCAGACAGAAATGCACTATTCCAACTTTGTTAGAAGTCAAACACACTCTGCATCCTGTTTGAAAATATTGTTTCATATCTCCCTTCCTGTGGAATTCAGGTTCAAGTGGAACCACACTGCATGACTACCTGGAGTTGAGCTTCTTTCAAGGACACTGATCTCTTCCTGTAAATCCATCCTGTCTTCATTTTCTTCTTTGCATTCCAGGCTGGGACTGTAGTGGCGGGGTTTCATTAACAGGGACTTCCTTTTGTTCACAGGAACACCTGATATCTGTTCTTCAGCTTTTCTCTTCTTAGCCATGGAGCATTTGTAGGCACTGCAATGATCAATTGGCAATGATAGAGAAAAAAGTGGGAGAAATTAAGGCTAAAATGTTTAAAAAATAGCCCCATCTTCTATTTTAATTCCAAGTACAAAAGTGAAGACTGACAAAATATTAATTCACTTGCAGTTTGAGCAAGTTGTGCTTAGTGGATATTTAGTTTTAGCTCATGTACTCAAAGTTCAGGGCATAGGCAAGTCCCTTTTCATTTCACTGCTGCTAAAATTTGTTTAGAGGAAGACGAATGAGGAGGAAGACAAAAGCAAAAAACCCATAACCCAATGTCCTTAATCCTAAATAAGTATATGCTAATCTAAGACTTGCTCTGCAGTAAAATAAATACACCCAGGAAAGGATGAACAAAACTAGTCTGATAATCCGGAGAAACAGCTAAAGGGAAAAATATACCACCGTTTATACTACAACATCCTGAGCCTTTGGCTCCATTACCTTTGTATCAATATGGATATCCAATCATGCACCTTGAGTTCAACAGCACAAAACATGTGTGAAACACACTGCATCTTCAGAAAATTTTGCAATATGGGTCCCTCTTTCGATATCAGTCCCAAGCGTTGGTTTCATTTCATTAACTCCAGCCATAAA